>CM049913.1:3182711-3557856 GCA_027474245.1 Spheniscus humboldti | reverse complement strand
GGGGGGGGAGGGGGGGGGGGATACTGGGAGCACTGGGAGGGGGGGGGGCACTGGGAAAGGTGTACTGGGAGGGGGGGGCGGGCACTGGAGCTCGGGGGGGGGGGTGTAACTGGCAATGCTGGGGGGGCACTGGGTATACTGGGAGCAGTGGGGGGGGGCACTGGAAGGGGGTACTGGGAGCACTGGGGGGGCACTGGGAGGGCTAATGGGAGCCTGGGATTGGGATGCTGGGAGTGCTGGGAAGGGGGGTACTGGGGGGGGGCACTGGGAGCTCGGGGGGAGGGGTGTAACTGGCAATGCTGGGGGGCACTGGGTATTACTGGGAGCAGTGGGGGGGGGGCCTGGAAGGGGGTACTGGGAGCACTGGGGGGGGCCACTGGGAGGGCTGGGGGTAAATGGGAGCACTGGGAGGATGCTGGGAGTGCTGGGGGGGGCACTGGGAGCTCGGGGGGGGGTAACTGGTAATGCTGGGGGGGGGGCACTGGGTATACTGGGAGCAGTGGGGGGGGCACTGGAAGGGGGTACTGGGAGCACTGGGGGGGTGGACAGGGGGTAACTGAGAGCACTGGGGGGGTACTGGAGGGGGCACCAGCCTCATCCCCCCCCCCCGCCCAGCTCAGGACCACTGACCCGAAGCCGCCTCCAGCCAGGACCCCCCCGGCAGCACCCTGAGCCTGGCCCCCCCCCGAGGCCCCACCCACCCACCTGGGTGCCCCCCCCGAGCCCCCCCCTCTTTGCCAGGGGACACTCACACGACAAATAAAGGTGCTGCCGATTCCCCCCCCCATGTGGTTATTGGGGTCCCCTGGGGGGGGGGGCTATTTTGGGGTGAATTCCAGGGGTTTTGGGGTCCTGGGGGGGCCATTTTGGGGCCAAGCTCAGGGATTTGGGGGCCAAGCTCAGGGATTTTTGGGGTCTCAGTAGATTTTTTGGGACAAATTTCAGGGTTTTTGGGGTGTGTGTGTGTGTGAATTCCAGGGGGTCATTTTGAGGCCAATCTCGGGGATTTTGGGGTCTCAGAAGATTTTCTGTGAGAGAAAATTCCAGGGATTTTTGAGGTCCCAGCAGATTTTTGGGGGTGAATTTCAGGGTTTTTTGGGTCCCAGGGGGCCATTTTGAGGCCAATCTCAGGGACTTTGGGCACCGGCAGATTTTTTTTTGGGGGGCGAACTCCAGGGGTTTTGGGGCCAATCTCAGGGATGTTGGGACCCCCAGCAGATTTTTGGGGGCGCATTTGAGGCTTTTTGGAGGTCCCGTTGTCCCACAGCATCTGTATTTCTCTGTACAGGGTATAAACGGGGGGGGGGGGTGGGGGGGGGTGGTAAGGGGGGGACGCAGGATCTGGCCCTCTCCTGGGCCAGGCCATGTCAGGGTGTGGCCCCCCCCAAAAATCCGGCCCCACTGCTGGCTGTATCGGGGTCCATCCGTTGCCCCCCCCCCCCATGTCCAGGATCCGGCTGGGGGGTGGGTGTTGGCTGGATCCAGGATCCGGCCGCTGTCCGGGATCCCACCGTATCCAGGAGGTCGCCGTGTGCAGGATCCGGCCGTGTCCTGGGGGCTGGGGGGGGTCTGGGGGTGTGCAGGATCCGGCCACGTCTTTGGGGGGGGGGGTGTCGGGGGTGGGGGGGGGTGTCCCACTCCATCCAGGGGGCCACTGGGTCCAGGATCTGGCCGTGTCCAGGATCCGGCCTCGGGCTGCGTCCTGGGGGGTCCCATCACGTCCCTGGGTCCCTCTGTGCACAGGATCCGGCCGCTCAGGGATCCAGCGGTGCCCCGGGATCCCTCCGTGTGCAGGATCCGGCCGCTCAGGGATCCAGCGGTGCCCCAGGATCCCTCTGTGTGCAGGATCCGGCCGCTCAGGGATCCAGCGGTGCCCCAGGATCCCTCCGTGTGCAGGATCCGGCCGCTCAGGGATCCAGCGGTGCCCCAGGATCCCTCCGTGTGCAGGATCCATCCGTTCAGGAATCCAGTAGTGCCCCAGGATCCCTCTGTGTGCAGGATCCGGCCGCTCAGGGATCCAGCGGTGCCCCGGGATCCCTCTGTGTGCAGGATCCGGCCGCTCAGGGATCCAGCGGTGCCCCAGGATCCCTCTGTGTGCAGGATCCGGCCGCTCAGGGATCCAGCGGTGCCCCGGGATCCCTCCGTGTGCAGGATCCGGCCGCTCAGGGATCCAGCGGTGCCCCGGGATCCCTCCGTGTGCAGGATCCGGCCGCTCAGGGATCCAGCGGTGCCCCGGGATCCCTCCGTGTGCAGGATCCGGCCGCTCAGGGATCCAGCGGTGCCCCGGGATCCCTCCGTGTGCAGGATCCGGCCACGCTCAGGGCCCTGCCGGGTGCTCGGGGCAGCCGCAGGCCCAAGACCTTGACCCCCCCCACGGCCGGATCCCGCCCTGGGGTGCCATGGATGTCCCTTAGTGTCCCCTGGGTGCCACAGGGCCCATGGGGGCCCTCAGTGTCCCCTGGGTGCCATGGGTGACCCTTAGTGTCCTCTGGGTGTCCCCCGGTGTCCCCTGGGTGCCACAGGGCCCACAGGTGCCCACGGTGTCCCCTGGGTGTGGTGGGTGTCCCTCACGCGTCCTCTGGGTGCCATGGGGCCGCTGCATGTCCCTTAGTGTCCTCCAGCGTCCCCTGGGTGCCACAGGACCCACAGGTGCCCTTAGTGTCCCCTGGGTGCCGTGGGTGTCCCTTAGTGTCCTCTGGGTGTCTCCTGGGTGCCATGGGTGTCCTCAGTGTCCCCTAAGTGTCCCCTGGGGGCCCCCAGTGTCCCTTGGGTGCTGTGGGCATCCCTCAGTGTCCCCTGGGTGCCCCCTAGGGTGCCATGGGGCTGGTGGGTCCCTCACATCCCCGATGTCCCCATGGGTCAGGGTCCCTGGGGTGGCCCCTTGGGCTTGCTGTTGCCGCTTGTCCCCCACGTCCCCGACGTCCCCAATGTCCCCGTGGATCAGGGTGCCATGGGTGCCCCCTCGGTCTCGCTGGTCGCTGCTGTCCCCCATGTCCCTGACGTCCCCGTGGGTCACGGTGCCGTGGGTGCCCCCTCAGTCTCGCTGTCGCTGCTGTCTCCCATGTCCCCGAGGTCCCTGAGGTCCCCGATGTCCCCGTGAGTCAGGGCGAAGGGTGGCAGCTCCTCGTCGGAGGAACCCAGCGAGTCCTCGTCCCCCAGGCGTGTCCCCAGCCCCACCGCCCCGAAGGCCAGCGGCCCCCGCAGCAGCCGGATCTGCGGGGACAGGGGACAAGGGGACAAGGGACATGGGAACACAATGGGTGACGGGACAAGGGGATGGGGGACAAGGGGACAAGGACAAGGGGAGAGGGACAGGGAACAAGGGACAAGGGACACGGGAACACGATGGGCGATGGGACAAGGGGATGGGGACAAGGGGACAGGATGGGGAACAGGGGACAATGGGGCACAGGATAAGGGGACAGGGAACATGGGGATAGGGATGGGGCCAAGGTGACAGGGGATGGGGACAAGAGGATGGAGACAAGGGGACAAGGGGATGGGGACAAGGGACACGGGAACATGACGGGTGATAGGACAAGGGGACAAGGACAAGGGGACAAGGGGATGGGGACAAGAGACACGGGAACATGACGGGTGATGGGACAAGGGGATGGGGACAAGGGGACAAGGGGATGGGGACAAGGGACACAGGAACATGATGGGTGATGGGACAAGGGGATGGGGACAAGGGGACAAGGGACATGAGAACACAGGTCATGGGACAAGAGAATGGGGACATGGGGACGGGGGACAGGGGGACAAGGGGACAGGAGGCCATCATGGGTGAGGGGACAAGGGGATGGGGACAAGGGACATGGGAACATGATGGGTGATGGGACGAGGGGACAGGATGGGGAATGGGGCACAAGGGGACATGGGATAAAGGGACAAGGAAGAAGTGGACAGGGATGGGGCCAAGGTGGCAGGGAACCGGGACAAGGGATGGGGACAAGGGGACAAGGGCATGGGGCCAAGGGACACGGGAACATGATGGGTGATGAGACAAAGGGACAAGGGACGTGAGAACACGATGGGCGATGGGACAAGAGGATGGGGACAAGGGGACATGGGGACAAGGGGACAGGATGGGGAATGGGGGACAGGGGGCATGGGAACACGACGGATGATGGGACAATAGGATGGGGGACGAGGGGACAGGGTGGGGGACGGGGCACAAGGGGACACAGGATAAGGGGACAGACAAGGGGAAGGGATGGGGCCAAGGTGACAGGGGACGGGAACAAGGGGATGGGGACAAGGGGTCAGGGACAAGGGACATGGGAACATGATGGGTGATGGGACAAGGGACAAGGGGATGAGTGATACAGGGACACGGGGTAAGGGGACAGGGGACAAAGGGACAGGGATGGGGTCAAGGTGACAGGGACAAAGGGATGGGGACAAGGGGACAGGAGACAAGGAGATGGGGGACAGGGACAAGGGCATGTGGGGAACGGGACAGGGAAGAAGGGGATGGGGACAAGGTGACAGGGACAAGGGGACATGGATAAGGGACAAGGGGATGAGGACAGTGATGAAGACAAGGGGACAGGGACAAGGGGACAAGGGGACAGGGACAAGGGGACAGGGAAGGACCAGGGGGATGGGTGGGGGACAAGACAGGCAAATGGGTGGGGGAGAGAAGGGGACAAAGGGACAGGAGAGGGGACAGGAGGGGACAAGGGAGCGCAGAGAAGGGGAGGAGGGAGGAGAGAGGGGGAGAGACATTGTCACCAGCTGTCCCAGTGCCACGTGGCCCTGCAGGGACATCGCCGATGGCACCGAGGGGACGTTGCCGATGGCGCCAGCGGCCAGCGCAGCCCCGCTCGGGGACTGTCCCCGACGTGTCCTGGCCTTAGGGACATCGGGGACCCTTCCCCGCAGGGGGGTGATCCCGCCCGGGGGAGGGTCCCTGAGGCATTGCACGGGTGCCAGACCCTGTATGGGGGTCCCACAGCACCCGTGGGTGCAGAACGTGGGTGCTGCAGCACCTGTGGGTGCAGGACGTGGGTCTCCCATCACCTGTGGGTGCTGCAGCACCCGTGGGTGCAGGACATGGGACCCGCAGCACCCGTGGGTGCAAGACGTGGGTGCTGTGGCACCAGTGGATGCAAGGCACAGGTGCCGCAGCACCCGTGGGTGCAGGGTACGGGTCCCCCAGCACCCGTGGGTGCAGGGTACGGGTCCTGCAGCACCCACGGGGGCAGGGTAGAGGTCCCGCAGCACCCGTGGGTGCAGGGTATGGGTCCTGCAGCATCTGTAGGTGCAGGGTACGGGTCCCCCAGCACCCGTGGGTGCAGGGTACGGGTCCTGCAGCACCCACGGGGGCAGGGTACAGGTCCCGCAGCACCCGTGGGTGCAGGGTACGGGTCCCCCAGCACCTGAGGGTGCAGGGTACGGGTCCCGCAGCATCCGTGGGTGCAGGGTACAGGTCCTGCAGCACCCACGGGGGCAGGGTACAGGTCCTGCAGCATCCGTGGGTGCAGGGTACGGGTCCCCCAGCACCCGTGGGCGCAGGACATGGGTGCCGGCAGCACCCATGGGTGCCTTACCTCGGCCTTGAGCTCGTCGATGTGGTCCTTGAGCTGGCGGATGTACTGGGCGGCGTCCGAGTGGTTGAGCTGCCCCTGGATCATGCCCTCCTCCCTCTGCGAGTGCGGGCGGGTCAGCGGGTGCCCGTCTCCCCCCCCTGTCACCCTGTCACCCTGTCCCCCCCCTTGTCCCCCCCCCCCCCCCGTTCCCTTGTCCCCGCTCACCTGGATCTCCAGCTCGGCGACGCGCTGTCGCATCTCGGCCAGGGCCGCCATGCTGTCAGCCTCGCGCAGCCGCACCGCCATCACCTCCTCCTTGCTCTGGGGACACTCGTGTCACCCAGTGCCACACCAGTGCCACTCTGGTGTCACCCCCCCCCACCCCAGGGGAGGCTCCAGCCCTCCCTGTCCCCAGGGACAAGGGAGGGCCGGCGGAGGGGACGCCGGGGGTGATGGAAGCCTGGTGGAGGGGAGGTGGGGACCCTGTTGGAGGGGACATGGGGACTCTGTGGGAGGGGACATGGAGTCCCCATTGGGAGGGACATTGGGACCCCAAGGGAGGGGACATTGGAACCCTATTGGAGGGGACATGGGGACACTACTGGAGGGGGTGATAGGATCCTGTTGGAGGGGACATTGGGACCCTGTGGGAGGGGACGATGGGACCCTCTCAGAGGGGAAACATTGACCCCTCTTGGTGGGGACACAGGGACCCCGGTGGAGGGGACAACTGGGACCCTGCAGAAGGGGACACTGTGACCCCATGGGAAGGGCTGTGGGTGTCCCCAGGGAGGGGACAGGGGTGTCCCTGTGGGAGGGTCTGCGGGTGTCCCCGGGGGGGGACAGGGGTGTCCCCATTGGAGGGTCTGCGGGTGTCCCAGGGGAAGGGATAGGGAGCACCCATGGGTACCCCCAGTGAGGTGACAGAGGAGGGCCCGAGGGTGTCCCCAAGGTGTCCCCAAGCGTCCCACCTTGCACTGGGCCTCGGCGTGTTTGCGGTGGCTCTCGCTGAGCTGCGCCTGCAGCCCCTTGCTCTGCGCCGCCGCCAGCCGTAGCTGCTCCCGCAGCCCCGCGCAGGTCTGCTCCGCCCGGCCCAGCACCGTGCGCTGGATCTGGCCCTGCAGGGGACAGGACTGTCACCACCCTGTCCCTGTTACCCCGCCCCCCCCCGCCCCCCCGAGCTCCTGCAGTCCCTGTCCCCAGACTGGCCCCGGAGCAGGGGGGGGCAGGACTGTCACCACCCCGGCCATGGTCCCTGTCACTCCCCCCCTCAGCTCCTGCAGCCCCGCGCAGGTCTGCTGCGCCTGGATCTGGCCCTGGAATGGGGGGAGGCACCCAGCACCCATGGACCCAGCACCCCCAGTTCAACCCCTCCTGCCCCAGCACCCCCAGTCCAGCACCCACAATCCCAGCACCCCCAGTTGAGCCCTCCAGCCCCCGGTCAGGATGCGGCCTGGGCTCTGACCTGCATCTCGAGCTGCAGCACCAGCTGGTGCAGCACCCCCAGCCCTAGCACCTCCAGTTCAGCACCCATGACTCCAGTACCCCCCAGTTCAGCCCCCCAGCCCCCGGTCAGGATGAGGCCCGGGCTCTGACCTGCGTCTCGAGCTGCAGCACGCGCTGGCGCAGCGCCCGCAGCTCAGCCTGGGCCTGGGCTTCCCGCAGCCGCGCCGCCACCACGGCCTCCTGCAGCGCGTTGGCGTTGCTCCGCCGCGGGGACTCCTTCCAGCGCCCGCCCGCCCGGCCCGCCTGCGCCCCGCACCCGTCAGGCACCCACCGGGCGGGCGGGGGGACCCAGGCGGCCCTCGTGGGGATCCAGGCGGATGGGAGGGGACCGAGGTGTCCGGAGGAGGGACCCAGGAGGCAGGGAGGGGACCCAGGTGGCAGGGAGGGCACCCAGGCAGATGGGAGGGGACCCAGGTGGCTGGGAGGGGACCCAGATGTTGGAACAAGAGAGCCAGGTGGCTGGGAGGGGACGAGGTGGTCAGGAGAGGACAGAGCCGTCAGGACAAGGGACCCAGGCAGGCAGGAGGTGACCCAGGTGGCCAGGAGGGGGACACAGGCATCAGGACAAAGGACCCAGGCGGACAAGAGGGGACCCAGATGTTGGAACAAGGGACCCGGGTGACCAGAAGGGGACCCAGTCAACAGGACAAGGGTCCCAGGTGGCTGGGAGGAGACCCCAGGGAGCTGAGAGGGGACTCAGGTGCCCCAGGGGGGGACCCAGGCACGCAGGGGGGACCCAGGTATCGAGGGGGGGACCCAGGTATCCGGGGGGGGACGGACACCCAGGTGTCCAGGTCCTTACCTGCCAGCTGTCACTGAGGTCCTTCACCTGCTGCTGCAGCTCCGTCAGCGACTTGACGGCCTCGGCCTCGCGCAGCGCCAGCGCCTGCAGCTCCTCCTGCAGCCGCACCACGTTGTCCTCGTCCGGCAGCAGGCTGTTCCTCTGCGGGGACACGGGGGACGTCGGTGGGGACACCCCAGGGTGGGGACACGCCGGGGCGGGGGCATCTGATATCGGCGGGGACACCCCGGGGCAGGGACATCCTGGGGCAGTGGCACCAGACGTCGGCAGGGACATCTCGGGGCAGTGACATCGCGGGGCAGTGACACTGCATGTCATCAGGGACACCTCGGGGAGGTGGCATTGGTCATCGGCAGGGACACCCCAGGGGGGTGGCACTGGGGGTTTATCCCCCTCTGCCAGGTGGAGGTGGGGACACTCATGGGGCATTGCAGGAGATGATGGAGGACACCGGGGACAGAGGATCCCCCAGGGACACGTGGCACCGGGGATCCCCGGGCACAGGGGGAACCCCCGGGGACACTTATGTGGCAGCGGGGATCCCCAGGGACAGGGGACACCAGGTCCAGGACCCCCCAGGGCCCCTTGTATGACACTCCCTGTCCCCAAGGCCACTCGTGTGACACTCTCCATCCCCAGGGTCACTTGTGGGACCATCCCCATCCCCAAGGCCACTCGTGTGACACTCCCCATCCCCAGGGCCACTCGTGTGACCATCCCCATCCCCAAGGCCACCAGCGTGACACCCGTGAGCTGTCCCCGTCACCTTCTCCATGTCGAGGACTTTATCCTGCATCTCCTTGAGGGCGCCAAGGGTCTCGCTCTCCCGCAGCCGCGACTGCTCCAGCTCCGTCTCCAGGTGGGTGACAAACTCCTCGCTGAAGCGTGGGTTCCCCTGCCACCGTCCCCAGTGTGTCACCCGTGGGGCACAACGCCCGCTGAGCCCGTCCCCCCCCTTGCCTGCAGTGGTGGCACCCACCACCAGCACCCGAATCCGGACTGCAGTGGGGCACGAATTGAAAGGGGGATACGTGGGGGCGATAGGGACGTCTGGGGACACCTGGGGACATTTGGGGACACGTGGGGACACCGACCTGCTGGTCCTGCAGCTGCCGGATGGTGGTCTGGGCACGCTGCAGGTTCTCAGTGGCCGAGGTGCAGCGTTGCTTCACCACCGCCAGCTCCCGCTTGATGATGTAGTTCTCCTCCGCCTCCTGCGCCCGTGTCACCTGGCCCTGGGGACAGCGGGGATGTGTCACCACCATGGCATGGCGCGCCCGGTTCTCCCCCGCACTGGGGGGGGTGTGGTGGTAGTGGTGGGGTGGTGGGGACAAGGGGGTGATGCTGGGGACACGAGGTGATGCTGGGGACATGGGATGATGCTGGGGTCAAGGGGGTGACACTAGGGACGAGGGGTGATACCAGTCCCGCAGCGGGTGAGGCTGGGGACAAGGGCACGACACTGGGGACAAGGGGGTGATGCCAGCCCCACAGCAAGGCCAGGGATGAGGGGGTGACACCAGTCCCCCCCAGGTGACAGCAGGGACAAGGGGGTGACACCAGAGTGATGCTGGCCCTGTGGTGGGTGACACCAGCCCTGTGGTGGGTGACACCGGGGGCAAGGGTGGGGTGACACCGGGGATGAGGAGGTGATGCCAGCCCCACATCAGGTGACACCAAGAAGGGGGTGACACCAGCCCTGGGGGGTGACACCAGCCCCATGGCAGGTGACACTGCAGACAAGGGGGCTGACACCAGCCCTGGGGGGTGACACCAGCCTCACAGCAGGTGACATTGAAGACAAGGAGGTGACACCAGCCCCGTGGGGACCTCCAGGGCCATTTTGTCCCCTCCGAGCCGCTCTCACCCCACAACCCATGACCTTCCACTCAAAATCCACGTATTTTGGTCAAACTCATCAAAACGGCGGCTTTTACCCCATCTTGGCCAAACCCCACCCCCAAGTGCCACTGTGCCACCCCCCCACTTTTCAGCGAGCCCCAAAATGGGCCCAAACCCCCCATTTTCACCAACCGCCCCCAAATCCTTCTCCGCCCCCCCCCCCCCCCCCCCCCCCAAAGCGGGGAAGGTGCGCGGGAGCCTCCGGAAAAGCAGGAAAAAGGGCAAATCTTCCCCAAACGAGCCAGACGCAGGCAGGCTGGGAAGCAAAAGGGGGAAGAAAAGGGTTAAAACGCAGCGGGAAAGAGAAAAATAGCTATTTTTGACGCTACCTGGATGAGCCTGTCGGCGAGAGCCGCGCTCTCCTGCGGCCGCCGGCGGAGAAGAGAGAGAAAGAGAGGAGAGACATAACGAGATGAACGAAGGAGACGGAGGCAGCGAGAGAAGCCACGAGGCGGAGGCACCCGGCAACCTTCCCGCGCATCATCGGTTCCCGTTTTGGGGTATTTTCCAAGGATTTTAGCTCTTTTTCCCCCGTGCCAGGGAGGAAACATGGCGATGGTGGTGTTTTGCCCTAAAATGGAGCATTTCCCACCTCCCGGAGGGAGACTTTGTGTGGGAAAAATGATGAAGCAGCCGCTCGCTGGACTTAAATCTCCTATTTTTGCATCAAAATGGTGATGGGAGGGGGCATTTTGGGGGTGCAGCCCATAAAAGGGGTGCTGGAGGTTGCGGGGTTGCACCCGTGGGTGCTGGGATCTCTGGGCGGCAGTAGCACGGGTGCCCCAGGGGAGTTTGGGGTGCTCCAGGGGAAATTTTGGATGCTCCAGGGAGGGTTTGGGTGCCCACAGGGGGTTTTGGGGTGCCAGCCGTGGGGCTCACCTTCTCCAGGGTTTCGATGCGCTGTTTCAGCAAGCGGTTCTCGGTGCGGAGGCGCTGGGGGGAAAAATGGGGAGGAATTAGCCCTGGGGGGCGGTCTGGTGTCCCTGGGCGGGGGGTCACTGAGCCTGGGGACAGCCCGGGGACAGGGGGACGCGGGGGTAAGGTGGCCCTGGGGATGGGCTAAGCAGTCCCCGGATGGCTCCAGTGACCCCGGGGATGGGTCAAGTGGCCCCGGAATGGCTCAAACAACCCTGAAGATGGGACAAAGTGGCCCTGGGATGGCTTACATGGCCCTGGGGACAGGCTAAGTGGCCTTGGGGACAGCTTAAATGGCCCTGGGATGGGTCATGGTGGCCCCAGGATGGCTTAGATGGCCCTGGAGATGGCTCAAATGGCCCCAGGGATGGGCTAAACTTACCCAAGGATGGGTGAAAGTGGCCCTGGGATGGCTCAAACTGCTCTGTGACAGGTCAGGTGGCCCCGGGGTGGCTTAAGTGGCCCCTGGGATAGGTCAAAGTGGCCCCAGGATGGCTTAAATGGCCCTGGGGATGTGCTAAGCTGCCCCAGGAGGTCTCAAGTGACCTGGGGATAGCTCAAAAGGTGCTGGGGACAGCCTAAATGGTACCCCGGATGGGCTACGTGGCCCTGGGGACAGCTTAAATGGCTGTGGGATGGGTCAAAGCGATCCCAGCATGGCTTAGATGGCCCCGGGGATGGGTGAAGTTGTCCCAGGATGGCTCAAGTGGGCCTGGGGATGGGCTAAGCCATCCCAGGATGGCTCAAGTGACCCTTAGGGACGGATCAAGTGGCTCCAGGGAGAGGCTAAGTCACCCCAAGATGGCTCAAGTGGCCCCAGGAATGGGCTACATGGCCCCGGAATGGCTCAAAGTGACCCCAGAGATGAGTCAAGGTGGCCCTGTGATGGCTTAAACGGCCCCAAGGATGGGCTAAGCCATCCCAGGATGGCTCAAACGGCTCTGGGAATGGGTCAAGTGACCCTGGGATAGGCCAAAGTGGCTCCAGGATGGCTTAGATGGCCTCAGGGATGGACTATGCCATGCCAGGAGGGCTCAACTGTCCCCGGGGATGGGCCAAGTGGCCATGAGGATGGCTCAAGTGGCCCTAGGATGCCAACGCTTGACCTGTCTCACCTTGATCTCGATCTGCTCCTCCATCTCTTTGTTCTTGATGGCGGCATACTCCTTCTCCAGCCTGCTCGGGACACGGGGACAGGCTGGGACACGAGGACGGGGACCAGACCCCCCTGGCCCTGTGCCCCACGGCTGTCGGGGGGACCCCACCCAAGCGCAGGAAACCATCTCACCTCTTCATCTTCTTGGGGTTGTACTTGACCTGGAAGGCCCTGAGGATGAGCTTGTCGGGGCAACTGTCGAACTGGTGTGGGATCACCTTCTGGAAGTACTGCGGGTGCGGAAACTGGCCATGAAACATGGTCCCAAAATATAGGCCATCATGTAAACCAGCCCCAAAGTAGAGCCCGTTGGATAAATCCGCCCCAAAACATGCCCTCGTCGCATAAATCCACCCCAAAATACAACTTATTGCATAAACCAGTCCCAAAATACGGCCCATCGTGTAAACCTGAAAAACAGCCCGTTGCATAAAGCCGTCACAAAATATGGTCTGTTGCATAAATTGGCCCCAAAATACGTCCCGTTGACTAAATCTGTCCCAAAATACGGCCCATTGGACAAATCAACCCCCAAATATGTCCTGTTGCCTAAATCTGCCCCAAAACGTGACCCGTCGGACAAATCTGCCCCGAAACGTGTCCTGTTGGACAAATCCACACCAAAACATGTCCCGTTGGACAAATCCACCCTGTAACACATCCCGTGGGCTAAATCCACCCCAAAAGCCACCGGCACGTACCTGGGACATGCCCTCCATGTCAAGCTGAACGAGCTCAGCCTGGTTGAACTGCAGCAGTGCCATCCCCACGCGGAAGACGATCTCCAGCCCCTAACAGGAAGGGTCCACGCTTGATCCCACGCCATCGCCTTTCCCACCCGGGGTTTGGGGTTTTTTTCCCCCAAAACCAGACCAGCTGGCGTGGGGAAGAACGTTTCCAAGTGGAAAACGTGGTTGTGGTGCCTTTGTGATTTATGGTGTTGGCCGCGGCCCCGTTACCTCGTACATGAAGATGTCGAAGACGCGCGTGGCCACGGGAAGGGGGAAGGTGGTGAGGAAGAGGGTGAGGAACCAGGACGAGGCATACATGGAGGTGAGGAAGCTCTGTGAGCGGAAGTGGATGTTCAGCTCTGGCAGCTGCTCCTGGATGTAAGAAATGGAGGAAATGAAGAGAAACGGGGAATGGTGGATGTTTTTAGGGGTCATTCATGGCTGCCGAGGTTTGAACAGGTCTACGAGGTCTTGTGGAGGTCCCTGAGGGGTCTCATGGAAGGTCCTCCGGGGGAGGGCTTGTGGATGGTCCCCAGGATCTCATGGATGTCCCTCAGGGCATCTCGTGGATGGTCCCTGGGGTGTCTCATGGATGGTCCCTTTGGGGGTCTCACAGATGGTCCCCAGGGTCTCACAGATGGTGCCTGGGGCATCTCATGGAGGTGCCCTGGGGTCTCATGGATGTCCCCAGGGTGTCTCGTGGATGTCCTTGGGATCTCACTGATGTGCCCCTTGATAAATCATGGATGGTCCTCAGAGCATCTCACAGACGTCCCCCAGGATCTGTGTTGCTGGACACGAGCTCTGTTGGAGGAACCCATTTCTCCCAAGAGCTGCCACCTCACTCCTGCCTCTCCCTGTCCTTGTCCCCTGGCTCTACCCGCTGGTTCCCACCACCCCGAGCATTTTGGGGGGCATGGGGCAGCACTTACCTGCAGCATGTACTCGAACTGGTAGATGCAGAGCCCCAGCTCGGCCATGCTGGGTTTGAAGAGCTCCCGTAAGCGGTATTCCTGCATCAGCCTCACGAACACGCAGAAGGCCTCTTCCTCGGGCATCTGGAGACCCAAAGGGACACGAATTCCCCCTCAAACCTCTGCCGGCAGCTCCGGACACAAAGCCTTTTCCCATCAGGTGATGGGATGGGATGGGATGTGCCGGGAGCCATCCCTGGGTGAAGGGGAATGTGAACGGGGGATTTTAAACCTATCAGGAGTAAGTGGGATGGTGGGAACGAGCCCATTTTGTTCCCGGGGATCAAGAAAAAGGCTCCTATTCCCCAACCCCATTCTACCACGTCTCCAGAGGGTGTAAAAAACCCATTGGCAGCTTCTCCTCGCCCCGGGGCTGGCACAAACCTGCATGAGCAGCAGTCCCACGATGAAGGCGCTACCCTGGCAGTATCCGACCTCCCGGTCCACCAGCGAATAGGCCTGGAAGGAGGAAAAAAATTCAAAATAAATGTATGTGTGAGCAGGGGGATTGGCCGGGCCACCATCCCTGCTTGCTGTGAGAGGGCAACGGCAGAGGGAGGCCTTGACCACGGAAAATAGCTTTTTTTTGGTTGACAACACCTCCTGTGAACACGATGTTGCTGCAAACTCAAATTTAGACCCCCAAAGACTCAACTATCTTAATTCAGAGTAAAACTCAACAGGAAAAATGAGGTCTGGGACGGATGGGGAACGAGGTCCCTTTGCGAGGAAAGGGCTGTCACGCTGCAAGAAGTGATGGTTCCAGGAGTTTGTGATGGAAACCAAACCCCTCAAAAATTAAGATCCAGTTAAAACAGCTTCAAAACCCAAAGCAGTGTCCGGGCTGTGGCCAAGATCCGTTGACGTTCGAGGAAAGACGTTACCTTCATGACGTTGAAGAGCACCTCCTGGCCCAGACTGTCCTGTCCCTTGAAGAACTCGTGCTCCGGGTAAGTGCGGGCGATATCCCGTCGGATGAGCTTCTCGCAGGGAGAGGACATCTTGAGCAGCTCCGAGTATTGGTTTTTGACAGGCATGTCGGTGGCACTGCAGAGCAGCTGCCAGACGATGGCACGGAAGTGGTGGGGGATCCCTTTGCGGATGAGCTCCTGCGGAAAAACGGGGCAAAAACCTGAGAAAATGGGTTTCAAGAAGATGGGGAAGCTCCTCGTGGATGGGGAGACATCATCCTGTCCCGGCACGGGGAAGATCATGCTGCAGATTTTTGCAGCGGGGTTAAAATATAATTAAAAATAAAGCAGTTTCCTCACCTTCAGCAGCTTCTCCTTCTTCTTCCGCCACTCGTCCCACTCGTTGACGATGCGGCCCCAGAGGATCCAGGTGTCCTCCTCGAGGTGGCTGAGGTTGGAGGAGGCCGAAGAGCTGGAGACCAAGGATGAGCCGCTGTTCCTTCGTGAGCCGTTCATGGAGCGCATCGACTTGGAGTCGGCCTCCAGTAGCCTGCGAGAGACCGAGATAGCCCCAAAAAAGCCCCAAAGGAGGAGAGAGTCCCCAAAACCGCCTGAAAAGAGGAGATATTCCCCCAAAACAGCCCCCAAGGAGAAGAGATTCCTACAAAACCATCCCAAAGGAGATATGCCGCCAAAACAGCCTCCAAGGAGAAGAGATTCCCCCCAAATTGTCCCAAAAAAGGAGATACTCCCCCAAAACAGCCCTGAAGGAGGACAGACTCCCCCAAAACTGTGCTAAATAGAGGAGAGATTCCCCCCAAACAGCAGATATTCCCCCAAAATGCTCCGAAGAAGGAGATATTTCCTGAAAACTGCCCCAAGGAGGAGATACTCCCCAAAAACTGCCGCAAAGGAGGAGCTATTCCCTCAAACAGCCACGAAGGAGAAGAGTGTCCCCCAAAACCATGCTAAAAGAGGAGAGAGTCCCCCCAAACCACCCCAAACAAGCAGATACTCCCCCCAAACCGCCCCAAAGGAGTAGATGTTCACCCAAAATGCCCCAAAGGAGGAGAGATTCCTCCAAAACCACTCCAAAAAAGGAGCTATTTCCCCAAAACCACCCCAAAGGAGGAGATATTCCCCCAAACCACCCCAAAACAGCACCCAGATGAGCTATTTGCCCCGGCCAGATGCCGACAGTCTGCCCAGGGATGGTTTCTTTAATGAATTTGCTTAAAAAAAGAGATTTCCAATGGGTTTTTTCCAAGAGGAAATTTTCTTCAAAATGGCTTTGCAAGGAAATTTGCATTTCAGGGCTTGATTTTAACACCGGTTTAATGCCAGGAACGGAGCTTTTTGCCCGGTATTTCGGCAAAGCGAGCCTCAGGGCTCGTTTCCCATCAAGAGCAGGTTTAAAACCCACCACCAAAGCGGGTGGGTTTATTATTTATTATTTCCAAACAGCCGCCTCCTTCCAGAAATCCCCTTTGCCTGCCTGAACGAGCAAACCCTGCTGCTTTCAAAGAGAAAAATAAAACCTTGAAAATAATAAACCGGAGTGTTTGCACCCCGGCTGGAGCGATGCTTGGGGGAAGCGGCTCGTTGTTGTCCGGTCTCTTTGATTTTTAAGGGAAAAGCTTGCAAAAAAAGGACAATAAAAAGACCAAACGGGGCGGATAAACCCCGGCACTCACCGATTTTGCTCCTCCAGCTTCGCCAGCAGCTCCAGTTCGTCGGGGCTGAGGTTTTCCGAGTCGGAGGTGGGCGAACACGCTGGGGCCGAGTTGACGGAGGAGAGGGCTTCGTGGGAGGACGAGTCGGGGCTGACGGCCGGCGACGCCATGGCGGCGGGGGCCGGCACCGCGCCGAGCCCACGGGGCTTTCGGGGTCTCACCTGGAAAGCCGAGCGCCAGCCTGAGCGGGATGTGACAACCCCCCCCCCCCGTCTTTTCCTCCTCACCACATCGCTTCAAATCTCTTAAAAAAACCCCGTTTTAGTTAATCTGATAGAAAACAGGATGCGAGCGTCGCTCAGTTTGCAGCCCACTGAGACACTCACTTAATTCCCTAAAAAAATAAATAATCCATTTAAGCCCAGCTTTCACGTCAAGCCGGGTCTAAGGGTATCGCCCCGTTGTTTCCCCTAAAGTAGTTGAATTCGATTAGCCTAAAAACTGGAATTAAGCCCAATGTACCCTCATTTTGGGAAGGAACGGGCCAACGTGGGAAGAGAGGATTTGCAGAAAGCTGTCCTCGCCGTGGAGTTGCTTTAGGGGTTGACAGCACCCAGTTTGCCCATTTTGGCGGTGTTTTAGAGAAAAACGCCTCTTCGGGGAGGAACGAGTCTCAGTTTGGGATTGCAGGGACTGGCAGAAATGGGGTGAAAAACGGCGGTTTGAGGAGTGCTGCAAAAAGAGGGGTTCAAGCGGCGTCCCTGGCGGGGATTTGCTGGAGGCTCGGCAGGGACTGGGATCCCTCAAGGCAGCTCCAGCCTTTTTTGGGCTGAAAAACTCTCCTTTTGGTGAAAAAATGCTGCTGAAGATTGGCAAAATGAACCCTCAGTCGCTGCTGCGGCCAAAGGGGACGAAGAAAGTGGAGGAAAGAAATAAAAAGCAGCAGCACCTGAAGGATGCGCCGTGAATGTGCGATTTACCCGATTTGGGCTTAATTTGCTCTCTGTGCAGATTAAATATGAATAAATAATAAACTCCCCTAATAAATTGGGGAGTTTTTAACCAAAAAGCCACGTTTCCGACCCCTTTTTTTGGGGGAAAAAACAGCTGGTGGAGCAAAACGAGCTCGGAGGAGAGCAAGAGCAACGAAGGGGCGCTGGGCAAGCGCAGCCATAGCACAAACGGGGAAAATTCCGTGCCGTTTGGTTAACGGTTTTCCAAAAGCAGCAAAATTTAACAGAGTGGCTTCGGGGAAGAATCAGGTCAATCGTTAACGGGATCACGCAGATTTGCTTA
This sequence comes from Spheniscus humboldti, assembly GCA_027474245.1. NCBI lineage: Eukaryota > Metazoa > Chordata > Aves > Sphenisciformes > Spheniscidae > Spheniscus > Spheniscus humboldti. Next base: position 3,540,456 of record CM049913.1, on the reverse strand, counting down.
TTAAGCAGGAAATTTTAAGGGGGGGGATAGAAAAAAAGCCTTGATTGTATTTAATTCAGCCCCAGGCCGCCCGTTGCGGGACGGGGCTCGTCCAGCAGCGCCTTCGTCTCCAGGAGAGCCGTTAATTTATTTGCTATAATTAATATTTCCCTGCAAGACCTTGCTGGCTGAAATCACCCAAAATACTGTTTTAACGAAAAAAAAAACCCAACAGCAAGGGCCGTCTGCGGCTTCGCTGCAAAATTATAAGTTACCGATCAAACAGCGGCCGCGGCACAACCCGCCAGGGTTCAACGGGCTGCGAGAACGTCCCGAAACGGCTTTTTAGGAAAATGTTCATTTCCACGTCGATGTCGGGGCGGGGGGGTGGAAATAAAAGCAACAACCACGCGTGGATGAGCACGGGATGGCTGAAACGCATGATTTCAGCCCAAAAACGAGGTAGGCAGATGGTAATATTGTTTATTAGACCCAGATGGTAATATTGTTTATTAGACCCAGAAAAAACAGGTGGAAATAGGAAAAGAGAGAAAAGGCAAGATGAAATTTTTCAGTGGGGTTTTTTTTGGGTGAAATCTCGTTGGCCGCCGTCCTTCAGGGGTTCCTTGTTATGCCGAGAGCTCATTGCGGGGCGATGGGTATCAAAATTTGCTGAAAACGCTTGAATTTGGAGGGAAAAAAAAGAGTCAGGGAGGGGGGTTGTCAAAGGCGCTGAGAAAATTGGGGGAAAAAATGGTGGAAATGGTCCGGGAAACGCCACTGCAGTGCCCAGACTCTGTTTTTAGGAACCCGGCCCAAAAAGGGGCTTGGTCGATCCCGATTTCAGCCTGTTTGTGACAGCGGGTTAATAAAAAAAATAACTTTCCGGGTGCACTGCGGAGCCCTCAAGGTCCCCACGTGTCCCCGAAGTCCCCACGTGCTGCTGTCACATCGACTCATTTTCCCCCCAAAATCCCACCGCTCAATCAAAACGCTGTTAAAAAAGGGAAAAAAAGAAAAAAAACAAAGCCCAATTTCAGCAGGATGTCAAGACGCCGACCTCGAGCTTGGAGCATTTCAGGAGGAAAATGTTAAAATTTCCCCCGTTCCGCTTAAAATTTGCCCATTTGTAGGTTTTTTTGACCCACTTTCGCGGCTTCTGCGTAGAGCTTTGTACCGTTTCTGTGGTGTTTTGTGCCTTTTCTGCCCCCTTTTTATGCCTCTTCTGCGCCGTTTTTGCCTTTTCCGCCCATTTTTGCAGCGTCTCTCGGTGTCGTTTTGCACCTTTTCCACCCCGTTTTCACAGTATTTTCGACGCCGTTTTCTCGGCGCCTCTCAGTGCCGTTTTGCGCCTTTTTTGCACCATTTTTGCCGCGTCTCCCAGCCGCTGCTGCTTTTTTTTCTGTGCCGCTTTTGCCGCCTCCTCTTAAAAGTTCATTAAAGCGGGGATTCACCCCCAGTTTCAGCAGCAATTTTTGGAGGCGCCGGGTAGTGACGCTGACTTCCCATTGGCTACAAACCACCAAAAATCCGCCAATTTGCCAGAAACCCCAATTATTAATGTGCAAAAGGAGCCGGATAAGGGAAAAAAAAAAATTGATTAAACCACAAATATTTCAGCGGGACGTTCTCGAGTTTCATCAACATCCGTGGTCGGCGGAAAAAGGAGGAAAATGGCTAAAAATGGGTTTAAACACCGCGAGTTTTACCGCTGGTGGGGATGAAGCAGGTGCAAATTTTAAGCTAAAATCCCCCCAAAATACCACCGGGTTTAAAACTGACCAAAACCCACCCAAAACCAGGGGAAAACTGAATTCGGCATCAAAATGCAGCGAGGAAACTACCCCCCCGCCCCGGCGCTGGCCACCAAACTGTGTTTTCAAATGTGGCTTTTTGGGGAAAACCTACCCAAAATGCCACTCGGGTGGCGATTTTTGTGTTTTTCGCAGTCCTAAATTGGTAGAAACGAGCCCAAAACTAGGAGGGTTTGGTGTCTTTTGGGATTTTTCACCAAAATAGGGTGGGTTCTCCCTCCAGCCCCATTCCAGGCTGCCGGTGGCGGCAGGTATTAAACACCACCGGCAACGCCGCCGGCGAAGCCCTGATTGATGGAAAACCATCAGAAAAAGGGGAAAAATCAAAAAGAGAGGATGAAATTGGGGGGAAAAAAAACAACCCTGTGATTTTATGAGAAACACGAATCGCTCTGGCATAGCTAAAATCCCTGGGTTTGAACCCAAAAGGAGAGGCACGCCGGGGACGGCACAAAGCCGTGGCTCCGGGGGCTGCGGCCGCGGTTGCTCCATCTTCTGGGCGGCTGCAGGGGGGTGTGTGTGTGTGTTTCGGGGGGCACCCAGGGACCTCCCCCCCCCCCCAAACCCCCTCCCCACAGATGGGGGGCACAGGGATTCTGGTGGAGAGGGTGGGTGTGCACTGGCTGGGTGGGAGGGTGTGTGTGATAAAAGCCCAAAGTGCCCCCCCCCCCCCCCCCCCCCCCCCGTAAATGACATTTGGGGGACCGCTGCTGTGAAAGGGGGGGGGTCCAGCCGCCTGCTGCAACCCCCCCCCCCCCCTTTTTTTTTTTTTAACCAAAACCTGATTATTTTAAGGGAAAAAAGAAGCGAGGGACAACACCCTCTTTGCACACAGGAGGGCAGCCCCCGGCAGGCTGCAATGGGGGGGGGGGGGGGGGGGCAATAAAGGAGGGGAATGGGGGGGAACCCCCCCCAATGTCCCCCTCTGTAGTGGGGGGGACACTCCTAATGTCCCCCCACAGGATGGTGGGGGCACTCCCAATGCCTCCCCCTCCAATGTAGCCCCGAATTACCCCGCATACCATGGTGGGGGGCACCCCCATGGTTTCCTGGGGGGTGTGTGTAAACTCCCAATTACTCCCCAAAAGTGGGGGGGTAACCCCATTTACCCCCTTAGCCTAGGGGGGCGGGATCCCCCAATTACCCTATAGTCCTGAGGGGGGGTACCCCCAGCCACCCCAATAGGCAGGGGGAAAATTATCCCAATGCCCACCCCCATATGGAAGGGGGTTATCCCCAAATGCCCCCCCCCAAATAGGGGGTACCCCCAATTACCACCCAGCTGGGGGGGGGTGGCAACCCACAGCCTATGGAGGGGGGGATATTTACCCCAAATTACCCTCCCCCCAGCATTTACCCCCATAGACCCCCCCTCCTCATAGCCTGGAGGGGGGCTTTACCCCCAAGACCCCCCCAGGGGGGTCACCCCCAATTACCCCCTCACCCGGGGGGGGGGGTACCCCCAATCCCTCCCCTAACCTTGGGGGGGGACTTTAGGCCCAATTACCCCCCAGGGCGGTGATTACCCCCGACCACCCCCCGTAGCCCCCCGGGGGGGGGGGGGGCACCCCCCATTCCTGAGGGAGGGAGCCCCCCCCTCCAGGGGGCGGGGCGCCCCTCCCGGCCCCTCCTACCTGCGAAGCGCTGCCATGGCGACCGCCGGCTGCCTCCGAGGGGGGGGCCCGCGGCGCCCCCCCGCCGCCACCGCCGCTTGGAGCCCAGCGGGAGCCGCGGCCGCCGCGGGCCCCGCCGCTGCCATGGGGGGACCCGCCGCCGCCGCCCTGACTGACACTGACTGACAGGCGGCCCCGCCCCGCAGCCAATCACCGCACCGCCTCCGCCCGCCCCCCCTGCGGCGCCACAGCCAATCGCCGCGGTCCGCCCGGGAATGAGCCGCCGCGGGGGGCCAGGCTGCAAACCGCGCCTGGTGCGCGGCGAGCCAATGGGCTGGCTCGTCGGTGGTTGATGGGCAAGCCTCTCTCCAATGAGATTCAAGGAGATGCTTCCCCCCTGAGGGAGGGTGGGCACCGCCTTGCTGAGAGGCGAATGGCAGGCACAGGTGGTGGTGATGGATAGGTACAGCGGCCAATCGGCTGCCACATCTCGCTTGGAGTGGCACCTGGCTGACAGGAGAGGGCAACAAGCCCCGCCTCTTCAGCTGCAGGGTTTTGATTTGATTGACAGGACAACCTACCAATCGTTGGCGCAGGAGAAGGTGAGGCAGCCTATGGGGACGCGGAGACTAGGCGGCATTCACCCCCCCAGCGCAGGTGGCTGATCCCGCCTTCCTGGGGAGATTTGCTGCTCTTATTGGCTGGCGGGGAATGATAGGCAGACGCCTCCACCTATGGGGCGTCGAGTAGCTGATCGCAGCTCTGTGGTGAGGGGTCCAGGGTGGAGTCACCCTCCGTTACCTCCCCCTCTGCCCGGGTAGGGGGACCCGGGATGGGAGTCCCCAGTTCCCCAGGGACAAGGGTGTTGGGGGACCCTGGTTACCCAAAGATGGGGATAGTGTGGTGATGGGAGGGTTGGGGGGAGCGTCCCTCATTCCCACAGGGACCAGGGTATGGGGGCCATGGGGGTCCCCAGTTCCCCAGGGATGGGGTGTCAGGGTGACCAGGGTCCCCCATCCCATATGGATCCAGGGATGGGGACACTGGGGTCTCCTGTGATTCCCAGGGATGGGGACAATAGGGACCCCAGCTCCCCAGAAAGGGGGGGTGACAGTGGTCTCACATTTCCCAGGGATTCAGATCTTGGGGCACTTGAGGATCCCCAATGTCCCCTGGGGTGCGGGGACAGTCCCCCAGGGACAGGGATATGGGGACAGAGAGTCCTGCTGTCCCCAGGGACAGGGGTGTGGGACACTGGGGGTGGCCGCAGCGCCTGGGGTTGCTGAGGTGCCATTGGGGATGGTTTTAACAGTGCTGAGAAGTGGGGGTTTGGGGAGCTTAAAGGGATTTTCAACCACTCCAGCTTCAGTATTTAAAACATAAAAAGATAAAAAAACCCTAAAAAGGTTAAAGAGATAAGGACATGGGAGGTTTAGGGGTGGGAGCTGGAGTTTTCGGTCCTCTCAACTTCTTTCTCAGTTTTCAATTCTTTCAGCTTAAGAAGTGCCATCCTTGATTTTTATTTTTTTTTTAAACCTCTCCCATGCCACCGGGACAAAGCACATGCTGGCAGCAGAGAGGGGAACCACTGTGAGAGCGCATGGGCCGAATTCACAGCGTTTCAACCCAAACCTGACTCCATTGCCTCCTGGAAAGTGCCGGAGCCCCAAGGGCATGAGCGGCCAACCTGGGGAGAAGTTTGGCCTTGACTTCCCCTAAATTCAGGCTCAAAAAAGGGGAAATCGGACAAAAGGAGGAAACTGCTTACCCCAAGAGCAGGGGGAACTGGAGTGAGGGACGTTCAACTTTTGGCTGTGTTTGCTCTTCCTGGGGTGCCTCTGTGAAATTCGGCTGAAATTGGTCAACGCCAACATAAGTTCTAACTTTCGTTTACCACAATAGCCAGCCCAGGGGACGCCTGGCTCGAAGCCCTGAGGGCGTTTGGGCAACGAAAAGAATTTTCCAGAGAAGGAATGAAGGAAATGGTGCCCAAAAATATGAGGATTTTCACAACGCTAAGTTTCTTGCGTTAAAAACGCAAGACATTATCACAAAAACACTGAACAAAATGCTAACGAATTCCCACCAAACCAAAAAAAAAAAGTTAGTGAAATTTAGGTGCTCACCTTGGAGAACGCCGATTGCTGTTTCGGCATGAAGGCTCCAAAAACCACTTCCTTGGGCAGGTGTCGGCCTCATTTGAGGAGAGCAGGGTGTGTTTTTTAACCAATTCTGCTAAAAATCAACAGGGAGGGGCTGCGACACATGGTGAGGAGCTGCTCAAGCGCATCAGCTGCTCCAAAACTCCTGAGTACGCAGATTTTTTTTGTCCAGGAATTAGAATTATGAAACGCAGGCGTTTCCTTCCCCGCAGGATGAGGTGACACGTCTTCCCCACCACATAAATCGGGGCGATATCAAGAGAAAAAGGATCAGAGATGTCACAAGGCAAAGGTGCCTTTGGCACCTACGAGAACTGTGATTTCACCGACAAGATGGAGTTGGAGGAGCGAGCACGGAGGAAAGCGCCTAAAGGAGGTATTGGGGCAAGGGAGTGGCTTTAGGGATCCAGAGACATGAAACTGGAGGGTTTCAGCTCTTTAAACTGGTCTTTCTCTGAAGTTATAGCCAAATTTTGACGCATGGTTCCTCCATTGGGTCACAATCTAGGAAAAAGAGGTCTGAGCTTGAAGAACAGGGTGGTAGAGTCACTTGAGAGGTTGTTTTGGGGGGGATCTCTCCTCTTTGTGCTCTTCTTTAAGAAAATATCTGTTGGGGGGGAGTTATTTGGAGCTGCCTCACCCCATTTCACCCCTGGCAGTGCTGCCCTTCCTAGCCTTGTCTCCGGAGAGAGCCATCGCGCTGCTGTACATGCTTCTGGCCCTCACCTTTGTGCTCTTCATGGCTCTCACCATTGTGAATCTCCGGAGAGGTGAGTCCGCCGCGCGTCCCTTGCTCCGATCGCCCTCGCTGAGCGAAGGGTGGGCACGATTTGGGGGAAAACCACCAGCGGAGGGAGCAAAACGTGGCTCCAAGTTAGGATTGAAGGCCCTTTTGCAGCCTGCGAGCTCTCCAGGGCTGGATTCGGAATGAAGGCGAACGCTCTCTTCCTCTTCCCCAGTATCCGCGGCGTGGGAGGCATTGGAACAAGCCCGGATGCGGAGCGAGAACAGCCACACGACGGTGTGGCACAACCTCTCAGAGGTCCAGCGTGCCCTCGGTACGACATCTTGCCCCGAAATGGCTCCCTGGCACCCGCCGCACCCTCGATACCTGCACGGATTTTCCCCCCGGTGCTTCCGGGCGTGCTTTTTCCAGCAAAAAAAAAGAACCAAAGCTGCTTTCCATCAGGACGGAGATGGTCATGGCTTGTTTTGAGCTTTCTCCTCTTATTTTCCTCTTAGATAAACTTGAGCTCTCTGGTGAGCTCAAGACGATTCACGGCCGACTTCTGAACGGTACGCCAAGGAAAAGGCAGTTTTGGGGAAATATGGGCAGAATCCCAAATACCGGGCGCCGGCAGCGGCGAGATGGGACCAAAAGCAGAGTTTTTCCTCCTTCCAGTGTCGCAAGAAGTGGAGAACGTGCAGTGGAAGATGACACGGTGCGAAGCGGAGTGCAGGACCGAGCTGTCGGATCGCCTCCGCGTCCTGGGTGAGAGCCTGAATTTGATGGAAAATCGTTAAATTCAGTCCTTCTCCTCGATTCCCAAAACACGCGGTATTGGGTAGATGCTCCAAAGGTTCCTAAAATGTGCACCGGGAGTGCACGAAGCTAATCTTAATGAGTTTGAGATATCATTAAGTATATTATTAAAGGAAAAAAACCTTTCTCAGCCTGTTGATCAACACAATAAAAAGCTCATTGAACGAAAGGGCTTTGAGGTTTTACTGCCTGAAGTTTAGAGAACGGTAACTCGCACCAGGAAAACACACAGTGAAAGCCACGGCGTAAATTGGGGTGGAAAGGAAAAGGGGAAGGGAGACAAAAATGGGTTTTTTTAGGTCTTTGCAGCAGCTGAACTACCTTTTATTCTCTCCCCGGCAGAGGAGAGGGACGCGCTGGAGCCGGTGCTGCGGCAGCTGGCGGAGGTGAAGCAGGAGCAGAGCCGCGCGTCGGCGCTCCTTGACACGGCGCTGGAGCAGACGCGCAGCCTCTCAGGTGAGGGGTAGCAGTCAGGCTGAGCCCGTGGGTGTCCCCCTGCGCTCACCCATGCGTTCTGCTTTTTCTTCCTCCCCCCCCCGTTTTCCCTCAGAAATTCTCTGCACGACGTGTCCCGCCGGCTGGCAGCAGTTCGCCAAAACCTGCTATTTCTTCTCCACCACCAAAAAAACCTGGCTGGCTGCTAAACAATCCTGCCACGACTTCAACGCCCATCTGGCCATAGCCGACACCGAGCAGGAAAACGTAAGCTGAGAAAGTGGGCCCCTCACTACAAGAAGGACATTGAGGTGCTGGAGCGTGTCCAGAGAAGGGCAACGAGGCTGGTGAGGGGTCTGGAGAACAAGTCTGATGAGGAGCGGCTGAGGGAACTGGGGTTGTTCAGCCTGGAGAAAAGGAGGCTGAGGGGAGACCTCATCGCTCTCTACAACCACCTGAAAGGAGGTTGTAGCGAGGGGGGGGTCGGTCTCTTCTCCCAGGTAACAAGCGATAGGACGAGAGGAAACGGCCTCAAGTTGTGCCAGGGGAGGTTTAGATTGGACGTGAGGAAAAATTTCTTTACTGAAAGAGTGGTTAAACATCGGAACAGGCTGCCCAGGGGAGTGGTGGAGTCCCCATCCCTGGAGGTATTTAAAAGACGTGTAGATGAGGCGCTTAGGGACGTGGTTTAGTGGGCGTGGGGGCGCTGGGTCGACGGTTGGACTCGATGATCTTAGAGGTCTTTTCCAACCTTAATGATTCTATGATTCTAAATCCTGTAAAAAGCGGAAACATGCCCCCCCCCCCCCCCCGATTTCATGAGTTTCGAAGAATATTAGACTCCAATTCCACAAATGGAAAGCTGGAGGTTAAGCACGTGCGACTCAAGACTGCCCGCAGAGGCGGGAAAATGCAACCGCTTGACGTTCCCACTTGGTTCTGAAGTGATTTGGCCAAATCGGATGAATCTGTCCCCAAAAGAACTGGTGTGATTTAGGCATTTTTTGGGAAAAGCCCGCGGGGAGTGACTGCCCTTCCTGGGGTCTGTGTGACCCCAGGGGACTCCCGGGGTGCGAGAAGCGCTTCACCCGAGTTTGGGGTGGATGCGCCATGCCTCCACAGCGATCCTTCCTTGCGATCATTTAGAAATTACGGAAGTTATTTAGAAATTATGAAAAGTTATTTAGAAATCACAGAAGTTATAGAATGAATTACAGAAATACAACCCAAACTGTGCACAAATTAGCATTTCTACCCCAATTTAGACGATCCCTGCCTCCCATTCAGGAGGGCGCTTTCACCGACCCAGCTTTTAAAAAGCACATTGCATCTGAAAAAAACTTCTTCCTCCAGATATTAGAAATTTCAGCACTTTTTTCCATTCCCGACAGGAAACGTTGCATTTTTTGGTCACGCTTGCAGCCCGTCACAGTTGTCCCCTGCAGGGGACGGGCTCCCCAATGTCACCGACTGCCGGCGCTGGCCTCGGCGCTGCTGAATCCCTTTGCCGCTGCCTTCTGCTTCCCCTCCTGACACTTCTTCCCCCTCTCCCCACTCCGTTTGCAGAAATTTCTGGCAAATCACATCATGAAGGATCGGGTGTTCTGGCTGGGCCTGACCGACATGGACAGTGAAAGCAACTGGCAGTGGGTGAATGGCCGCTCCCTCTCTCTCTCGTACGTTTTTAGCCTCATTGGAGGGTAAATTGCCCCCAAAATCAGCTCTATTCTCCCTCAGCCCCGTTTTTTGCTCAAAAAAAGGCGCTGCACCCTCATTAGTGCACCCATCCGCTCTGGTTCGGTGCTTAAAAAGCACGGAAATAAGTTCTGTGCTGCCGCGGCACCTGAAAATGCCAGGTGGAGGGAATGGTAAGAGGACACGCCCTGCTGCAAGCAAGACTTTGGCTTTTTCTCCCCCAAATTCGCTTTGGTTTCGGGGCTGAAAACCCAGGTGGGAACCCGCAAGGAGCTGCAGCGCCTGCTTGGTCCGTCGTCCCCCCCCCCCGCCCTGCCCCAGCTCGGTCGGTTCCCAACCGAGACCCCGTACCTTGAGTCAAAGCGGTTATTTCTAACGGATCTCCTCATTCTTGGGATTTTGGGAAAAAGACCACGATCGAAGCGGAGCCGTTTTTTCCCCGCGTTAAACGGGGCGGGGGGAGGGAGGGAAAATGGGAAAAAAATCACTGAAATCGCATTGCTGCGTTAAATGGGGGGAGAAGGGTTTTTTTTGGGGGGGGGCTGTTGCCCTCCCCGGGAGATGTGTGCGCTCTCCGCCTGACTCCCCCCTACTTAAAAAACCAACCAACCAACCAAACCCTAAAACCCAACAAGTTCCCAAACGGAGAGCTTTCTAACCCAAACTGGTGTGCCTTCCTCCCCGCCCCCCCCCCCGCCAGGTTCTGGAACAGCGGTGAACCCAACGACATGGGCAGGCAGGGCGAGGACTGCGCCACGATCTACTCCAGCGGCCTCTGGAACGACCTTCCCTGTTCCAGCCCCGAGGCCTGGATCTGCGAGCGCAGCTGCTAACGGTTTTCCCCGAGCCGCCTGCTCACCTCCCCAGGGCTTAAAAATGGGGGGGGGAGGTGGACAGAAAAAACCAGTAAAAACCCGGCAAAACCAAGCGCAGGGTTGAAAACACAAGGCTCCGGGGAAAAGAGGTGTCCAAAAATGGGTACCCCATTTCCCAAAAGCTGTGGCGGAGGGGTTAAAACAGTTTGAGGGGGTCACTCTTTTGGGGGTGGTTGGAGATTTTTGGGGTGTTTGTTAACATTTTGCGAGCCGTTTTACCTGTCGCGCCGAGGCTGGACGTATCGCTTTGCTGGTTAATCGGGGGCGGAAAAAAAAAAAATAAAGTGCTTCGATTGTGATTTGAACCAAAACTCACATAAATCGAGCCGATGTGGCGCCGAAGAGTGTCGGTGCGTACCCTTTTTTCCCAGGGTTTAGGTGAAAAAACCCCCCAAAAAGGGAAGAGAGACCAGCAAAGACGAGGCGTGAGCGTGTTTTCTGGGCGTGTATGCAAATCCCCAACTCGTGGGTGCTGAAGCGTGACGCCTGTTTTGCCGAAAGGCCGCGCTGCTGGATTCCCCTCCCGGCGTGGGCAGCGGCTCCGCTGGAAGATTTGGGATTTCACCGACGCGGTGTTTAACCCCCGTAGGTGTCACCGTGGCGGTTTTATCTATAATCCCTAAAAAAACCCTCAAACCCGTGCGGGAGCTGCCTTCAAACTCCCGCTGGCAGCAGAGCTCCTGCGGCGTCACCGTTTCTCCCCCAAAACCAAACCTGTCGTCCCCACATTGACCGAATCCCACGGTCCACCGAAAAGGTGTATTTTTGTGGAGGGAAGAGCGCAGTCTCGCACTTGTTTCGCCGCCCATTTGCATGTCATCGACACCCCGGCGCGGAGAAGGAACTGAAACCTCGGGGCCAAACCGCCGGCCAAAATGGGGTGCCGGAGGCGGCGAGGGGTGTGCCGGGGCGCGTGCCGAGGGGTTTAACTCCCTGCCGGGCGCCTGCGCGGCTACTCTCCCTGGCAAAGCATGGCCCGGCAGGAGACCTACGGCAACTGGTTGGGTCCCCCGCTGGTGCCCACCAAGCGGCTGGTGAGACAAGCAGGTAAAATTGGGGAGACACCCCCTCTCCGTGTCCTTGGCGTGTGTTTTCGGGGCCGGCGGGTGTCTCGGCAAAGCGCGGCGGTGTCCGAATCCGCTGGCGGGGCACCGCTGTTGTACAGAGCAGGGCGAAACGCCTTTGGGGTGGCTCAGAGTCGTGCGGGTCCCGCTCTGCGCTCAAGAGCCCCTAAATCTCCAGGTTTGACCCCAATTTTATGTGTAAACGCCACGCCAGGCCTTAAAAAAAAAAAAGCAGCATCAGCAACTTCCTTGCCGGCGGCAACGGGGTTAGAAGAAGCGCTAGTGGTGGTTTTGAGGATCCTCCCCTTATCCTCAACGCTCTTTTCCTTTCCTTTCCTTTTCTCTTCAGCAGGAATTTACTCCGTCGCTGGGAAAATGACACCCATGGGTGACTTCAGACCGGGTAAGTCATCATTTTTTCACCTTTTCAGGCTTTTTTGTAGCGCAGATTGAAAGCAGAACTCCCTGAGGTGCCTCCCGGAGGCCGAACTGGGCTTTATTTTCAGCTTCGTTAGTCAAACGTGTCTCGCTATACGCGGCGTTTCTCTCCGAATTTGGTTCCTTCCGTCAAACGAGATCAAATCGCCCCCAAAATATCCTGAAAGTCCACGCTGGGGGGATTGAGAGGGAATTTATCGCTTCATCCTCACTCTCGGAGCCGGCGTTTGCACCTTCACAGGCTCAAATTCATCCCCTCCCGCTGCAGAGAGCTTCAAACTTCAGCAGGATTGCTTAGATTTGCAGCCGAGGGGAGAACCGGGCTCCGAAAGAGCGGAGTGACGTCATAAAACTCTATAAAAACGACAAAATCAATGTATCTTGAGAAAAGGGTGTAAAAACTTTGCCGGAGGTGCTGCGGATTTACCGAAGGGGAAGGGAAATTGCATTGCCCCATCCCTGGAAGTCTTCAAGGTCAGGTTGGACGGGGCTTTGAGCAACCTGGTCTAGCGGAAGGCGTCCCTGCCCATGGCAGGGGGCGGTTTGGAACGGGATGAGCTTCAAGGTCCCTTCCAACCCAAACCATTCTGTGATTCCATGATTTTTCACGCTTTCTGAAGGATTGAACTGATCGTTAATGGCTGGGATTCCCAGTTGGCGTAAACCCCCGATTTTCACCTGTTTTTTTTCCTCTCACGTAGCGTCCCCGGACAGCTTCGAGGATGATTATGATGATGTGTCCCTGTCGGAATCGGATCGTGGCCACAAGCCGCCAGCGGCCGATGAAGATCTGCAGAGCCAGAGGAGCAAAGGAGGCACAGGTAGCACCCACCTCCTCTCCCCGCACCACCTGTGCGGTCGAGGACCTTCGTGGGGCAGGATTTGGCCCCAAAATGCCCCCAGAACATCCCCCGGTGACTCTTTCCTTCCTCCCAACAGGGGTTTACATCCTGGCAGGGAAACCAGCATCTCTAAATCCTTCCCAAAAGGGTGAGTCACTCTCAACCGATGCTGCTGTCCCGCAGCGGAGGCCTCGGCCGGATCCAGACCCGGGAAGCTGGGATTCCTCCCCAGTTTCTTCCACGCTGCTCTCCGCAGGTGACCCGGAGTCCAGAGGTGGCAGGGGACAGAGCCGCAGGATGACGTCGGTGGCCATCCTCTACATCCTGGTAGCGCTGAGCTTCATCGCGTGGGTGCTGCTCTTCGCGCTGGCCATGGTGAAGCGTAAGTTTCCCCAGAAGGGTCCCCGCCGGGCCGGGAAGCAGCTGGTTTGCTTAAAACACCCCCAAAAAAGCATTTTCACTGTTAAAAATAACACGTGGCTTGTGCCCGCGATGCTTTAAATGTCCGTCCACGTGGAAACTGCAACTAAAGCCCGTCCGTCGTCACGATTTGGTTTTAATTCCACCTTGGCATGTGAATTTTAAGGTTTTATCACCAAATTGCCCCCAGTGCGCTACATCTGGGTGCTGCCTCCTTCTGCCTGCGCCAGCAGCACCGCCCATTTGCTACGGGGTGTAAATCCAGAGTAAATCCACTCTGGAATCCCCCACTCGGCCCAAAAAAGCCATAAATTGGGCAAATTTAGACGCCGCTCGCGATTCCTCGGTACGATCCAGCCATGTTTTTTCTTTCATTTTCATTTCAGAGATGGAAATCATGGCGGAGTTAAAGCTCTTGAGGTCAAACTACACGGAGAATCAAGCCAACGGTAGGTCCTCGGACTCACGTCCCCGCGGTGAAGTTTAACGGCTGTTGGGAGACGCTGGTTTTTTGGTGTTTGGCTCTTTTCTGGCACCGGTTTTGCCTTTTGGTGTAAATTAAGGACAAAAATCAAATTGTGTTTTCGAGCGGCTCCTGGTTCTGCTCCGTCTCTTAGTGAAGCAACGCCGACTTCGACTGACTTGTTTCTGATTTCCACCGGGAATTACATCGGGGTAATGGTGTCGATCAGACACCGACTGAGCTCATGCCCCAATCCCGAAGGAATTAGCCCCAAAAGAGTGCAAATAGGAGCAAATCAGCCCTTGGGATATCACGGGATTTATCCCGATTAGGATCTTACTGGGGGGAAAACCCACCCCATTATCTCTGTTAAACGTTACGGGAAGGGAAAGACGTAAATCCTACAGAAAATTCTGCAAAAGTCAAATATAATGGGCCAAATCCTTAACCGCTGCCAAATAAGCAATTAATTAAATTATATTATGAGTGATATTGCAGCAAAATGTCACCCAAAGAGAAAAAAAAAACCATGCAGCAAAGCTGGCGGGCGGCGGTGTAAGAGCTTTTGCAGCCCTGATTGAGATTTCCACATGTGGAAAAGTAATAAATCCTGGGGGAAAAAGCTCAAGATTTGGGTAAACCGGAGGGGAGAAACAGGAAGAAGTCGGGGTGGGGTGGGGGGGATGGGGCTGGCGGCGATCGCTCACCCCGCTGCGCTCCCCAGTGCGGCAGGGGCTGTCGGAGACGCAACGGGAACAGACGCGGATGCGGAGCGGGATGCAGAAATACTACGAGGAATTGCAGGACATCGCAGGTAAAGCCGCGGTCTCCGTCTTGACGGTCTCTCATCGTTGTGCACCAGGAGAGAAACCTCCTGGTTTTAGCCCAGAAAGACCACAGTGGTCTTAGGGACGGAAAAGTTGGGTGATCTATGCCGATTTTGAGATGTCACCCCGCCGGGGAAGCCGTGGAGGTTTCCCCGGCAGAGGAAAAAAAACCCAAACACACCTGATTTTTGCCTGGATTTGGGGGGGGGGCGGGGGGCGTTTCTCGTCCTTCCAGCGCTGATCTGCAGATCCGTCTTGGACAGCAAGAAGTGCTCGGCCGGCTGGAAGATCTTTGAGAAAAGCTGCTACTCCTTCTCGACGGAGATGATGAGCTGGTCGGACGCGAAGGAGATCTGCGCCGACCAAGGCGCTCACCTGGTCGTCATCAACTCGGAGCCGGAGCAGGTCAGTCGGAGTGAAAAATAACCAGTTTCTCGGCTTACACGGTGCTCAAAATACCCATTTTCTCGGAGAATTCCTACTCTGGCAAACACAGGAACTCTAAAACCTCTGTTTTGGGCTCAAATTAGCCGAGATTGGCCATCGTGCTCAGAGTTATTTGGAAGTGGAGAGAAGCGCCGATGGCCAAGTCGAGTTCAGTCGACTATGACCTCCCGTTTTTAGGAAAAAGTGCTAAAAATGGAGCAAAAAAGGTCAACGTCTCCTTTCCGGAGTGCTGCGTATGCACTTTGCTTTAATACACCCAAATTGTTCACTATTTACCAAAAACCACTGCTCAGATATCACGGCGATGACCTCACCTTAATTGCCAAAAGCCTCGAGATGCTCCATAGTCCACCGGAATGACTGTTTTGGGGCTGTTTTAACCAATTCTGCTTTTCTAGAAATTCCTGAAGGACAATATTAACAACAGCAGCACGTACTGGCTGGGAGTGACGGATCAGCTGGAGGAAGGCAACTGGGTCTGGACTAACGGCGACTATACAAGTATTAGGTAAAAATTCCCTCCGGGGATTCCCCAAAACGGGAAAATAATCAGAAAATAAATGGAAAAAGGTGAAGTTGACCCACCGAAACTTTGGTTTTTGGTAGTTTTACGTAAGTCAAAGGGTTGACATTGGAAAAAATGGTATTATCAGAGCGTTTCCTTGCTGGTGGTAAAAAAAAATGGAGCTTTTTAGTGGTTTCCTTCCCTCGAAATACAAATTTTACCTCTTCCTGAGAGCACTCCGCTGCCGTGGGGCTTGTTTTTATTTCTTTACTATTTTCCCTTTTCCTTCTTCCCCTTGTTTTCCTCCTTCTTTCTCCAGCTACTGGAACACGTGGAAGGAGAACAAAGACAAGGACCAGAAGGACTGCGGCAGCATCGGGCCCGACGGCATCTGGAACGACGACAGATGCTCCCACTCCAACTACTGGATTTGCGAAAAGTCCTGGAACTGCTGACTTCAGCATTATTTTTTCCCCCGTTTCCAATTTTCAATGCGCCTGTTTAAAAAAAAAAAAAAAAAAAAAAGAGAAAAGTACATTTCAAAATTGCCGCTCGAGAGCCGGATGAACTCACGCAGCTCCGGGGGGATCCGGAGGCTCCACACTCCCATTTTTTGCCTATTAATGACGTGCAAATCCCTAAAAAAGAAAAAAAATCAGTAAAAGCGCTTGCAAGCCTCACCCACAAACCATGGAAAAAGGGATTTTCGGTTAAAATAACTACTGTAAAATGGTTAAAAAACCCACTCACCAGCTCAAAACCGGTCCCGTTTCTCAGCGTCGCTGAATTTCTCCTTTCCCCCCGCCCCGAGCTCTGCTGCCGCGTTGTGGTTTCCGCTTAACTCTCAAGAAAAGACAATTTCAGTAAAATTGTGGGTTTTTTTTTCCTCCCCCCCCCGCCGAATACTTTTTCCCATATTTATCCTTCCTTCCCCCACGCGCCAGCCCCCGGCTGTGCCCCCACAGCCAAAAAACCCCCCAACCCCCCAATTCTGCTCACTTGTACATCTCTTAATTCAGCACATTATCACCCAATAAAACTTCTTTTTTTCCCCCTAAGAAATGCAGCATGCGCCGTTCGGCCTTTTTTTTGCCCCAAATAAATAAAACGGCCCCGTCGGGTTCATCCCGGTGGCTGAAAATTTCCGGAATCGGAGGAATCCTGTTAAACCCGTGGCGTGACGTTAGCGCTCTTTTTCTTTTTTTAAAGGGTTATGAGTTAAAAATGGATGTTTTGGGGGAATTTATACATTATCGATCGGCAGAAATTCAATGATTCATTACGGGTAACGAAATTCCCTCTCGGGGTTGAAAATTAACTGTGGGAGCTCCCTCCACCCCCTGAAAATTAGGAAATTTGAGCCGGGCTTGAGAAATTTGCTGTAAAATCAATAAAAAAAGGACCTGTGGCAGAAAGCAAAACTGGTTTTAGGCCAGTCTTGGCCAGTTTTCAACAACAAAAAAAATCGACCGGCGGCGGAGCTAGCATGAAGAGACACTTCTGCCCTCAATAAAAATTTGTTAATTTAACCAAAATACCCATTTCTAGCAGGGAAATGGGCTGGGAGCTGGGGGTGATCCCTGCTTGTGTGGGGATCAGCGGCTCTGTAGGCTCTGGAGATGGAGACCGGGGGTTACTGGGAGCGCTGGGGCTAAGGGGTGCTGGGAGCACTGGGGAACTAGGCTGGGGGGGTACTGGGAGGGCACTGGGAGCTCTGGGGCTGAGGAAGGTACTGGGAACAGTGGAAGCACTGGGCTGGGAGGTACTGGGAGGGTACTGGGAGGCTACTGGGAGGGCGCTGGGGCAGGGAGACAGCCCAGTCCCAGCACTGGGGGGCACTGGGGGGCACTGGGAGCACTGGGGCAAGGAGACAGCCCAGTCCCAGCACTGGGGGGCACTGGGAGCACTGGGGCAGGGAGACAGCCCAGTCCCAGCACTGGGGGGCACTGGGAGGGCACTGGGGCAGGGAGACAGCCCAGTCCCAGCACTGGGGGGCACTGGGAGGGCACTGGGAGCACTGGGGCAGGGAGACAGCCCAGTCCCAGCACTGGGGGGCACTGGGGGGCACTGGGAGGGCACTGGGGCAGGGAGACAGCCCAGTCCCAGCACTGGGGGGCACTGGGGGGCTACTGGGGGGCTACTGGGAGCACTGGGGCAGGGAGACAGCCCAGTCCCAGCACTGGGGGGCACTGGGAGGGCACTGGGAGCACTGGGGCAGGGAGGCAGCCCAGTCCCAGCACTGGGGGGCACTGGGAGGGCACTGGGGGGCACTGGGAGCACTGGGGCAGGGAGACAGCCCAGTCCCAGCACTGGGGGGCACTGGGAGGGCACTGGGGCAGGGAGACAGCCCAGTCCCAGCACTGGGGGGCACTGGGAGGGCACTGGGAGCACTGGGGCAGGGAGACAGCCCAGTCCCAGCACTGGGGGGCACTGGGGGGCACTGGGAGGGCACTGGGGCAGGGAGACAGCCCAGTCCCAGCACTGGGGGGCACTGGGGGGCTACTGGGAGCACTGGGGCAGGGAGACAGCCCAGTCCCAGCACTGGGGGGCACTGGGAGGGCACTGGGAGCACTGGGGCAGGGAGACAGCCCAGTCCCAGCATTGGGGGGCACTGGGGGGTACTGGGAGCACTGGGGCAGGGAGGCAGCCCAGTCCCAGCACTGGGGGGCACTGGGAGGGCACTGGGGGGTACTGGGAGCACTGGGGCAGGGAGACAGCCCAGTCCCAGCACTGGGGGGCACTGGGGGGCACTGGGGGGCTACTGGGAGCACTGGGGCAGGGAGACAGCCCAGTCCCAGCACTGGGGGGCACTGCGGGGCTACTGGGAGCACTGGGGCAGGGAGGCAGCCCAGTCCCAGCACTGGGGGGCACTGGGAGGGCACTGGGGGGTACTGGGAGCACTGGGGCAGGGAGACAGCCCAGTCCCAGCACTGGGGGGCACTGGGGGGCACTGGGAGGGCACTGGGAGGGCACTGGGGCAGGGAGACAGCCCAGTCCCAGCACTGGGGGGCACTGGGAGGGCACTGGAGGTGGGGGAGTGCCAGGGCCCCCCAAAGCCGCCATTCCCCTTCACCTCTCCTCAGGAGCCTCCTCAGCCTCCCTCGAAGCCCCATTGGCTGAGCCACGCTGCCCATCGCAGCTCGCAGCCAACCGCCACCTTCTCTGTGCCCTGGGGGTGGGGGGGGTCCCCTTAGCACCGCCTCCCAGGGCCACCGCTGCTCATTGGCTGACACCACCGCTGTTCAGCCTGCCCCACCACACGATAGGCCCTCCCAGCTCCCACCTCGCACCAATCAGGCACCTCTCTGGCATCTGGGGGGGGGGGGGGGGGGGGGGGGGGAAGGAGGGGGGGATGGGAAGACACACCCTCAGCACCACTGGCTGCCAGGCCCTGTCAATCAAGAGCTGGCAGGAAGCTAATTGGCTTCTGGGGGAAGGGAGGCAGGGCTTGACTGGCTCAAGGCCCCACCCTCTGTGTCTTGGGGGGGTGGGGGGGTGGGGAGGCCACGCCCCCCCCTCCCCCCCTTGGAGTGGACCCAGGTGTCCGGCTCCCCCTTCCCAGACCTCCAAGTGGATCCGGGCCCCCTCCCCGGACCCCCAAGTGGACCCAGGCATCCCCCCCTGCCGGCCGCATCCAGCCCGACTCCTTGGGGACGAGCCACGTGCCTTTAATCAGCTTTTTTCAGCCCAAAAATCCCACCGGAGCCGCGGGGCGAAGGCGACCGGAAAAGGTCGGAAACGGAGCGATCCTGGGGGAAAAACATGCCGGAAATGGGTCGTTCCGCAGGAAAACGCCGGAAATGGGGAGATCGTGGAGGGAAGCAGCTGGAAAAACGGGGCAAAGCTGCTGGAAAAATGCTGGAAATGGGACGTTCCCCGGAAAAATACTGGAAACGGGTCATTTCTTAGAGAAAATGCTGGAAACGGATCAAATCTGCAGAAAAAACGCTGGAAATGGGTCAAAACTGCAGGAAAAATGCTGGAATCTGGTTGTTCCATGGAAGAGTGCTGGAAATGGCTCGGTCTTGGGGGAAAACGCTGGAAATTGGTCGTTTCTTGGAGAAAATGCTGGAAATGGGTCAAAAATGCAGGAAAAATACTGGAAACGGGTCGCTCCACAGAAAAATGCTGGAAATCGGTTGTTCTTTGGGGAAAATGCTGGAAATGGGTCAGATCTGCAGGAAGAATGCTGGAAAATTGTCGTTCCACAGGAAAATGCAGGAAATTGTTCGATCCTATGGGGAAGCAGCTGGATACAGATTGATTCTAGGGGAAAATGCTGGAAATCGGTCGTTTCTTGGGGAAAATTCTGGAAAATGGGTCAGATACGCAGGAAAATGCTGGAAACGGGTCGGACCTGTGGGGAAAATGCTTAAACCGGGTTGTTCTGCAGGAGAAAAAAAGTGCTGGAAATGGGTCAAATCAGCAGGAAAACGGGGAAAATGGGTTGGATCTGCGGGAAATACGCTGGAAATGGGTCGGATGCGCCGGAAAACTGCTGGAAATAGGTCGGATGCGCCGGAAAAACTGGTCGGTCCAAGGGGGGCACCCACCGTCACTTCTCCCACATGCAGCCCTCGGTGCCGTGGCTGTGCGGCCTCTCCCCTTCCTGGGGGCGAAAAGGGGCCGTGCCAGGGTGAAACGAGGACAAAACGGGGCAGAAACGGGGCAGAGGTTCCGGTGTTTTTTTGGCAGACACCCCCCCCCCCCCCCAAGCCCCCCGGGGAGGACCCAGGGGTCCAGCCACCCTCCCCCCCGTGCCACCACTGCCCCTCACCCTCCTTTTGGTGGCAACCAGAGGACCCAGGTGTTGGGGTGCCCACCCAGCACCCCACACGGACCCAGGCGTTCGGGTGCCCTTACCGTGACATAGGTGACATGTATGTCGGTGCTGGGCATCTCGTGGGGGTGAGCTCGTCGCCCCAGCGCCCTAAACCAGCGTTGGTACTGTTCCATCACCTGTGGACGGGACCCACAGTTGTGTCCTGAGTGTCCCCGTCCCCTCCCACGCCTGGGTCGTGTCGTCTTCCCCCCCCCCCGGCCCCGGTACCTGCCGGTTGAGGACGCAGTGCACAAGGAAGATGAAGGCTCCCTGCAGGCTGTTGACGATGGTGAAGATGAAGGACACCACTATATTGTCCCCCCGCGCCTGCAGCAAGCCCAGACCCCACGTGCAACCCAGGATACAGACGTGCGCCAGCGCCTTGAACGTCATCAGCCTGAGGGAACGCTCATTTTGCTCTTTTTTTCACCCAAACCCCATCCCAGATGCTCCTCCTCCGCCCCTCCAAAAACCTCAACACATTTCCCTCCGACGCCAAAACTCACCGGGTGCTTTTTAGGGCCGTGACATCAGCGTTGAGGGAGGAGAGTTTGTCTCGTAGAGTCCAGAGGGTGGTGAGAAAAAATAGCAAGTTAACCTGGGCAGAAAGCGAAAAGCCCATCATTTTGCAAGACAGGGTCCACAAGGCATAAATTTGGGGTGGAAAAGGGTCAATGGTGCAAAACCGTGCACCGGGGCGTGACCTTCACCGAGCACACCCAGCCCCTGGGATGTTTGCTTAATGCCATCCTTAAATATACATGTGAATTTGCTCTTTTTATGCAAGTGTCTAAAATTCCTCAGCTGAGGGTCTATGGGGGAAGAGCCATGGCCACAATCATAAATTTGGGATGGAAAAGGGGCCGATGGTGCAAAAAAAAGGGTCATTAATGCACCGGGGTGTGATCTCTGCCGAGTGCACCCAGCCCGCGGGACGTTCACTTAATGCTGTTCTTAAAGGCAAGCCTAAATTTGCTCTTTTTTCTCCCAATTTTTCCCCCTCCGCCTCCTTTCAGCAGCAGGACACCCACCAGGATGATGACACAGACGGGACCGAGGAAACTCCAGATGAAGCCTCCCTCCGTGCTCAGCCAGCAGCTAAAAAGGGAGAAAAAGGGACGTATACCCCAAAATCCCTTTGGTGATTTTGGTGGCATGAAAATACCCGCGGTCTGGATGCCGCGGCATCTTTTTGGGGGGACGATTTAAGCAAAACGCATGACGTTCTTCATTGATGATCCCACCCCGCTTGGTTGACCCCAGCCTGGGTGCTGGTGGGACTCACTAGTGCTTAGTGCCGTAGCCGTCGTGATGGACGATGGCGGAGATGGCCACCAAGACGGCCGGCGTGCCGTAACCCACGGGATAGATGTATCTTTTCCTGAAGTGACTGGTGCTGGTGTAGTTGAGGACACGCAGGTTCCTGACGGTGAGGAAGAGATGCAAACCCTCCAGGAACATCCAGGTGAAGCAGGCGAGGAAGAGGTAGTGGAGGAAGCCCGCCGTGATGGCACACGCCAGCTGGATGGGGGACACCGAGGCCATGCTAGGCTCCCCAGTGTCACCACAGTGTGGCCCAGGGAGGTGGTGGCATCTCCGGCACTTGGAGATGTTCCACACACCCCAACGTGGCCTCAAGGAACCTCAGGGAGGTGGAGATGTTTTGGGCTGGGGGCAGACTGGAGACATTGAAATGTCTCTTCCAAGCTGAGCTATCCCATAGTTCAGTTGGCTCCGCCCACCCAGAGGAAGAAGGGACCCAAGAGCCTTGAGGAACCCTGACTGGGTGGACCTGCTTTGAGTTGGGGTTGGTCTGGAGACCTCCAAACATCCTGTTCAACCTTGGTTATCCTGTAATTCAGGTGCTTTCACTCACCCGGAGAGAGATGAGACCCAACAACTCTGAGGAACCTCAACTAGTTGGACCCACTTTGAGTGGAGATTGGCCTGGAGACCTCCGAACATCCCGTTCAACCTCATTTATCCTGTAATTCAGGTGCTGACACCCACCCAGAACAAGAAGGGAACCAACAACCTCGAAGAACCTCAACTAATCGGACCTCCTTTGAGTTGGGGTTGGACCAAACCTTCCAACCTCTGTTATCCCGTAATCAAGGTGCTTGCGCCCACCCAGCGTGAGATGGGACCCCTGGCAGAGGGGTCCCTGCTGGAGCTATTAGGGTAGAGGCTACAGCCAAGAGCCGTGACCCCGGGTCCTTTTCCCCACAAGCTCCCCAAGGACCTCGAGGATGTCCTGGGGAGCTTGAGGAGGCCCCAAAGATCTCGTGGAGACCCAGAGGAGCAAAATGAGATGCCGAGGAGCTCCTGATGGCCCCAAGATGCTCAAGGAGACCCTGAGGAGCATGTGGAGACCCCGAGGAGGCTCAAGAAGACCCTGAGGAGCCCCCGGACGGCTCCAAGATGCTGAAGGAGACCGTGAGGAGACCCTGAAGGCCACAAGATGCTCAAATGATGAGACCCTGATGAGCTCATACCTTGTTGGCAGTGCGGGGCACGGCCACGAGGAAGAGGAGGTTGGCAGTGAAGAGGCAGATGCTGAGCTGCAGGTGGAGGGTGACGCTGACACTCCAGAGCGAGCGGCACAGGAGGAAGGTGATGATGGTGAGGAAGAGGCAGACCAGCGACACTGACATCCCCACGTAAGTCACCACCGTCAGCGCGAAGCTCTCCTGTGGGTGACGTCACACGCATGACATCACACGAGTCCCGTCCGGCGCGTGGCCACACGCAACCATTTGGGAAGGAAGAAAACACCCCCAAAATGGGTATTTTAAGGGTGCAGACGGGCTCTTACCGTGATGGGGTGGATGGCCATGAGGATGGCGAAGGTGGAGAAGTGGGTGCAGGCGCAGATGGAGTGGAGGGTGTCACCCCCAACGCGGGTGCAGCCCGAGGGAGTCCAGCGGCCTTTGGTGCCCACCGCCTGCCAGGACACGCAGCGCGGCTCCTCGCCCGCCTGTAGCTCCTGCTGAGCACGGCCCGCTCGAGGCATGTCCCGCGGCCCCTGGGAGGGGCCGCACCGCCCCTTCCCACCGTCGGTTTGGGTGCGGAACGGGCCGGGGATGTGCTGAGCTTGAATTTGCACCGTGATGGGGATGCACTGACCCCGAATTTGCACGGGAACCAAATTTGCACCAGGATTGGGATGCACCGATCCCAAATTTGCACCGAGATGGGGATGCAGCGACCCCAAATTTGCACGGGATCCAAATTTGCACCAGGATGGAGATGCACCAAACCCAAATTTGCACCAAGACAGGGACGCACCAGCCTCAAATTTGCAGAAAATCCAAATTTGCACCAGGCTTGGGATGCACCGATCCCAAATTTGCACCGAGATGGGGATGCAGCGACCCCGAATTTGCACGGGATCCAAATTTGCACTGGAACGGGGATGGCCCAACCCCAAATTTGCCCTGGGATGGGTATTCACCCCAAAATTCACCGTCACCATGCTCCAAATTTGCACCGTGGTGATGCCCGTTGCCACCCCCCCACCCCCCCCATAATTTGGTCCAACGCACTTGATGCAACAAGCCCTGTTGCGCTTCCTCGTGCAAATCCCCACCCCGTGCACCCCCCCAAACCCCAGGGCAGCCCCCCAGCACCCACCGTGCGGTGCCGCAGGGTGATGTTGAAGGGGACGTTGAAGGCGGCGCCGGGTTTCCCCACGGTGCCGCCGACCACGTGGGAGTTGAGCCTTTCCTGGTGCAGCTCCGTGATGTTGCTCAGCAACTCTTCTATGTTCTTGTAGACGAGGAAGGCCACCGCGCGCTCACCTGCCCGGAGAACTGGGTCAAAAACCACCCCAAAAATACCAAATTTGGGGTTTTGGTTTTTTTTTTTTTTTGGTTTGGTGGGTTCTTTTTTGAGCTCTTTGTTTTTCGCAGCAGCACGGTGGCCGTACCTGCCTGGACATTGCTCACCACCTCATGGCAGCTGATGGTCAGGGTCTCCTTGCCCACCGCCAGCACCAGCGTGGTCCGGGGGCAGTTGCCACGCACCACCTCCACCGCGGCCTCTGATTTGGGGGTGAAAAAAAGGTCTTTTTTGGGGTCTCTTGCCTGCCCTGGGTGCCACTGTGCTCTTGAAAACCCCGGGGAAAGGATGCACTGATGCCACCAAGCTGGTTCTTGGGATGTTGCAATGCTTTTGGGGGCATTGCAATGCTTTTGGGGGCAGCCTCGGGGGCACCCATGGGTGCTGGCGTACCCACGGTGGAGGTGTTGAAGTTTCGGGGGCTGGAGCCAGGGCCTCTGAGGGCCACCTGCAGCACGAGGGCCTCGGTGTCCTGCAGCAGCAGCTTGGTGGTTTTGGCGGTGTTGGAGTGGAGATCCATGAATGCGGCCCTCTGCAGCTTCTTCAGCATGATCTGGGGCGGGGGGGGGGGGCACACGCGTGTGTCAGGGCACACGCGTGTGTCAGGGGTGTGCGGGGATGCACACGGAGGAGGGCGATGCAGGGGAGGGACGCACAGGGGGATGCACGGAGTGATGGGGGATGCATGCGGGGATGGACACGCGTAGAGGTGCAGACGTGTGCAGGGGTGCACGTGGGATGGACATGTATAGGGGATGTACACGGGGATACACACGGGATGGACACGTGTAGGGGACAGACACGGGACACGCACACACGTAGGGGATAGACGCCAGGATGGGCATGTGTAGGGACGCACGGGAGGATGGACACACGTGCAGGGGGTGCACACGGGATGGACACGTGTAGGGGATCCACCCAGGGATACACATGAGTAGGGGTGCACACGGGATGGACACGTGTAGGGGATCCACCCAGGGATACACACGGGATGGACACATGTAGGGGACGCACACGGGATGGACACTTGTAGGGGCATGGGCACACGTAGGGGATGGACATAGAAATGCACGTGTGTAGGGGACACATGTACAGGACAGACATGGGCCATGCACACGTGTAGGGGATACACGTGGAGAGGACGCACACGGGATGCACATGTGTAGGGGCTGGACATGGGCTTGCACACACATGTAGGGGATGGACACGGGATGCACACACGTGCAGGGGGTGCACACGGGGACACACGGACACGCCCGGCCCCGCATCACCTGCAGGTGCTTCTCCGTGGGCTGGGCGCAGGCGGCCTTCAGGAGCTGCTGGGTGTACTGCAGCTCGGTGCAGAAGGTGGCCCCCGGCGGGGTCTGGGGCGCAAGGGTGTCGGCACCAACCCGTACCCCACAGGCGTCTGTCTGTCCGTCCTTCCCTGCCTCCAGCCCGCCATCCTCCATCCCTCCCGCTTTCCCTCCAACCACCTGCCTGTCCCTCCGCCCATCCGTCTGTCCCTCCACACGTCCCTCCCTCCCTCCCTCCGTCCCTCCCTCCCTCCGTCCATCTGTCTGTGCCTCCACCCCTCCCTCCAGCTGTCCATTTGTCTGTCTGTCCCTCCCTCCCTTGCTCCGACCATCTCTCTGTTCCTCCCTCCCTCCCCCCATCCATTTGTCTGTCTGCCCCTCCCTCCACCTGTCCTTCCATCCCTCCAACCATCCCTCTGTCCCTCCACATCTCCCTCTGTCCATCCCTCCATCCTTTCCTCCCTCCATCCATCCCTTTGTCTGTCCGTCTGTCCCCCCCCCTCCTCCTTTTGCCCCCCTTGCCCCCCTCAAGCCCCACCTTGGGGTCCCTGCACACCCTCTCGGCCTCCTCCAGGATGGAGATGTTACAGGTGGACTCTGGTCTGGGGCCAAACGCTGCAGATTTGGGTCAGTTTGGGGCCTCTCGGGGAGGGGGGGGCAGGGGGTGCCCAATCCTGCCCTGCTTGTGTGGCTCAGGGAGGGGGGGGCTCAGCACCCCCAGAATGGGGAAAAAAGGGGGGTAAAGGGGGAAAAAAAGGGGGGGAATGGTAAAAGTGGGGTGTTTGCTCCCTTACCCTGGCAGGAGATGATGGAGGAGTTTTGGGGGGTGGGGGCCATGCCGGGGGGGCACCCACAGACCCAGAGTTTATTCTGGGTCCGCTGACCCAGGCAGCAGCTGTTGATGGAGCAGAAGTGGGAACCACAGGACACTGCGGGGGGACATTGGAGTGACATGGGGGGGGAGGGTTCCCCAAGGGGGAGGACAGGACCCAGGTCTGAGCCTGACCCCCCCGATCTCCTGCTGTGACCCCCAAACTCCCCCCAACCCCCCCCCAACTCACCTGTCTGGTCACCCTCATTGAGGGGGAGGTGGCTCAGGAGGTGGCACAGCACTGGGAGGACACGGGGACAATCAGCACCCCAGGACCACGCCTCGAGGAGTGACCCCCCAGGATCACATCCCCCACCCCCAAACCCCACTTTTGGGGGCCAAACCCCATTATCAGTGCTCAAAATCCCCCTTTGGGGGTCAAACCTTAATTTTGGGGGCTCAGTCCCCCCTTTTGGGGCTCATTCTTCCCCCATCAGGGCTCAACCTTCCCCTTTTGGGGTTAAACACCCCCTTTCTGTGCTCCACGCTGCCATCAGGGCTCAAAACCTTCTTTGGGGGGGTCAAATCCCCTCTTTTTGGGTCAAACCCCTCCTTTTGGGGTTCATCCTACAGATATGAGAGCTCAGAAGCCCCTTTTTGGGGCTCCCCTTCCCCCCCTAAACCTCAAACCCTTCTTTTGGGGGCTCACCGCCCCCCCCGAGGTGTCAAAACCTCCTTTTGGGGCTCAATCCTCCCCCATCAGGGCTCAAACCCTTCTTTTTGGGGCTCAAGACCCCATTTTAGGGCTTGACACCCCAAATCCCAGCTCCAGAAGCCCCATTTTGGGGCAATTTCAGGCCATTTTTGGGCTGCTTTGCACTGCAGCTCTTGCAGCCCCGACCTACTTCCATCCTCAGTTTTCCTTTTCTCATTTCCCTCCATTTCACCCCAAAATCCACCCCACCCCACCGAGGGGGGGGGGGGGGGGGGGGGGAGATGAGGCAGGACTCACCCCAGAGGCAGGCAGTGAGGGGGGGACACCTCATGACAGGAGACGCAGCGGCCCCACAGCACCAGTGGCAGAGGGGAAGTGGCACTGAACAGCCCCGAAACCACCGAACAGCCCCACAAACCACTTCCCCCCCCCCCCCATTGTGGGCTGAGGCTGCTCATGGCACATAACAGCGGTGATGGGGCTCCCCTGCCTGGACGCCTGGGTCCGTTCTTGGAGGGACCGACCCCGTGGCCTTGTCCCCACCCGGACACCTGGGTCCCTTCCTAATGAAGGTGATCCTATGACCTCATCCATGTCCTCTGCCCAGAGGCCTGGGTCCCTTCTTGGTGATGTTGACCCCATGGTCTCATCCCCACCTGGACAACTGGGTCCCTTCTCGGAGACATCAATCCCATGGTCTCATCCCCACCTGGACGTCTGGGTCCCTTCTTGGAGACATCAACCCCGTGGTCTCATCCCTGCCCGGACATCTGGGTCCCTTCCCGGAGACATCAACCCCATGGTCTCATCCTTGCCCGGACGTCTGGGTCCATTCCCAGAGAAATCGATTGCACAACCTTGACCTCATTGCCCTCCTGGATGCCTGGGTCCCTTCCTGGAAAAACCAACCCCCTGGCCTCGTTCCCCACCCGGATGCCTGGGATCCCTTCCCACAAAAATCCAACCCTGCAGCTCATCCTCATCCTTGTTTATCGTCCCTCCTGGGCAGGAAGAGGCATAAATTAATGGGGGAAGGGGGGGGGAGGGGGAGGGTGGGGGGAGGGAGGTGGTGGCCTCTGGGGGGGACACACAGGCAGTGGGACACAAGGTGGTGGGTGGGGGTCCATGGTCAGCAATACTCCGAGTAATCTTCCTCCACATAGTTTGCGGGGAACCATCCAACCTGGGAGAAGAAGGACACGTTGGGAGAAGGTGTGAGGAGCTCGGGGCGGGGGGGAGGACCCTGGGGTGGGGAAGGGGCCATACCCGCCCATAGATCTCTCCCTTCCACCAGCCTGGGTGGCCCTTCTTGCTGAGGACACGGATGATGTCACCCTCCCGCAGCGTCAGCTCTGTCCGGTCCCGGGCACAGAAGTCATAGCGGGCTTTGGCCGAACCAAAGCTGCGCACGGCTCCTGGGTGGGTGGTGGGGGGAAATGGACACAGACAAGTCCCCCAGGTCATCCCCCACGGCTGTCCGAGTCCCCTCCATCTGGTCCTTGTGGCCATTTGTGCCCCCTTGACTGTCCCGTGGTCCTTCCCTCAACCCATCCCTTGGCCATCTCTATTGACGGGTCCCCAAAACCCAGCTGTGCCTCTTGGCCGTTTGTCCCTCCTTGACTCATCCCGTCACCGATCCCTCAACCCATCTCTTGGCCATCACCAACGACTTGACCCCATGACTCAACCGCCCCGCCCCGCCCCCCCCACCCCTGTCCCTTCAACTTCTCTCCCTTGGCCATTTGTCCCCCTTGACCCATCCCATGGCTGCTCCTCTCCCTTGGCCTCAACCATTCCCTTGACTCATCCCTTGGCCATTGCCCTTGTCCCAGCCCTGTGACTCAACTGTCCCCCTCAGCCTGTCCTCTCGACCATGACCAAAGGAGAAGGACCCCACCACCACCACACCCTGATGGGGGACCCCACCACCTCCATTCCACCCCTCGCCCACAATGAGAGAGACCACCACCTCCATCCCACAGCCACCGCCTCCACCCCATCCCCCAGGTCCTACCGGGTGGCCAGGGACCAGCCCGGCTCTCGGGCTCCTTGAAGGGCACCACAAGTGCCGTGTCAAGGGCTTTGAAGCAATCCTTGAGCGAGCTGCGCTGGTAGAACTCCACCAGCTCCTGTGGACGATGGTGGTCAAGCCCCGAGGTCACCGTCAGCCCTCAACCCCAATGTGGGGGGGACCCAGAGATCTGGGTTGGGGGGGAGGCAGAAAAGGGAGCTCCAATGCTCACCACCAGCCCTTTGAATGCCTTCTTCTCGGTGATGCGGTAGAGCCCCTCCGCCGTCATCACCTTGATGTGCTTCACCTCCCCACGGTACCTGGGCAGGGGGATGCAGTGGGCTGAGCCGATGACCCCCACCCCCTCCTTGTCGTCCCCCCGTGTCCTCCCCCCCCAAAGTTGTCCCTGGTCCCTACTTGATGCTGATGGCGAATTCGCCGGCGTCCTTCACCCGCTGTCGCACCAGGAAGGCGCCGTCCGAGCGGGACATCAGGAGCTGCTCGGCTTCCCCCCGCTCCATGGGACCAGCGTACCTGGGGATTATGGGATGGGGGTCCTGAGCCCCCCAAACTGGCATCCCCTGCCCCTCCCCAGGGCAATTCGAGGGGGTTTGGGGAGGGAGGGGGAGCTGGAGGCTATGGGGCAACCCAGATGAAGGATCTAGGGGGGGACGACACACCAGGAAGCTTGGGGCCCTGGGGAAGGGTTTGGGTGGGCCCTGGGAGCTATGGGGTGATCACAGGAAGAATGAGGGGTTTAGAAGATTTTGGGGGCCCTGATGCCAAGGGGGTGAGGGGGAGGAAGGATTGGGGGTGGGGAGGCAGGAAGGATGGATCGGAGAGGATTTGGGGTGATCCTGGGAGGGATGGGGGACCCTGAGAAAGGATTTGTGGGGCCCTGGGGAAGGATTTGCGGAGCCCCAGGAAGGATGAAGGGCCTGGGGAGGATTTGGGGGGCCCATAGAGGCTATGGGGTGACTCTGGAGGAGGATCTCGGGTGAACCAGGAGGGATGGGGGACCACAGGAGGGATTTGGGGACCCCTGGGAGCTATGGGGTGACTGCAGGGAGGATGAAGGACCTCAGGAAAGAATCTGGGAAGTCCTGGAGGATATAGAGTGACCCCAGGAAGGAGGGGGTGACCCTGGGGAGAGATTTGGGGTGGCCCCAGGAAGGATAGGGGCCCCAGGGGATGATTTATGAGGTCATGGGGGAGGATCGGGGAGGTCCCCAGGGGCTATGGGAGCCCAGAGGAGGATTTGGGGTGCCCCAGGGGCAATGGGGAGCCCCAACACCAACCAGGAGTAGACTGAGAGATCTGGCAGTGGCACCTGGGGGAGAGAAGCAGAGTTGGGGATCAAGGGGGGACAGAAGGTCACTCCTCTGAGACCCCCCCCTATATCCCACAGACACCCCCCAAACATCTTGGGGACATCAGGATGGGTGCAGGGGCTCCTGGGGATGTTTTGGGGTCCCCATACTCACGCAGATGAAGGGTCTCACGGCAGCACAAGGGAACCAGCCCAGGTCACCGTTGGCCACGTTCCTGCCCTGGGGATGAAGGACCATGGGGCCAGGGGGGCCACAGGGGTCCCCCTGCTCCCCAGAAGGCTGGAAGGACCACAGGGGTCCAGCCCCATTGTGGGGGTCTGGCCCATCTCCATTGTGGGGGTTCAGCATGGCCATGGGGGGGTCCAGCCTCATGGTGGGGGTCCAACCTGGCTGTGGGGATCTGACCCAGCCCCATCATGGGGGTCCAACTCAACCATGGCTCCCCAACTCATCATGGTCTAGGCCATCACGGCCGTTGTGGTCTGAGCTCATCATGGCGGTCCAACATGGACTTGGGGGTCTGTCCCAGCCCATCACGAGGGTCTATTCCAGCATGGCCATAGTGGTCTGCCTCCGTCTATCCCAGCATGACCGCGAGGGTCCCGTCCCCACCTGCCACCAGAGCTGCTCAGCCTCAGCCACGGTGACCTCCACGACGTCCCCGGGGCTGAGGCGTAGGGCAGGACCCATGGCCCCCGGCGGTGGTGGGACGCCGCTGTAGGGCTGGCTCGCCTCCATCTTGGGCAACCCTGGAAGGAGGACACACAATGCAGGGGGAGGTGAACGCAGGCATCCGGGGCACGGGCACCTCCTCTGCCCCCCAAACACGTGGACCCAGGCGTCTGGGCCCCCCACGTTGTCCTCACCCAGGTCTCCCCGTTTCTTCTCGGGGGCCAGCCGCTGCGACTTGTTCTGGGGAGCAACGAGACACCAGTTAGTGCCAGGGAGGGACACAAAACCCCTTAGGGCCTCCCCGCTCCCAAATCCGGGGCATTTCAGCCCATTTTGACCCCTTCTGCTGTTACCTTCCTTGTGCCAGTGCCTGAATCTGCGGGGTGGAAGAGGAAATGGCTGTTAGCTGGGGGTATTTAACCTCTGCCCTGATTAACGCTTGGTGCTAATTAGGCTCCTATGGGGGTGGGTGGCCCTCGTTAGGGTATCCCATAATGCCCAGCTCCACCTGGGCCTGGGCTATCCCTTAAAACCTTGCTCCACCTGGGCCAGCCCTATCTCACAATGCCCTGCTCCATGTCGGCCATCTCGTATCCCACAATGCGCCACTCCCCTCCCCATCCCACAGTGCCCCGCTCCCCAATGCGACGATGCTCCGCTCCCCATCCCACGATGGTCCGCTCCTCCACTATCCCATGATGCTTCTCACCGGCGCCGCCCCTGCTGCAGGTCCCCAGCCGCCCCAGACACTCCTTGTGCGCGGGAGCCCGGCACCGGCTGCAGCGGTACCCCTGGTAGAACGTGCCTCTGGGGGGACACCAGGACACAGGGTCACGGTCAGCATGAGGGGACACCCGTCGGCCCACCTGCACCCACCCACCCACCTCAGCCCACCCAGGACTGACCCAATCCTAGATCCACCTGGGTCTTGGGCCAACCCAGTCCTTGACCCACCAGGTTCTTGGCCCATGTTGGCCTTGGCCCCACCAGGATCAACCCGCCTCGGTTTTAACCCACCCAGGGATTGACCCACCTTGGCCTTGAGCCACCCAGGACTCAACCCACCCAGGCCTTGACCCACCCTGGTCTTGACCTACCTTGTTGTCCTCCACCCAACCCGTGACCCACCTTGGCCTCCATCCAATCCTTGACCCACCTTGACCTTGGGGCCACTCAGGGCTTGACCCATCAGCTCCTTGACCCACCCAGGCCTCAACCCACCCAAGACTTGACCCACCTTGGCCTTGACTCACCCAAGGGCTTAACGCATCAAGACCTCACCCCACCTGTAATCACCTACCTGCCCCCCCCTCTTCCCCCAGAGCCCCCCAACCCCATCTCCCAGGTCACCCTGTCCCCCATTGTCTCCCCAGGAGAGTGGGGGACATAATTTTGGGGTCCTACCTCAGCAACATCTGGCAGGCCCTGCAGGATGTGGTGTCCTCAAAGGAGAACATCTGGAAGTCATGCCCATCGGCCAGGGCGTGCTCGGGGAAGATGTTGGAGCTGGCAAGAGATGGGGGGATGTGGGTCTGGTGGGGGCAAATTGCCCCCCCCAGGGCCACCCAGCCCTTGGTGGGGCAGGTCCCCCCACCCCTGGGTGCAGGGGCACCTACAGGGCCATCTCGAACTGCTCCAGCCACTTCTTCTTCAGCTCACGGGTCTTGAAGAAGAGCTCGTAGCCCTGCAGCCCGGCCGTGTCGATGAGCAGGAAGGTGTGGGTCCACTGCGGGCATGGGTGGTGCTCAGCGGCGCCCCGATGCCTGGGTTCGCTGCCACCCGGGTGACTGGGGCCACTGGGGACCTCAGTCCTGGGGCCACCAGGCTTCAGTGTGTCCACTAAGGACCTGGACACTTGGGTGCACCAAGGACCTGGATGCTTGGGTCCACCAGACCTGGACACTTGTGTCCACCAGGGACCAGGATGCTGAGGTCCACCAGACCTGAACACCCGGGTTCATTGGGGGCCCAGACACCTGGGTTCATTGGGAAAAGGACACCTGGGGCCACTGGGAACCGGACACGTGGGTCCACCAGGCTTCAGTAGGTCCACCAAGGACCTGGACACTTGGGCCCACCAGACCTGGATGCTTGGGACCACCAGGGACGTGGACACCTGGGTTCATTGGGAACCGGACGCCTGGGTCCCAGGGTACCTTCTTGCCGTCGCGGGGACCGAGGCCACCATCCCGCAGTTGGTGGCTCTGAAGGTCTACAACGTCTTTGGCTTCGTAGGAGTCCCCACGGCGCTTGCAGATGATCAGGGCCTTGTCCAGGAGGAAGCCGTACCTGGGGACAGGGATGGGAGTGGCACTGGGTTCCCAAGGCCACCGCGCGACTTGGGGTGTCCCCACCACTGCCCTGGAGTGGCCCCTGCTCTGGCCCCTGCTCTGTGACAAGGATGTCCCCAAGGTGTCCCTATGTTCTCATCCTTATGTCCCTGAGGGTTTCCCAATGGAGATCCCTGGTTTCCCATGTCCCCATGGTGTCCCTATCATGTCTCCGTGTCCCCAAGGGTGTCCCCACATCCCTCTGTTTTCCTCATGACCACATGATGTTCCCATGATGTTCCTGTGGTGTTCCCATGTTTCCATGGGTCTCCCCGTAGTGTCCCCATGGTGTCCTTGTGGTGTTCCCATGTCCCCGTGGGTGTCCCTGCAGCATTCCCATGGGTGTCCCCAGGTTCTTGTGGTGTTCCCATGTCCCCGTGGGTGTCCCTGCAGCGTTCCCACGGGTGTCCCCAGGTTCTTGTGGTGTTCCCATGGGTGTCCCCATGGTGTCCCCGTGGTGCTCCTCGCCCCGTCCCACCTGTCCACCTTGGAGCGCCGCTCGGTGCTGGAGACCTTCAGCTCTCCGTCGATTTTGGGGCGCCCAAACTGTGCCAGGGACTGTGGCTGTGCCAGACATCATCAGGGGTGTGGGGGACACGGGGGACACATGGGGGGACATGGGGGGACATGGAGATATGGGGGACATGGGGGACATGGGGATCTGGGGGGACATGGGGGATATGGGGGGACATGGAGGGGTCCCAGGGATGCTGGAGGGGTTTGGGGGGCCTGGGGGGATCCCCACCATGTTGTGGAGGCAGAGCTGGACACTCAGGAGGATTAGGGAGGGTCTGGGGGTGTAGGGGGAGCTGGGGCGGTTTGGGGGTGCCACAGGGTGGTTGGAGGGTCCCAGGGGAGGGTTGGGGGGGTCTGAGGGGATTGGGGGTTCCCCACCATGTTGTGGAGGCAGAGCTGGACACTCGTGAGCTGTTTCAGGGTCTCGTTGTCCCGCTTGACCTCGTTCACACACTGCGCCAGGTCCTGGGGGGGCACCAGTCAGGCACCCCCAAACCCCCAGATACCCCTGGGGACCCCCCAATACCCTCCAGCCTCCCTTGACCCTCAAATACCCCCCTGACCCCAAAGACCCCTCTAGGGCACCCACATTTCCCCCAGCACCCCCAGACCTCCCAGGATACCCTGAGACCCTCCCAGGATCCCCCCGAACCCAAGTTGAGCCCCTCAGGACTCCTCCAAGACCCCCACGAGACCCTCAGAACCCTCCAAGACCCCCCAGGATCTCCCCAGGACCCCTTCAAGACCCCCAGGACCCCCTCAGGACCCCCTAAGACCCCCAGGATCCCCCCAAGACCCCTCAGGACCCCTCCAAGAACGCCAGAACCCCCTCAGGACCACCCCAAGACCTCCTAGGACCCCTCCAAGACCCCCAGATCCCCTCTAAGACCCCCCCCCTCAGACCCTCCAGGATCCCCCCAAGATCCCCCCAGGACCCACCTTCATGGCATCCAGGGCCACCCGTAACCTCTCCCTCTCGGCTGGCTCCGGGGTCAGCTTCACCAGCTCCTGGGGGGTCGGGGTCAGGGCTGGTCCCCACCAGCAGGGACCCAGCCATCCGGGGTCCCAAGGGACCCCAGGTAAACCCCCTTGAGGGGACCCAGGGCCCCCTCCTCCCCAGGGGACCCAGGCGTGCCCCCCTGTCCCCAAGGGACCCAGGTGTCCCCTGAGGGACCCAGGCGTGCCCCAGGGGACTCGGACATCTCCCCTCCTCCCCAGGGGACCCAGGCGTGCCCCAGGGGACCCAGGCATCCCCCTCCCTCCCCAAGGGACCCAGGCGTGCCCCAGGGGACCCAGGCATGCCCCTCCCTCCCCAAGGGACCCAGGCGTGCCCCGGGGGACCCAAGTGTTCCCCTCCCTCCCCAAGGGACCCAGGCGTGCCCCAGAGGACCCAGGCATGCCCCCGGTGAGCAGACCTGGAGCAAGAGGTGGTACTTGAGCACCCGCTGCATCGGCACCATCAGGAGGTCCCTCAGGGAGAAGCGCCCGTTGTTGGCTCGTTGGGAGCACTCCTGGGGGTCATGGGGGAGGTCACGGGGCTCACAGGGGTCATGGGGGGTTCACAAGGGGCCACGGGGGTCAGAGGGGGTCATTGGAGTCATGGGGGAGTCATGAGGATTGGGAGGGTCTGGGGGGACATGGGGGTCACAGGGGGACTGGGGGAGTCAAAGGGGTCATGGGGGGACATAGGGTCATGAGGGATGGGGGGACCAGGGGTGTCCCGGGGTGGACTGGGAGGGTTCCAGGGGGACTAGGGGGTTCCCAGGTGTCCTGGGGGTGCCAGGGGGTCCCATGGAGGGGACCCAGGCATCCGGGCCCACCTGCAGCTTCATGCGGAGGTCGGTGTTGGTTGCGAGCTGGTCGAGGCGCCGGGTGGCCGCTTCCACCTGGCTGCAGTAGCGGCCATAGAGCAGGAACCTGCGGGGATGGAAACCACCCAAATCCACCCGAACCCACCCAAAACGTGGCTGGAATCTGCCCCAAACTGAGCCAAAATCAGAGCCGACAGAATCAGACCCAGAATGGACCCACAATGGACCTGAAATTGGACCCAAAATAGGCAGAATTGGCCCCCAAATGGTCCTGAAGTTGGACTCAAAATGGACAGGGTTGGAGCTGATATCAGACCCAAAATGGACAGCATTGACCCAAAACGCATCTAAAATTTGACCTGAAATCAGACCTCAGACGGACAGAATTGGACGCAAAATGGATCTGCCATCAGACCTAAAATGGACAGATTTGACCCCCAAATGGTCCTGAAATTGGACCTGAAATGGATGGAATTGCCCCCAAAATGGACCTGAAGTTGGACCAAAAATGGACAGAATTGGACCCAAAATCAGACCTGAAATTGGACCCAAAATAAACCCATATTGGACCAAAAGTGGATCCAAAATCGGCCCCAGAATGGACCCTAAAATGCCCCCCCACCCCCCCCCCGCACACCCATTGCTCCCCCAGGACCGTCCCAGGACCCCCAATGCCCGCCCAGGATGCCTCCAGGACCCCCCATTGCCCCCCAGGCCCCTCCCAGGCCCTCCCCCCCAGGCCCCCCCGTTGCCCCCAGGCCCCCCCAATGCCCCTGAGGACCCCCCCCCCCAATGCCCCTCACCTCTCCTTGTAGGCGAGGAAGAGGGGGGGCAGCCCGCGGCCCCCCCCGGACCCTCCCAGTGCCCCCTGCAGCTCCCCCAGGAAGACCCGGTGCAGCTGCAGCAGCTCCTGTGGGGCGAAGGGGGGGGGGGGGAGTCACCCACTGAAAGAGGACTCCCCCCCCCCCCCTCCAGGACCCTCCCCTAGATCCCACAGACCCTCCCAGCACCCCCTACTGTGGTTACTGGGGGTTACTGGGAGCACTGGGAGGGGTAACTGGGAGGACTGGGACGTTACTGGGCATTTCTGGGGGCAGTGGGAGGGGTTACTGACAGCACTGGGAGTACTGGGGGGTTACAGGGAGCACTGGGAGGGCTACTGGGAGGAGTGGGATGGGTTACTGGGCATTACTGGGAGGGGTTACTGGGGGATACTGCAATTACTGGGAGCAGCGGGAGGGGTTACTGGGGATTTCTGGGGGCAGTGGAAAGGGTTACTGGGGGTTACTGGGAGCCCTGGGGGTTACTGGGAGCAGTGGGAGGGGTTGCTGGGGTTACTAGGAGTACTGGGAGGGGTTATTGGGAGCACTGGGAGCCCTGGAGGGTTACTGGGAGGAGTGGGATGGGTTACTGGGCATTACTGGGAGCACTAGGAGGGGTTACTGGGAGCACTGGGGGTTACTGGGGGTTTTTGGGGTCACCTCGATGTTGATGAAGATGCTCTCGAGGTCTTGGGGCTGCAGGAAGTGCCGCAGCGGCCGCAGGAAGTGCTGTGGGCACTGGGGTTACTGGGAGCACTGGGAAGGGGCACTGAGGACACTGGGGGAACCTGTCCCAGTGCCCCATGTCCTTGTCCCTGTGTCCCCAACCCCTTCATCGCCATCTCCATCCGTGTCCCACATGTCCCCCCAGTGGCCCCAAGTCCCCCACATCTCCCATGTCCCCGTGTCCCCCCATGTCCCCCACGTCCCCATATTCCCCCCATGTCCCCCCATGTCCGCAGTGCCCCCCATGTCTCCGTATCCCCCCTGTCCCCTTATTTCCCCAATGTCCCCCATGTGTCCCCGTCCCCAATGTCCCCCCAATGTCCCCATACTTCCCCAATGTCTCCCAATGTCCCCATACTTCCCCAATGTCCCCCCACATCCCCCATATTCCCCCATGTCCCCCCATGTCCCCATACTTCCCCAATGTCCCCCCACATCTCCCCATGTCCCCCATATTCCCCCTTGTCCCCAATGTCCCCCATGTCCTCTTATTTCCCCGATATCCCCCCACACCACCCGTATTCCCCCATGTCCCACCGTGTCCCCAATGTCCCCCCATGTCCCCAGTGTCCCCCCATGTCCCCATCCCACCTGGCAGATGGACTCGAGGGTCTCGGTGTACCTCTCCTCCGTCTGTCTCAACTCCTGGATGCAGCAGAGCCTTCGGTCCACCTTCTGCGGAGACAGTGGGACCCAGGTGTCTGGGGGGGGGACGGGACCCAGGCGTCCGGGGTGTCCCCGGTATCCGTGAGGGACCCAGACATCCAGAGTAAACCCAGGCATCCGAGAGGAGATGCAGGTATTTGGGGGAGACCCAGGTGTCCGGGAGGGGACCCACCATAGCCAGGGGGGCCTCTACCCGCATCAGGTCCTCGTAGATGTCGTCGCCATCGTCTCCTTCGGCCTCGACGCAGTCGTAGAGGTCATCGTCTTCCTCCGCCGTGTCGCTGCGTGGGGACAGCCTGGTACCCCCCTGCACCCCGAATCCCCCCTAGATCCTCCCAATACCCCCTGGTGTTCCTCTAATTCCCCCCCAGTTCCCCTGATACTCCTTTAATACTCCTTAATGCCCCCCAATACCCCTCTAATATAGCCCCACCCCCCCGGTACTCCCCTGATATCCTAATACCCCCTGGTACCCCTTAAATACCCCCAATCCCCCTCCACTACCCCCTTGGTATCCCCAGGTACCCCTCTAATACCCTTGATATCCCTCTATTGCCCCCTAATACCCCCTGGTGCCCTTCTAACCCCCCTCAAACCTCTATAATACCCCCAATTCACCTACAATGCCCCCTAATACCCCTCTATTGCCCCCCAATACCCCCTGGTACCCCTCTAATACCCTCAAATGCCCCTTGATACCCGTTATTAACCCCTTACGCACCCAGGAACTCATTTAATCTCCCCTAATAACCCTGGTATGCCCCGATACCCCTTAATACCCCCCCTAATATCCCCCAATACTCCCCTAGTGCCCCCCTCGTGCCCCCTGGCACCCTCTAACCCCCCCCCCAGTACCTCCCTAATGCCCCCCAACCTGCCCCACTCACTCGATGAGGTCAGAGAGGCCGCTGTAGATGTCATCGTCCCCAATGCAGTCCTCAGTAGGGAAGGGCCTGGGGGGGGGGGAGGACACAGCCCGGATGCCTGGGTCCCTCGGGGACTGGACACCTGGGTCCCTTGGGGAGGGGGCCCGGACGCCTGGGTCCCCTGCACTCACGTGAAGCCTTTGCTCTGGGCGATGGGGGTCCAGGAGAGCGTCGAGAGGGTGTCAATCACCTGGGGACAGACAGGGGACATTGAGGAGGGGAGGGGCAGGAGCTGGATGCCTGGGTCCCCCCCCAGGTCTGACCCGGATGCCTGAGTCCCACCTTGCCGAAGTCCTGGACATCGAAGAGGTCGAAGGCGCCGAAGAGCCGGTGCTTCGGGAGCCCGAACTTGTCGGCGCAGGCGGTCAGGAAGGTGCGGATGTTCCTCAGGCACAGGAACTGTGGTGGCACCGTGTCACCGTCACCAGCACCATCACCCCCATCAAGCACCCCCCTTGTCACCATCACCATCATTGTCGCCGCCGCTGTCATCCCCATCAGCACCATCAACCCCATCATCTTCCAACCCCACCATCATTTGTGACCACCATCGTCGCCACCATTGACACTGGCACCTCCATCATCTGTCATCAACACTGTCATTGCCACTGTCACCCCCTCATCAACATCACCAACACTGTCACTGGCACCATCACCATCGTCATCATGATTGTCACTGTCACCAACACCATCGTTGTCATTGTCACTGGCATCCTCACTGGCACCAGTACCATCATCATCACCATCATTGTTGTGGTCATGGTCATCGTCACCCCCATGGTCACTGTCACCATCAACATCACACCCATTGACACCATCATAGTCACCCCCATCATCACCAACATCATCGTCATCACCGTCACCATCACTGTCACTCCCATCATTGTCACCGTCACCATCATCGTTATCCCCATTGTCAACCCTTTTGTCAGTTGGTACCATCACCATAATCCCCATTGTCACCACCCATCATTGTCACCATCGACCCTGTTGTCACTGTCATTGTCATCCCCATTGGCACCAGCATCACCACCATCATCATCACCCCCACTGCCACCATCACCACCATCGTCCCCGTCATCATCGCCATCACCCCATTGCCATCACCCTCATTCACACCAGCCCTGGCATTGTCACTGTCACCATCATCCCTGCTGGAACCAGCACCCCCGTACCCCTTTCTGGGGCAATTATCCCCCCAATTACCCCACCCTGGGGCAGTTCCCCCCCCCCCCCCAGTGGGTATTTGCCCCCGGTCGCACCTGTGACATCTGGGGACGGGGACAGATGTCGCGGGGGGGCACGGCGCGGGGCAGGAGAGCGTTGAGGAGGTGGCAGAGCAGCACCCCGTCCCGCAGCGCCTGAGCCAGGTCCCACACCTGCCCCCCGGGGCTGCTCGCCCGGTGCCCCGCGGGCAGCACCCGTGCCGCCACCAGCCAGCGGGCGCATTGCCTCCACGCCTCCATGGCGCCTGCTGACTGGAGGAGACAACGGCGACGGGGGCCCGGAGGGATGGTGTCTAGGGAGGAGCCAATGGAGATGGGTCCTGGTGGGACCACTTCTGGGGAGGAGCCGATGGAGATGGGTCCTGGTGGGATGACGTCTGGGGGGAGCAGCAGAAGATGAGGTCCTGCAGTGCAATCACTTCTGGGGAAGAGCCGATGGAGATGAAGCCCCGATGGGATGTTGTTTGAGGAGCTGCTGATGGAGATGGGTCTTGGTGGGACCACTTCTGGGGAGGAGAAGCAGAAGATGAGGTCCTGCAGTGCAACCACTTCTGGTGAGGTTCTGACGGAGGTGAGGCCTTGGTGGGACCACGTCCGGTGAGGAACTGACGGAGGTGAGGCCCTGGTGGGATGACTTCTGGTGAGGAGCCAATGGCGATGAGCCTTTGACCACTTCTGGGGAGACTCCCACAGCAAGGGAGGTCCTTCCCCCCCCCCCCCCAGAACCACGTCTGGGGAGGAGCCCGTGGCGATGGGGCCCCGCGGCGCAGCTGCTGGTGGTGGGAAGCGGCCGGCGTCGGTCTCCTTCCCACGGCTGCCGCCACGCCTGGAGAAGACCGGGTGCCGATGGACTCCTTCCCCGTGGTGGATCCACGTCTGGGGAGGGTCCGGCAGCCTTGGGGACCACCCGGTGCGGGAAGCAGTGGCTGTGGGGCCCAGCCGGGCCTGGGGGTTCGCGGGGGTGCCGGAAGCCGGCAGTGCTGCGCCTGCGCCCCAGGGTGCCGTGGGGGCCAATGGGAACGTTGACGCGGTGCCCGGATGCCGGGGTCCTTCCCGCCCCGGCGCCTGCAGCTGGGGAGGAGCTGCCACCCCCGGGGGGGCCCCCCCTGTGGTCATGGCCTGCGGTGGTGGTGGTGGGAACGGGGGGCCCATGGGGAGCCCCAGGCATCCGGGACCCATGGAGGGACCCATGCGTCCGGGGCCTGCACCCACACCAGGGGTCCCACGAGGGACCCAGGTATCCGGGCATGGTGACCCAATGGGTCCCATGAGGGACCCAGGCGTTTGGGACCTGTCGGGGGGGTCTCAGGGGGGACCCAGGCATCCAGATCTCAGGGGGACCCAGGCATCCGGGTCCTGCCAAGGGTCCAGAAGGGGACCCAGGTGTCGGGGGTCCAGGAGGAGTCCCAGACGTCCGGGTCCTGCCCACCCCACGACCCAGGAGGGTCGTAGGTGTCCCCTGGTGTCCCCCAATTCCCCATCACATCCCCCCCCTTCTGGTGTCCCTCCCTGCCTCCCTCCCCGTGCGGTGTCACAACTCCCCGTG
The DNA here is from genome assembly GCA_027474245.1 of Spheniscus humboldti. Classification (NCBI taxonomy): domain Eukaryota; kingdom Metazoa; phylum Chordata; class Aves; order Sphenisciformes; family Spheniscidae; genus Spheniscus; species Spheniscus humboldti. Next base: position 3,499,269 of record CM049913.1, on the reverse strand, counting down.
GCCCCCTGCCAGCCGCCTTCCCAGAAATGAGGAAGGACCCAGGCGTCCCGGCAGCGCCTCCCCCACCCCTATGTGGGTGGACCCAGGCGTCCCGTGGTTCCCAGCCCCCACCCAGGTCGACTCAAGGATCTGGGACCCCCCCTCTATCCCCCCCCCAACCCCCAGTGGGTCCCAGAATCCCTTGGCATGGGTGGACCCAGGGGTCTGGAGTGGACCCAGGGGTCCGGGGCAGACCCTCTCCAACCCCCACCCAGGTGGACCCAGGTGTCCGGGGCCGCCCCCCCCCCTCATATATGGGTGGACCCAGGCATCCGGGCCTCGTTGGCATGGGTGGACCCAGGCATCCGGCGCTGGTTACCCATTAACCAGTGGTGCCACCATAAAGGGACCCCCCAGATCCCCCGTCCCCGTCCACCCCCCGGCTACAGCCATGGGGGCTCCGGCGCTGCCCCTCCTCCTTGGCCTCCTGCTGCTGCATGCGGCCCCCACCTATGCCCAAATGTGAGTCATGGGGAACCCCCACCCGTGGGACCCTCCCCCCCCCCCCCGGATCCCCCATGCGCCCATGGGACCCCACCCACCCATTGGACCCCCTCTTCTGGGAACTCCCATACCTTGGGACCCACCTTGGGATCTCCCATGCACCCATGAGACCCCCCTAACCCATTGGACCCCCTCTTCTGGGACACCCCCACCCCACCCATGGGATCCCTGCACCCTGAGATCCCCTCACCCATGGGATCCCCACCTATAGGACCCCCCCCCCCCGGCTGGGACCCCAATGACTGGGACCCCCTCCCCAACCAAAACCCCCTGCCCCAGATGGAACCCCCATGGTAGACACCCCCGCCCCCATGGCCAGGACCCCCCACCCTGAAGAAGACCCCCATATCTAGGACCACCTAAACCAGAACCCCCCTGTCTGGGACCCCCACCCCAACTGTGACCCCCCTGCCAGAGACCCCCAACCTACCCGGGACCCCCCTGACCAGGACCCCCACCCCAGATGGGAGTCCCCTTTCCAGGACCCTCCCAGGAGTGGGTGCTGGAGGGCAATCGGGGGGATATTGGAGTGCAATGGGGGGATATTGGGGTGCAACAGGGGATTTGGGGTTGCTTCAGGCCCATGGGGCAGATTGGGGGGTCCCTGGGGTGCCGTAGGGTCCCCAGGGTGCTGCGTGCCATGGGGTCCAGAGAGTGCTGCGGGGGACAGATCAGGGGGCCCCTAGGGTGCTGTGGGGACAGACTTGGGGGGGGGTGGTGTGTCTGGGTGCTGTGAGGCCCCCAGGGTGCTCTGGGAGACCCTGTGACAGCCCCCCATGATGGCTGGTGTCCCCAGGGTGACGATGGTGACACCGGCAGTACTGCGGCTGGAGACGGAGGAGCGGGTGGTGCTGGAGGCGCCGGGGTTGAACACCCCCACCGAGGCCACTGTCCTGGTGCAGGACTTTCCCCTCAAGCGCCACGTGCTCTACCAGACCCGCGTGCCGCTGAGCCCCGCTGAGGGCATGTTGGCCAGCACCACCATCAAGGTATGTCACCATCCCCGTGTCACCTTCCTGCCGGTCACTGCCCCCTCCTGTCCCGGGGAGGGTGGCCCATGCAGCTCAACCCTATACGAGGTGGTGGAGAATCTCCATGGGACTGGTGGGACCTGGGGGAGGATGGTCACCACGGGGTCTTTGGGGATGGTCACTCTGAGGTCCTTGGGGACAGTCACCCCAGGTCCTTGGGGGCAGTGACCCCTGGGTCCTTGGAGATGGTCACCCTGTGATTAGAGGATGGTCACCTGTGTCTTTGATGATGGTCACCCTGGAGTCCTTGGGGACTGTCACCCAGCATCCTCAGCCCCGTTCCTTGGGTATGGGTGCCATCTGGTGTCCCCTGCCCTGTCCATGTGGTGCAGGTGCCACCTGGTGTCCTCTGTCACCGCAGGTGTCGGCCAAGGCACTGCCGCAGACAGGGGGGAAGCAGTTTGTCGCCGTGACGGCGCGGGTGGCCCAGGTGACCCTGGAGAAGGTGCTGCTGGTGTCACTCCAGAGTGGCCACATCTTTGTGCAGACCGACAAGCCCATCTACACCCCTGGCTCCACTGGTGTGTCCTTGGGGTGCTGGGTCTCGCCATGGCATGTTGGGGAGCTGGTGGCACCTTGGGGTGTTGGGTCCCCTTCACAGCACTTTGGGGTGCTGGTGTGACCTTGGGGTGCTGGGGTCCAGCACCCATTTGGGGATGTCCCCCTGGCATCTCCACTGGGACCCAGCACCCATTTTGGGGTCTAGCACCCATTTCTGGATGTCCCCACACTATCCCTGCTCACCTTGTCCACTGTGTCCCCTCCCAGTGCTCTGCCGCCTCTTTGCTCTGGGCCACCTCATGGAGCCAGCGCCCAAGACGGTGATCGTGGAGATCAAGGTGGGTGCCTGCTGGGGACACAGGGACATGGGGACACATCCACCCATGCCACCATCCCCAACCACTCCATGTTCCTTCAGACACCTGATGATGTCATCATCAAGCAAGTACCTGTGTCCTCGCCAATGAAGACTGGCATCTTCTCCCTCAACCACAACCTGCCCGAGGTCGTCAGGTGGGTGCCACCTCCCAGGCTGGCCCAGGGACATCCGTAGCCCCGGGCTTGTCCCCTCACCCTGTCCCTCGCCTTTTCCAGCCTGGGGACATGGACGATAATGGCCAAATTCGAAGACTCACCAGAACAGGTCTTCAGCACCCAATTTGAAGTCAAGGAGTATGGTAAGGTGGGGTGGGGGTCCCCAGACACCTGGGTCCCTTGTGCGTGTCCTGGATGCCTGGGTCCATTGGGTGTCCGCCCCACAGTGCTGCCAAGCTTTGAGGTGGTCCTGGAGCCGGAGGAGAAGTTCCTCTACATTGACCGGAAGGAGGATTTCCGAGTGTCCATCACGGCCAGGTGGGATGGGGACCCCAAAACTGCTCATTTGGGGAGCCAAGCCCCCATGGGCAATGGTGTGGGGTGACATTCCTGCCCTGCTCCTGCGCAAAGTCCCCAGGGATGAGGGGGTGGCACAGATGCAAGGTGACAGGTTTGAGGGTGATGGGGATGTGGGGAAATGGGATGATGGGGACAGGGGGTGAGGAGGACACAGGGTGATGGTGATGGAGGTGGCAGGGCGTGATGGGATGACAGGGGGACATGGGCATGTGGAGTGGCAGGGATAGGGTGATGAGGACATGGGGCGACGGGGTGACAGGGTTGCATGACAAGAGGATGTGGGGACATGGGGTGACAGCGATGTGGATGTGATGGGGACATGGGGACAGGAGTTGATGGGGACAGTGGTGGCTTGTCCACAGGTACCTGTACGGGAAGCGCCTGCAGGGGACAGCCTTCGTCCTCTTTGGCGTTATGGTGGACGACGAGAAGAAGGGCATCCCCCAGTCCCTGCGGCGCATCCAGGTGACCCTGTCCTTGTCCCTGTCCCCATCCCTTGTCCCTATTCCAGTTCCCTCTTGAGCTCTGTCCCTTGCTGAGCCCTGTCTCCCCCATCTTCATCCCTGTCCTCATCCCTGTCTCATACTGAGCTCTGCCATCCCCTCTCCCCGTTCCCATCCCTGTCCCCATCCTGATCCCCATGGCTGTCCCCTGTCCATGCCACAGGTGACCGACGGGGATGGGGAAGCCGTGCTGCCCATGGCCATGCTGCGGCAGCGATTCGCCAACCCCCAGGAGCTGGTGGGACATTCACTCTACGTCTCCGTCACCGTACTCACCGAGTCAGGTGCGCAGGGGCATCACAGGGGACACAGGGGACTTGGGATAGGGACAGCAGGGGCATGTGAGGCTACGGGCTGTGTGTCTCTGTCACAGTCTTCAACAACTTGAGTAGGTGGGGGAACACTTGGGGACATGCGGGGACACAGGGGGATGGGGACAGCAGTGACACTTGGGGCTGGGGACGTGTGGGGTTGGGGACAGCAAAGGACGAGGAGACACGGGGTTGGGGACAGCAAGGACGAGGACAGGTGGGATTGGGGACAGTGAGGATGGGGACAACTAGGGCCACCCAAGGTCAGACAGGGCTGTCCCTGGGGGGGACTGGGAGTCCTGTCCCGGCACCAGATGACATGGCCATTCCCGTGGCCACTGCAGGCAGTGACATGGTGGAGGCGCAGCGCAGTGGCATCCGCATCGTGACGTCCCCATACACCATCCACTTCACCCACACCCCCAAGTTCTTCAAGCCAGGGATGCCCTTCGATCTGATGGTAATGGCATCTGGGGACAGGGATGGGGACGGCGGTGGCATTGACCCAGAACCCCCATGGTACCAGGGTCCCCAGCATCGGGATGGGGACGGGGCAAGCCTGGGGGTTTGTGGGTGGAGGAGACTTGGGGACCAGGGTCTGTCCCCATGTCATATCACTGTGTCACCTGGAGAGGGCCTGGGGACCGTGGTCTGTCCCTGTGTCACCTGCATGGCACCATGTGACATGTCCCTCATGCCACGTCCCCATATAATGTCCTCATGTCACACCGCATCCCCTGCAGGTCTACGTCACTAACCCAGATGAGTCCCCGGCTCCGCGTGTCACCGTCAAGGCTGATGGCTTCCAGGGTCTCGTCTCCACCCAGCGTGATGGCACAGCCAAGCTGGTCCTCAACATGCCGGCCAACAGGGACACCGTCCCCATCACTGTGAGTGGGGATAGGTACCGGGTTGGCCTTGGAACTGGGGTGGCCAAGGTGGCTGGGGACAGGGGTGGTTGAAGTGACCTGGGGGTTGGGATTGCTGAGACAACCAACGTCGCTGAGATGTCCAGGGTGACCAAGGATGATGGCCAGCATGGTCACCATTGACCAAGGGCCAGGACAGCAGGATCGGGGGACCAGGATGACCTAGACATCCCTGGTGGCCAAGGGTCAGGGCCACCCCGGTCACCATTGACCAAGGACCAGGATAGCCAAGGTCTGGGGGACCAGCATGGCTGAGATGACTGTGGTGATCAAGATGTCCAGAGTGACCAAGGACCAGGGCTATCCTGGTCACTGTTGACCAAGGAGCAGGATGGCTGGTGTCAGGGGGACCATGGCGGCCAACACAATTGGGTTGATCAAGACATCTAGGGTTATCAAGGACCAGGATGGCCAGCGTCAAGGAGACAGGCGGAGATGTCCATAGTGGCCAAGTTGTCCATGGTGGCCTGCAGCCAAGGTCAGCGTGGTTCACCAGTGACCAAGAACCAGGATGGCCAAGGTCAGGGGGACAGGAGTGGCCAAGATGTTCAGGGTAGCCAAGGGCCAGGAGGGCCAATGTCAGGGGGACCAAGATGGTTGAGTCGACTAGAGTGGCCAAGACATCCAGGGTAGCAGAGATGATCAGGTTGACCAAAGAGATGATCACCATTGACCAAGGACCAGGGCAGCAGGGGTCAGGGAGAGCAGGACAGCCAAAACCTCTACGGTGGCCAAGACCTCCATGCTGACCCCTGCCCAGGTCTATGCCTCTCCCTGTTGACCAAGTGCCGCTGTGTCCTCTGTGTTGCAGGTACGGACGGACCAGCCGGGGCTGCCTGCCGACCGCCAGGCCTCACGGCGGATGACTGCCGAAGCTTACCGCAGCCAGGGTGGTTCCGGCAACTTCCTCCACCTGGCCGTGGGGGCCACTGAGCTGCAGTCTGGTGACAACCTCGCCGTGAACTTCCACCTCAAGAGCAACAGCAACGCCGTCCGTGACTCCGTTCTGCACTTCACCTACCTGGTGAGCGCGCTTGGCCTCTGTCAACCAACTGCCCCCCATTTTGGGGACCTAGGTGTCCAGGTGCCCATCAACCCTGCCTTTCCTTGCCCACTACAGATCATGAGCAAGGGACGCATCATCCGCGCGGAGCGACAGCGGCATGAGGCTGGCCAGAGCCTGGTCACCATGTCACTGCCAGTGACGGCCGAGCTCATCCCCTCCTTCCGCATCATAGCCTACTACTACGTGATGCCCGGCGAGATTGTCGCCGACTCCATCTGGGTTGATGTCAAGGACACTTGCATGGGCACCGTGAGTGTGTCCCCAATGTCCCAGTGGTTGGGGGGGGCACTGGTGGCCATTGGCTGGGCCTTGGAGGTGGCTTGAGTGATGCTTGAGGTGACCCTTGAGGGACTTGGGGTGCCCTTGGAAGGGCTTGGGTGGTCTTTGAGGGGCTTGGGTGGCCCATGATGGGGATTGGGTGTCACTTAGGTGGGATAGTCCATGAGGGGCTTGGGCATCTCACGGGGGGCCTTGGGTGGCCCAGGTGGCCCATTGATGGTCCAGACGTTCCACGGTGGAGGACACAACCATCAGCTACACCTGGAGGACTCCAACACCCTGTGGGGTTGAGGTACCCCCATGGGGCAGCTCCTGGGGGTGTGGTGAAGGTTTTTTTTGGGCATCCCGTGGACATGACTCCCCCCTCCATGTCCCCGGCAGCTGGTGGTGAAGGGAGCGACGGAGGGTGACAACCGGGTGCACGAACCGGGGACACCCATGCGGCTGCGCATTGAGGGTGACCACAATGCCCACGTGGGGTTGGTGGCTGTGGACAAGGGCGTCTTCGTTCTCAACAAGAAGAACAAGCTCACCCAGTCCAAGGTGGGTGCCCGGGTCCCTGTCCCCACTGTCCCTGGGTGGTGGCAGTGGCTGTCATGGCTGTCTTCTGTTGGTCGCAGGTTTGGGACACGGTGGAGAAGAGTGACATCGGCTGCACCCCGGGCAGTGGGAGGGACAACGTGGGTGTCTTTGCTGATGCTGGCCTCAGCCTGGTCACCAACATGAACATTGCCACGCCGCAGCGAGGGGGTAGGGGACATGCTGGGGACTGGGACAACCTGGGGTGGCACCTTGGGGATGGGGTAGATGACACCTTGGGGATGGGGATGTGGCACTTCAAGGATGGGGGAGGGTGACACCTCAGGGATGGGGGATGTGTCCCGTGACCTTTGGGATCTGACAACTGATGTCAAGGGAAGTGACACCTGGGTTGGGGGCTGTGACACTGTGGGGTCCTAACCTGTCTCCTCTCTGTCCCCAGAGGTCCAGTGTCCCCAGCCTGCAAAACGCAAGCGCCGCTCCCTGCAGCTCATCGAGTACAAAGGCAACAAAGGTTGGTGGCACTGGGAGCGTCCCATGTCCCCAAGAGCACTGGAATGTCCTGTGCCCCTAGGGACACCAGATTGTCCCACGTCCCTGAAGATGCCAAAGCGTCCCAGGTCCCTGAGGGACACCAGAGCATCCCATGTCCCAATCAATACCAGTGTCCCACATCCCTGAGGGCCATCAGAGCGTCCCGTGTCCCATATCCCTGGTGATACCACAGCATCCCATATCCCAAAGGACACCAGAGTGTCCCATGTCCCTGATGGCCCTCAGGCCAGGGGCTCTGGGACTGGGTGCCAGTTGGGTGCCTTGGTGCTGGCAGCGGCTGAGTACACGGACAAGATGCTACGCAAGTGTTGTGAGGACGGCATGAAGGAAAACCCCATGAGCCACAGCTGCGAGCATCGGACCAACTACATCCAGGATGGAGAAGCCTGCATCCGGGCTTTCCTCGACTGCTGCAACTACATCAAGGGCATCCACGACCAGAAGCAGCGCGAGCTCCACCTCGAGCTGGCTCGAAGCAAGTGCTGGGCAATGGTGGGGTGATGGCGGGCTTGGTGGTTGGGCGAAGCTTGGGCGAAGCTTAAGTGAAGCTTAAGTGAGGCTTGGGTGAAGGTCAGGTGAACCTCAGGCGTTGCTTGCACTATCCTTGGGCGATGCTTGGATGACTTTTGGGCAATGCTTGGGGGGAAGTTGGGTGATGCCTAGACGATGCTTGGGCAAAACAAGGGTGGTGCTTGGATGATGCTGGAGTGCTACTGGCTCCACACAGGGGCTGAGCCCCTGAAGCTATGGTCGAGAAGGATGCTGCCATCCCCAGGTGAGGAGAATGACGTCTTCCTGCCTGACGAGGACATCACCTCACGGACCCTCTTCCCGGAGAGCTGGCTGTGGCGGGTGGAGCCTCTGACAGAGAAGCCCAATGAGCTGGGGTGAGCCCTGTGCCCTTGTCCCGCTACCCCTCCACCCCATGGCTCAACTTGGGGATCATTACCTCCTCCCTGTCCAGCTCTGGACACTGCCTTGCCCAGTCTGGAGACCAGCTATGATCCTCCCCAAGTCCAGACAAGGGTCACCTTTGACCCCCTGGTGCTGCCTCAGGACCAGCTATGACGCCTTGGTCCAGCTCGGGGGCCATCTACAACCCCCTGGTCTAGTTTGGAGACCAGCTATGCCCCCCCCACCCCCGGACTCCAGTTTGGTGGCTGGTTACACCTCCCTAGCTTGGCTTGGGGCCGGTTATGACCCCCTTGGTCGTTCTCATCCTCTCCAGAATCTCCACGAAGACTCTGCCTGTGTACCTGAAGGACTCCATCACCACGTGGGAGGTCCTGGCCGTCAGCCTCTCACAGACCAAGGGTACGTGATGGAGTAGGAAGGTGTCCCTGGGGATCAAAGGAATCCCCCAAACCTTGGGGGTGGTCCCTGGGACTTGAAGGGTCCCCTAAAGCCTGGCGGGTTTCCTTGGGTTTTAAGGGATCTCCAAAATCTTAGAGGGGTGCATACCACTGGAGATGTGCCCCAAACTTTGGGGAGATCCCCCAAAGTTTAGTGGCAGTCCTTGGGACTTGAGAGATCTCCTAAGCCTTGGGAGGACTCCATGGGACTTGGAGGATCTCCGAAAGCCTTGTGGATGTCACTGGGACATGAGGGGCCCAGCAAGACCCTAAGTCTGAACCCCATGTCCCTGGGGGCCACCCCACAGGGCTGTGCGTGGCTGACCCCTATGAGATCACGGTGATGAAGGAGTTCTTTATTGACCTGCGCCTGCCCTACTCTGTGGTGAGGAACGAGCAGGTGGAGATCCGTGCCATCCTCTACAACTACTGGATGCAGGAAATCACGGTTGGCAGGGGAACCACGCCCGGGCTTCTGGGGGGTCTGTAGCCACCTGAACCCCATGACCAACATCTCTGCGCCCTGCAGGTGCGGGTGGAGCTGATGTACAACCCAGCCCTGTGCAGCGCCTCCACCTCCAAGACGCGCTACCAGCAGATCCTCCGCCTGAAAGCCCAGTCATCATGGGCCGTGCCCTTCGTCATCGTACCCTTGCATCTGGGGCTGCATGACATCGAGGTGAAGGCAGCCGTCCGGGGCAAGCTCGTGGCTGACGGTGTCAAGAAGAAGCTCAAAGTTGTGGTGAGTGGCCATTGCTGCTCATGGCATCTCCACCACATGGTGTCACCTCCATCCCTGAGATGTCCCCAGCATGGTGTCCCTGTGATATCCCTGTCTCCACTTTCATCCTGGCGGTGGTAGCCAGGGATGAAGGATCATCCCCCCCCAGGATGCTCAAGTGTGGTTTCCTGGGGCTCTCCCAGTTTGTCCCATGACCTGGGGGTGCTGGTTTACACTGGGACACCTTTCCTGGACAACCCAGAGAGGTTGGGAAGGGGGGACCCAAAACCAGCCCAACCTTTAGCACTGGACTCTCACCTCTGCAGCCTGAAGGGATGAGGTTGGAGAAGACTGTGACGATAGTTGAGCTGGACCCGAAGACGAAGGGAATCAGTGAGTGGCCCCAGCTGGTCTTGGGGATGTCTCAGCCCCACGGGGATGTCCCACTGAGGGAAGGGTCTGGGGCATCTCAGGAGACAAGGGAAGTCCCACTGTGGGTCTGGGACATCTTGGGGGATGAAGGATGTACCACCAAGGGTAGGACTGGGGCATCTTGCGGGACGAGGGACGTCCCCCTGTGGAGCTGGGGCATCTCAGGGAATGAGGGATGTCCTGCTGTGGGTCTGGGGCATCCTACTATGGACCTGGGGCATCTCAAGGGAGAAGAGACATCCTGGTATGGCTCTGGAACATCCTGAGGGACGAGGGACATCCTGCTGCAGATGTGGGGCAGGACTGGGTCACCTCACAGTGGGGGGGGACATGAAGGATTTGGGGTCACCCATCTCCATCCTGGTTTCCCTGCCCCACAGATGGTGTACAGGAAGAGAAGGTGAAGGCAGCAAACCTCTCTGACATTGTCCCCAACACTGAGTCAGAGACCAAAGTCAGCATCCAAGGTGAGAGCAGGGGAAGGGACACACGTGGGGACGAGCTGGGAGGGGACGGGACACTCCTGGCTTGACGTCTCCCCTTCTTCTGGTCCAGGCAACCCTGTGTCCATCATGGTGGAGAAAGCCATTGACGGGGACAAGCTGAAGCATCTCATCGTGACGCCATCAGGATGCGGGGAGCAGAACATGATTGGGATAACGCCCACTGTCATTGCCACCTACTACCTGGACAGCACGTTGCAGTGGGAAAGCCTTGGTGTTGACCGCCGCGCTGAGGCCATCAACTTGATTAAAAAGGGTAGGAGCATCCCCCAAAAGATGGGAGCATCCCCTGGTTGCACCCCTCTTGGGGTGCAAAATGTCACCATCTTCCAAGGGTGCTGAAGAAACCTGCACCTTTGAAGAAGACATGGGTTGGGTGCTACCAGTTTGGGGATTTCTAGAGCTACTGGTTTGCACTGGAGTGGGTTGGTAGCCTGAAGCTTGGCTGGGTGCTCCTTGTGTTGGCCAACGGCTGGAGGGCATTTGTGGCCTGAAGCCACCCCCGGGTGCTCCTTGTGTTGGCCAACCACCATCTCCTCACCAGGTTACACCCAACAACTTGCTTTCCGGAAACCTGACAACTCCTATGCCGCCTTCAAGGACCGCGCATCAAGCACCTGGTGAGGGCCATGTTGCCACCACCACGCGGGTCTGGGTGACAGGGTTGCACATGACACTAAGGTCCTCCTGTCTCTAGGTTGACAGCCTACGTGGCCAAAGTCTTTGCCATGGCCATCAAGCTGGTAGACATTGAGCCCGAGGTGGTTTGTGGTGCTGTGAAATGGCTCATCCTGGAGAAGCAGAAGCCAGATGGGATTTTCCAAGAAGATGGTCCTGTCATCCATAAGGAGATGGTGGTATGGGGGGTTCCAAACCCTGTCCCTGCTGGTGGCCAAAGCCCTCTTGGCTCGAGGATGGGCTTTTGGAATGAGCTGTGGGGAAAGTACTATGTTGGGTGACAGAGACAAGTCTTGGGTGGAGAGAGCTTGCTGTGAAAAAACACGATCCTGAGGTTTTTTCCCTCCATTTTGTCACGCAGGGAGGCTACCAGGGTGCCGAGCCCGAGGTATCGCTGACAGCCTTTGTCCTCATCGCGCTGCAGGAGGCCCGGGAGGTCTGCAAGGACCATGTCAACGTGAGTGGCCCAGTCCTCAACCCCACATGGGAGAGGGGGGACAACTGGTGCCTGTCACATAGGACAGTGCTTCAAGACGAGGTGCCCAACCCTTGTAGCAGCCACCTGAGAATCTAAACTTATCATCCTTTCTGCCCAGAGCTTGGATGGGAGCATCACCAAAGCCTCCGAATACCTCACCCGGAGGTACCAGTCGCTGGCCCGACCCTACACGGTGGCCCTGACCTCCTACGCCTTGGCTCTGTCGGGGAAACTCAAAAGCGAGAAAGTTCTCATGAAGTTTTCCAAAGGTGACGTCTCACCAGGGGGGAGAAAACTGGGGGGGGGGGGGGGGAAGCTAATTATGGGTTACCTGGTGGTGGGAGAAATCATCCCTAGAGGGTGCTGAGGGACCGATGTCACCCCAGGGGGCAAAAGCTGGGAGGAACGCAACGCCCATACCTACAACATCGAGGGGACGTCCTACGCATTGCTGGCCTTGCTGCAAATGGAGAAGCCAGAGCTGACGCAGGTGGTGGCCCGCTGGCTTGCCCAACAGAACTACTTCGGTGGTGGCTATGGATCCACTCAGGTGGGCTACAGACTCCCTTGGCACCCATGGGTGCTGTCCTGGCACCCACTGCCATGGGAAGGAGGACAGGAAGACAGGGGTTGAGGGCTTTGTTGAGGGGTTGAGGGGTCACCTTGTGGCCCTGGGGACTTCAGGGACATGGCTTGTCTCATGAGGGATGCCTCTGGTCCCATGGGACCCCAAAGGCATTGGGGGACCCCTCAGGGTTTGGGGGTCACCTCAGGGCCCTTGGGACCCCCAGGGACATGGCATGTCCTTGGGGAACACCCCTGGTCTCTCAGGATCTCAAGGGCTTTGGAAAACCCAAAAGGCCTGTCCCTGGGGGACGCCCTAGCCCCTAGGGACACCTCCAGACCCTGGGGACCCTCAGGGACACGTCCTGTCCCTGGGAGACATCTCTGTTCCATAAGACACCCAAGGGTATGTTTCAGGTGATATCAGGTGGCCCCAGGACTTGGGGTCACCCTGGGCTCAGGGCCACCCAGGGGGCTTTGGGGATGCTCCAGACGGTGTCCCCAAGCCCTGGTGACACAGGTGTCCCTGCAGGCCACCATCCTGGTATTCCAAGCGTTGGCCAAGTACCAGATTGCAACTCCGCGGCAGCTTGAGCTCAACCTCGACGTGTCGGTGCTGCTGCCGCGCCGTGCCAGTGCCGTCACCTACCGCATCGAGAACCGCAACGCCCTGGTGGCACGCTCTGCCGAGGTACTGGCACCCTTGTCACCGTTGTCACTGTCACCAGCAGGACCATGAGGATGCAGCACTGCTCGCCCTGCTGGTGCTGTCCATGCGATTTCCCTGTCTCCTCTGTGTCTCTTCATGTCCCAGGATAACCTTGTCCCCTCGCTATGGCCTTGGGTGTCCCTGTCCCTTCCATGTCTCCTGCATGTCCTGTCCCTGCTGTGTCCTTCCAAGCCTTGGGATGTCCCTGCCATGTCCCTTCATGTCCCAGGCTGATTTTGTCCCCTCCCTTGCTGTGACCAGGAATGTCCCTGTCCCCTTCATGTCCCTCCATGTCCTCTGATTTCCTTGTCCTCTCCATGTCCTTCAATGTCCCTGTCCCCTTTGTGTCTTGCAATGCTGTTGTCCCTTCCATGTCCTGGGATGTCCCTGTCCCTTCTACACCCCCTCCATGTTCCCGCATGCCTCCATGGCCTAGGATGCCCCATGCCTTCCATGTCCCTCCCAGGGGATGTCCCTGTCCCTCCCCAACGTCCGCTCTCCCCGCAGACCAAGTTGAATGAGGACTTCACGGTGAAAGCTGAGGGCACGGGCAAGGGGACGATGACAGTGGTGACCGTCTACAATGCCAAGGTCCCCGACAAGGACAACAAGTGTGACAGTTTTGACCTGCGGTTGCAGGTGGAAGACGTGAAGACAGGTGAGTCCCCCACATCCCCCCCCCCATGTCCTTCATATGTACCCTCCATGGAACCCCATGTCCCCTTTGATGTCACCCATGTCCCCTCATTGTCCCCATGTCCCCCCACAGGCAAGGAACAGGAGGGCGTCTTCCGCTCCATCAAGATCACCATCTGCACCAGGTAGGACAGGCTGGGGACATTGGGGACATCAGGAACATTGGAGATAGGGAGGGGAATGGGGATACTGGGGACAGGGACATCAGGGAAAAGGATGGGGACACTGGGGACAAACAGGGCTCAGCCCCACCTTGTCCCATAGGGATCCTTGGGAACAGGGACATCAGGGATGGGTATGCTGGGGACAATAGGGCAGTTGGGGACAGGTGGGTGGCCTCAGCCTTGTCCCCACAGGTTCCTGGACAATGTGGATGCCACCATGTCCATCCTTGATGTCTCCATGCTCACTGGCTTCTTGCCTGACCTCCAGGACCTGAAGAGGGTGAGTGCGGGGACATGGGGACACATGGGGGGACCTGGGGGAGACACAGGACCTTGCATCTTTGTGCCATCGTGTCCCACTGTGTCCCCACATCTCCCTAACCCCCATGTGTGTCCCCCATGTCCTTGTGTCCCCACATCCCCATGTGTCCCTGTGTGTCACTGTGTCCCCATATTCCCCTGTGCCACTGCATCCCTGTGTCCCTGCCTTTCCCTCCATGCCCACGTGTCCCCATGTCCCCTGGTGTCACTGTCCCTGCGTCCCCATGTTCCCCCATGTCCCCACATCTCTGCAAGTCCCCTGCATCCTGCCATGGCCACGTGTCCCTGCATGTCCCATGTGGCCAGCATCACCGTGTCCCTATGTGTCCCTGTACCCATACATCCCTGTGTGGTTGCGTGTCCCCACGTGTCCCTGCATGTCCTGTGTGCCCGGTGTCACCATGTCCCTGTCCCCAGCTCACGGAGGGGGTGGACAGGTACATCTCCAAGTATGAGATCGACCAAGGACAGTTGGACCGCAGCAACCTCATCATCTACCTCGACAAGGTGGGGACACGGGGGACATGGGGTGCATGGGGGACATGGGGATGGGGACAAGATGGGACAGGGATGGGGACATGATAGGACAGGGATGGGGACAGGGTGGAGACAGGGACAAGGATGGGCATAGGACGGAGTTGGGGACATGGGCAGGGACAGGATGGGGACAGGGATGAGAATGAAGCTGGGGACATGGGTGGGGACAGGACTGGGACAAGGGTGGGATGGGGACGCAGGTGGGGTTAGAGACATGGATAGGGACTGGAACAGGGACAGAGATGGGAATGAAGTTGGGGACATGGATGGGGACAGGAGATGGGGACAGGAAAAGGGTCTCGGGGTGGGGATAAGGACAGGGATGGGTCCAGGCCATGGATAGGGACAGCATGGGGACATGGCTGGGGACAGGGCCAGGCTGGGGATTGGGGCGCTGACTCCCAGCCTGGCTGACTGCCATCCCCATGTCCTCGTGTCCCCGTGTCCCCGTCCCCAGATCTCGCACAAGGCCGAGGAGTGTTTCGCCTTCAAGGCCCACCAGCAATTCCGGGTGGGCTTGATCCAGCCCGCGGCCGTCACCGTCTACAGCTACTACAAAATTGGTGCGCCCCGTGTCCCCTTGTGTCACCCTCAGGTCCCCTCCATCCCCACACTCTCCTCTGTGCCCCCTGCTTCTGCCAAGTCCCCTCTGTGTCCTCCCTCTGTGTCCCCTCCTGTCCCTTTGTCCCACCATGTCCCTGCTGATCTTCTCCCCATGCCTGTGTCCCCGTGTCCCCCCATGTCCCCACGTCCCCTTGCATCCCCTGCTGAACTGCTCCCTCCACATGTCACTGCTCTGTCCCCATGTCTCCCACTGGTCCTTTCCCCTTGTGTCCCCCCCCACCTCGTGTCTCCCCCCTCATGTCCCCGTGTCCCTGCAGATGACCGCTGCACCCGTTTCTACCATCCGGACAAGGACGGTGGGCAACTGAGCAAGATCTGCTACGGGGACGTATGCCGCTGCGCCGAAGGTGACATGGGGACACAGGGACATGGGGACAGACTGGGTCAACGCCCCTACCATGATGGGACACATCATGGCCATGATGGGACACGTCATTGACATGATGGGATGTGTCATGACTGTGATGGAGTCATGTCCCTGCTATGGTGGAACATGTCCCTGCCATGATGGGACATGTCACTACCACAATAGACCTTGTCATGGCACTGTCCCCATGTCCCCGCAGAAAACTGCTTCGTGCGGCACAAGGGAGATGTCCCGATCACCGTCAACCAACGCATTGAGCGTGCCTGCGAGCCGGGAGTTGACTATGGTGGGACATGGGGGACATGGGGGACATGGGGGACATGGGGTCATGGAAGGACAATGGGGGATATGGGGTCATGGGGGGAGTTGGGGCACATAGAGGGGACATAAAGGATATGGATGGGGACATGAAGGGCCATAGAAGAACATGGGGGGCACGGAGACACAGGAGGGGACAGGGGGGACATGGAGGGACAAGAAGGACAGGCGGGGATGTAGAGGGATGTGGGGAGGAAAGGGGGGGTGACGGAGGGCCCCCCACATGCTGAGAGGCCACCCTGGAGTGGGGGTGCTGTCTTAGGGGTGGGGGTGACACGGTGACATCCCCCTCCCCAGTGTACAAGGTGAAGCTGATGGCAATGGAGCAGTCGCCGTCCCATGACAACTACATCATGACCATCCTCTCTGTCATCAAGATGGGTATGAGCACCCCAGGGGTGGGGGACAAGGCCACCCTGAGGGACATGGTGGGGGTCGCCTAGGGCTGGGGACAGCCAGGGGCAGGGACACCCAGGTGGGTTGGTGTCACTAGAGTGGCTTGGGGGCCCCTAGGTGGGTTGGTGTCACCCAAGGGTGCTGGGGACACCCATTGGGAAGGGACACCCAGGTGGCTTGATGTCACCCAAGGGTGCTGGGGACACCCATGAGGGCTGGTGTCACCCAGGTAGGGTGGAAACACCCAAGGATGCTGGGGAAAGCTGGAGGGAACTGGCGTCACCCATGGCTGATGACACCAGTGGGGTGGTGCCACCAAAGATGCCAGTGGCTCCCTGGGGATCGAGAGTCCCCGTTGTGGGACATGGCAAAGAGGGTGTCCCTGTTGTGTTGGGGTGGAGGTGACATGTCACCTGTGTGTCCTCCCCTGGGACAGGAACCGATGAGGACCCAGCAGGAAGCAACCGGACCTTTGTGAGCCACCAGCAGTGCCGAGACGCTCTGAGGCTCCAGATTGGCCAGGACTACCTGCTCTGGGGGATGGCCACCGACCTGTGGGTCACCGGCCGCTGGTAGGGACATGGGGACACGAGTGGGGACGTGGATGGGGCCACACCTGTGGGGACATGGGAACACAGGAACACGAGACATGGGATATTGGGGACCCGGGGGCACGGAGACACATGGACATGGTGACACTGACACCCAAGTACACAGGCGCATCCTCCCCCCCCCAGCCCGAGATTCTCCGGTGTCTCGTACAGGGTTGTGCACCCCATCGTCCATCCCTGTGTCGTCGTCCTCCCCCCCGGGTACCACCTCCTTCTGACCCATGTCCCCTCTGTCCCCTTGCTGTCTCCAGCTTCTCCTACCTCATCGGCAAGGACACGTGGCTGGAGCCATGGCCCTCGGACGTGGCATGCCAGGACGCCGAGCTGCAATCCCTCTGCCAGGACTTCACTGAGTTTTCCGAGGCCATGACCATGTTCGGGTGTCCATCCTGAGCGAGTGCCCCCCACCCATGGGTGCCCCCAACCCTGCTGCCCCCCATTGCCCCCTTTTTGGGGGGTTAAAAAAGTCCTTTCTGACAGCCTGGCTCTGGATCCGCATGGTGGGAGTGTCAGGGGGACGTGGGGACACTGTAGGGGACAACGGGTCATGGGGACACCATAGGGGACAACAGGGTGGTGAGGCCTTCATAGTTGTCGTGGGGACTTTGTAGGGGACGACAGGATTATGGGGACTCCGTAGGGGATGACGGGGTCATGGGGGACACCACGGGGGCCGTGGAGACTCCATAGGGGATGACAGACCTACGGGGATCCTGTAAGGGATGATGGGATCATGGGGACCCTGTAGGGGACAACGGGGTCGTGGAGACTCCATAGGGGACAATGGAGTCGTGAGGACTCCACAGGGGTCATGGGGACTCTGTAGGTGACAATGGAGTTGTGAGGACCCCACAGGGGACGTGGGGACTCCATAGGGGATGATGGTGTCATGGAGACTCTTTGCGGATGTGAGGACCCTGTAGGGGATGACGGGGTCACGGGGACACCATAGGGGACAACAGGGCTGTGGGGACTTCATAGTTGTCATGGGGACTTCATAGGGGACAAGAGGATCGTGTGGGGTCTACAGGGGGCATGGGTACTCCATGGGGGACAACAGGGTCTTGGAGGTATCATAGGGGATGTGAGGACTCCATAGGTGATGACGAGGCTGTGGGAACCCTGTAAGGGATGATGGGGACTCCGTAGGGGGACAACGAGGTTGTGGGGACCCTGTAGGGGACAACAGGGTTGTGAAGACTCCCTAGGGAACCGCAGGATCGTGGGGACCTTCTAGGGAATGATGGGGTCGCAGGGATTCCATAGGTGACCGTGCATTCTTGTGACCTCCATAGGGGACCATGGTGTCAAGAGGCCATGTGGGGCTGTACAGGGCCATAGGGGACCATATAGGCCTCTCCAGGACCATATGGGCACCTATGGGACTGCATGGGGCCGTACCGGGGGCTGGATGAGGCCCTCAGGGCTCAGTACCTGGCCCTTGGCGCACAGTGCTTGGTGCACGGTGCTGCACGACCCTCGGTGCGTGGTGCTGGATGGTGCTGCACGGCGCTCAGTGCATAGTCCTTGGTGCACGGTGCTGCACAGCTCCCACTGCCTGAACCTCACTGCACGGTGCTGCACGGAGCTCGGTGCACGGCCTCAGCGCACGGTGCTGCGTGGTGCTGCACGGTGCACGGCCCTCGGTGCACAGTGCTGCACCGCCGCTCGGTGCACAGTCCTCAGCGCACGGTGCAGCACGGCGCTCAGTGCACGATGCCGCACGCCGCTTGGTGCATGGCCCTCGGTGTACAGTGCCGCGCGGCCCTTCGTGCACGTTGCTGCACACTTCTCGGTGCATGACCTGCGGTGCATGGTGCTGCACACCGCTTGGTGCACGGTTCTTGGTGCACAGTGCTGCTCGGTGCACGGCCCTCGGTGCACAGCGCTGGACAGTGCTGCACGCCTCTTCGTGCACCCTCCTCAGCGCACAGTGCAGCACAGCGCTCAGTGCACGATGCTGCATGTTGCTTGGTGCATGACCCTCGGTGCTTGGTGCTGCACACCTCTCGGTGCACAACCCTCGGCGCACGGTGCTGCACTCCCTTAGTGCCTGGTGCTGCACGCCTGTAAATGCACAGCCCTCGGTGCTGCACGCCCTCGGTGCACGGTGCTGCACGCCCTTGGTGCACGGTGCAGCACGGCATTTGGTGCACGGCGCTGCACGCCACTCGGTGCGTGGCGCCGCACGGTGCACGGTGCTGCATGGCACGTGGCGCACGGTGCGGCGTGACAGCTGGCGCACGGTGTGGCACACCGCTCGGTGCCCGGTGCTGCACGCCACTCAGCGCACGGTGCTGCGTGGCATTTGGTGCAGGGTGCTGGGTGCCACTGGGTGCCCGGCCTTCGGCAGCCAGCGCTCAGCACCCAGCCCAGCACCCAGCTGTGGCACGCAGGGTGCTGCAGCCGGTGGTTTCCTGCCTTCCCAGCGAGGCCTCCTGCGGGCGGCGCTTTCCGGTGGCTTATCTGGCGTCCACAGCCGCTGCTGGAGCAGCCCCGGGCACGGCCGTGCACACGCGTGGGACGTGCACGTGGGTGCACACGTGGGTGCAAACGTGCGGGTGCATGCATGAGGGTGGGTGCATGCCCCCACGCGGCTGCAAGCGTGTGTGGGTGCACAGATGCACGTGGGTGCGTGCACGAGCGTGTAGCAGGGGAGTACGAGTGCTTACACAAGCGCGTGTGTGTGCATGGTGCTGGTAGCAGGAGCACGTGTGTGCACGCGCACACTTGTGCGTGCATGGCGCAAGTGTCTAATGGCACAAGCGTGTGTGCGTGCTGCAAGTGTGCATTAGCACGTGTTTGTGCACTAGCACAAGCGTGCGTGTGCGTGGTGCAAGCGTGTAGCACAAGTGTGCGCGCACATGCACAAGCATGTGCGTGCATAGTGCAAGCGTGCAATAGCACAAGCGTCTGCACATGCACAAGCATGAGTGTGCATGACACAAGCACGTGCGTGCATGACACAGGCGTGTCCGCGTGTGCACAAGCACGCGTGTGCCTGACGCCCGCGTGCAATGGCACAACCATGTCTGAACGTGCACACACGCGTGTGTGCTCGCACGGTGCCGGTGTGTGCAGGGTGCCAGCGTGTTGCACGCCCATGTGAACACGTGCACAAGCGTGTGCCAGCGTACAATCGGCCGAGCGTGTGTCCCCCTCGGCCACGTGGTGTCCCCAGTGCTGGGGACAAGGCGTGGGGGTGGCCGGGAGCCCATGTGTGGCGGAGGGTGTCATCCCCCCCCCCCCCCATGTCACCCCGCGGTGTCACCCCATGTCCTGCCGCTTCCCGCATTGGCCTCGCCCGGGGGCCATGTGACGGCTGGGAGTGTCCCCGAGCTGTCCCCAGCTTGTCCCCAAGCTGTTGCCCAGGCTGTCCTCAACTTGTCCCCCCCGGAGCATCCCAAAGCTGTCCCCAAGCTGTTCCCAAGCTGTCCCCAGCATCCCAGGGCCACCGTGGGGACAGTGGTGTCCCTGATGTCCCTAGGGCTGCAGTGGCCCTGGGGATGGGGACACCCCCCCCGGTGACCCTGGGGACACTGGTGGCATTCGGGACATTCCCAGTCCCGGTGACACTCGTGGGGTCGCTGATGTCCCCACAGGCAGGGTGATGCAGTGACACCTCTGTGGTCCCCATGTGTCCCCATGGGGAAAGTGCAGGGGACACCACGGGGGGGCCACAGTGTTGGGGACATGGGAGGGGCACACAGAGACCCCCTGGGGACACAGAGGGGGTGACACTATGGGGACACTGCATCGGAGGGGACAAGGACCCTTTTGGACAGCGGTGGCACCGGCGGGTGGGTGATGCCACATGGCCACAGCCCCCCCCCCCGCTGTGTCCCCATGACGGGGGGGACCCACCCCGGGGTGGTGACACCGACGGGTGACGTGGACCTCGTTTCCTCTGGGGCCGTAAAGCGGGTGCAGGTCCTCAGGACGGCGGGTGACACGGCGAGTGGCACGCCAGGGGTGGCCCATGAGGGACGGCGTCTTCGCCCTGGCGGGGCCCTGGCCACCGCTACCCTGCCCCAGGGCACCCATGGGTGCTGCCACCCCCCCTGCCCCAGCGTGGCGGCGGCGAGTCCGGGGCGGGGCATGGGGACGGTGGGTGTTGGGGACGTTGGTGACCCTGGCACTGGTGGCGGTGGCAGCGCAGGGCTGGGTGCTGGCGGGGGTCCGGGGGGAGCTGCAGAGGGTGACGGCGCGGCTGCAGGTGAGAGGGGACATGGAGGGAGGGACACACACGTGTGGGGGGATGTGGGGGACATGGGGACACGGGGGATATGGGGACACGGGGGGACATGGGGGACATGGGGACACAGGGACATGGGGGGACGTGGGGGGATATAGGGACATAGGGGGACATGGGGGATGTAGGGGATGGGGGGACATGGGGGGGCATGGGGGACGTAGGGGATATGGGGACATGGGGGGACACGGGGGACGTAGGGGGTATGGGGACATGGCAGGACACGGGACATATGTGGGACACGGGGGATATGGGGACATGGGGGACACAGGGACATAGGGGGACAGGGGGACATGGGGGACACGGGGACATGGGGGACATGGGGAAATATGGGGGATATGGGGGACATGGGGACATGGGGGACACAGTGATACAGGGGGACATGGGGACGGGGACAGTGTGGGGACACCACGTATGTGTAATACACGGCTGGAGGGACACGTGTGTGCGTGTGGCAGTGGGTGACACTGCGTGTGCATGGGAGGGGGCCGTGGTGGTGTACACGCGTGTGCGCGTCCCCATGTGTCCCTGTGTGTCCCCTCGTGCGTCCCCTCATGTCCCCTTGTGTGTGCCCATGTGCCCCTGTGTCCCCTCATGTGTCCCCTTATGTGTCCCCGTGTGTCCCCTCATATGTCCCCAGGTGTGTCCCCATGTCCCCTCATGTCCCCTTGTGTCCCTTCTTGTGTCCCCATGTGCACACCTGTGAGTGCCCATGTGTGTCCCCGTACCCAGGTGCATGTCCACACACGTGTGTCCCCACGTGTCCCTGTGTGTCCCCATGTCCCACCGCATCCCCATACCCCACCATGTCCCGGTGTCCCCGTGTGCCCTCGTGTCTCCGTGTGTCCCCTGACCCATGTGGGTGTCCACAGGCCAGTGGGGACCAGCCGCTGTCAGAGAAGGTGCTGCAAGGTGGGTCCCCAAAACTGGGTCCTGGGGACGTGGGTGCCACCGCCCTGAGGACATGGGTGCCACCACCCTGGGGACGTGGGTATCACCAGCCCAGGGCCATGGGACCCCCCCCCCCCACCCCCCACCCAAAGGACATGGGTACCGCTACCCTGGGGATGAGGGTGCCACCAGCCTGGGGATGAGGGTGTCACCACCTTGGGGGAACTGGGTGCCACCAGCCTGGGGACATGGATGCCACCACCCTGGGGACACTCACCCGGGCGCCTGGGTTCCCTTTGCAGACCACCCCCCAACTAAGAAGCCAGCGGCTCATCTCATAGGTAAGGGGGGAGGGGGTGGAAAGGGGGGGGGGGGGTCCTGGACGCCTGGGTCCCCAACCTGAGGGTGGGAGTGGGTGGCCCGGACGCTTGGGTCCCTCCACAGGGGTGGAAAGATGTTGGGGGGGGGGGGGTGGGTGGGTGGGTGCTGGAAGTTTCCGATGAGGGGAGGTGGGGAGCCAGGACGCCTGGGTCCCTCTGCGGGGGTGGCGGGGGGGGGGGGGGGGGAGGGGAAAAGTTCCACTGAGGGGGTTGGGGATCCGGACGCCTGGGTCCTCTTATAGATAGGTGGGTGCTGGAAGGTTTTGGGGTGCTCAGCACCCTGCATGCCTGGGTCCTCCTGACCACCCACCTCTTCCTCCCCGCAGCCGGCTCCGACGTCTCATCCCAACCCAACGGGTCCCTTCGGTGGGAACCCAGGAAATCGTGGGCCTTCATCCGGGGTCTGGGCTACCGCGGCGGCTCCCTCGTTTGCCGTCAGCCGGGTCTCTACTTCGTCTACGCCAAGGTGCAGCTGGGTGCTCCCGGGTGCCCGACGCGGGCCGCCACCCTCCACGGCATCCACAAACGAACACCCCGTTATCCCGGGGTCCTCGACCTCCTGGTGAATAAGGTGGTTTATTGTCCCCAAGCCCACGGGGCACCTTGGGCCCGGCATAGTTTTTTGGGGGGACTCGTGCGCCTGGAAATGGGGGACGAGGTCTTCACCCGGGTGCAGGCGCCCGAGCTGGTGCGGGCAGTGGACGGCACCCGTTCCTATTTTGGGATGTTTATGGTGTGATTTGTTTTTTTTGGGGGGGTGTGGCTGGGGGGGTGGGGGGGGTGGGGGGCGTCGGAGGTCTGGTGGGACCTTGGTTGTCACCTCGGCGACATCCCTGAGGTGCGGGGCTGGGGGGGGGGGCTGGGGGGGGGGCTGTAGATTCTTCAGTGGCTCGTATAGGGTTGTGCACGGGGGGGGGGGGGGGGGTGGGTAATCACCCCGACCTGACCCATCTGGATCCCCCGGGTCCGTTTTTGGAAGCCTGTTGGGATCCCATTTCTCCCTCCCGACGTCCCGGAGGTCCAGGACCCGGGGCGGGGGGGGGGGGGGGGCGGGGGCGGGGCTGTGGTGTGGATTCTCCAGTGGCTCGTATAGGGTTGCGCACGGGGTGCCGATGACCTGGACACACAACCCCCCCCACCCCCAGACTTGGACCTTGACCCACCCGGATGCCTGGGTCCCTCACTGGAAGCCTGTGGAGACCCCTTTGACCACCTCCAAAGTCCCTGAAGCTCAGGACTGGGGGGGGGGACGGGGGGGACGGGAGGGGGTGCACGGTGTGGATTCTCCAGTGGCTCGTATGGGGTTGTGCACGGGGTGCTGATGACCTGGACCCTCCAGACCTGGACCCTCACTCACTTGGACACCAAGGTCCTTCTCTGCAGGACCCCCCCAAGACCTCCTTCGCCGCCCCCGAAGTCCCTGACTCCCAGGACGGGAGAGCAGTGTGGATTCTCCAGTGGCTCGTATAGGGTTGTGCATGGGGGGGGGGGGGGTGGGGGGGGGGGGGGGTCGGGGGGGTGGCGCCAATACTGCGACCCCCACCCCCCACCCCCCCGGACGCCTGGGTCCCTCCTCAGCAGGACCCCTGGGACCCCGTTTTACCTATTTATTGGGGGTGTGTGTGTGTTAACCCTGATATTCAGGGGGGGCCCCCGAACCCCGATCCCATCCCCACGATTGCCCCCCCCCCCCCCCCCGACATGTGCCTCACCCAGCATCATCTCTGCTGTGCCTCAGTTTCCCCCAGGTGAGGCCAGGCGGAGGTTGGGGGACCCCTCTCAAATTGGGGGACCCCCCCCTCCGGGGACCCCCCCTCAACACACCCCCCCCCCCCCCATCTTGAACCAAAAGTAAAAGTGAAGAGAAACTGTTGGGTGCCAGAATTTGATGAAGGGGGGATCTGGGGCAAATTGGGGGGGTCTGGGGTAAATTTGGGGGGGTCTGGGGCAAATCTGGGGGGTCTGGGGTATATTGGGGGGCCTGGGGCAAATGGGGAGGGGTCTGGGGCAAATATTGGGGTGTCAGGGGCAGATTGGGGCAGTCTAGGGCAGATTTGGGGGTGTCAGGGCAAATCTGGGGTGCAGGGGCAAATTTGGGGAGGTCTGGGGCAAATTTGGAGGGCCTGGGATAAATTGGGGGGGCCTGGGGCAAATATTGGGGTGTCAGGGGCAGATTGGGGCGGTCTAGGGCAAATTTGGGGGTGTCAGGGCAAATCTGGGGGTGCATAGACAAATTTGGGGGGTCTGGGGCAAATTTGGGGGGTTCTGGGGTATATTGGGAGGCCTGGGGCACATTGGGGGGGTCTGGGGCAAATGTTGGGGTTGCAGGAGTAAACTGTGGGGTGTCAGGGTAAATCTGGGGTGCAGGGGCAAATTTGGGGGGGTCTAGGGCAAATTGGGCGGGTCTGTGGTATAGTGGGGGGCCTGGGGTATATTGGGGGGGTCTGGGGCAAATCTGGGGGTGCAGGGGCAAATTTGGGGGGCCTGAGACAAATTTTGGGGGTTCTGGGGTATATTGGGGGGCCGGGGGCAAATTGGAGGGGTCTGGGGCAGATATTGGGGGGTCTGGGGCAAATTTGGGGGGTCTGGGGCAAATGTTGGGGTGCAGGAGTAAACTGGGGGGTGTCAGGGCAAATCTGGGGTGCAGGGGCAAATTGGGGGGGGTCTGGGGCAAATTGGGGGGGTCTGTGGTATACTGGGGGGCCTGGGGTATATTGGGGGGTCTGGGGCAAATATTGGAGGGTCTGGGGCACATTGGGGCAGTCTAGGTTAAATTTGGGGGTGTCAGGGCAAATCTGGAGGTGCAGGGGGAAATTGGGGGGGTCTGGGGCAAATTTGGGGGGTCTGGGGTATATTGAGGGGGTCTGGGGCAAATTGGAGGGGTCTGGGGCAAATATTGGGGGTCTGGGGCAAATTTGGGGGGTCTGGGGCAAATGTTGGGGTGCAGGAGTAAACTGGGGGGTGTCAGGGCAAATCTGGGGGTGCAGGGGCAAATTCGGGGGGGCTGGGACAAATTTGGGGGGCCTGGGGTATATTGGGGGGCCTGGGGCAAATTAGGAGGGGTCTGGGGCAAATATTGGGGTGTCAGGGGCAGATTGGGGCAGTCTAGGACAGATTTGGGGGTGTCAGGGCAAATCTGGGGTGCAGGGGCAAATTTGGGGAGGTCTGGGGCAAATCTGGGGGTTCTGGGGCATATTGGGGGGCCTGGGGCAAATTGGGGGGGTCTGGGGCAAATATTGTGGTGTCAGGGGCAGATTGGGGCGGTCTAGGGTAAATTTGGGGGTGTCAGGGCAAATCTGGGGGTGCATAGACAAATTTGGGGGGTCTGGGGCAAATTTGGGGGGGTCTGGGGTATATTGGGGGTCGGGGGTGATTTGGAGGTGCAGGGGCAAATCTAGGGGTCTGGGGGCGGCAATAGGGGGAAAAAATGGGGGTCGGGAGCAATTGGGAGGGGGGAGGGTCAAGGGCAAATTTGGGGGGGGGGGGATGAGGGGTTATTCGGGGGGCGGGGGGTAGGGTCAAACCAGCCCCTCCCAATTCCCAAGCGGCCTTTGGAGTGGAGATTCTCTGCTGGCTGCTATGAGGTTGTGCCCCCCCCCCCGCCTTTCTCCCTGCTCCGGGGTGGGGGTGAAGCCAGGATTTGGGGGGGGGGGAGCAAATGAGCCCCAGATGTGTGTGTTCCCCCCCCCCCGCCCCCCCTCAGGACCCGGGTCCCTTCCACCTCCTCGTGCAAGCGGCCCTCGTGCGAGCGGAGCACGGGGAGGATTTCCTGCTGCTGGAGGCCGGATAAGGCCACGGGGGGGGGGTTGGGGGGGGGGGGTTGGGGGTTTGGGGGGGGGGGGGCTGGGCCTGGGCCTGGGGGGGGGGGGGGGGCCGTGGGGGTTGGGGGCAGCTCCCCCCCCCCCCGCCCCTTGCAAAACCCGGACGCTTGGGTTCGTTCTTTTGGTTTTGGGGTTTTATTTTTGCTCTAAGCAGCGGGACGGCGGCACCTGAGAAAGTGGGGCACGGGGGGGGGGCGGTGCCCACACGTGTGCTTACGCGCACGTATGTGCACGTGCACGCGTGCTGGCGTTTGCACGTGTGCTGGCAGTTGCGCGTGCACGCACACGCGTGTGCGTCGGGGCGCGTGCTCGCGTTCGCACGCCCGTGCGTGTGCGCGCGTACGCGTGCGGGTGGGGTTGCACTTGCCCGCGCGCCGCACACGTGTGTGCCCGCGCGCAGGCACGGGCGTCTGCAAACCTCCTTGCTTTTTGCACGCGCCTGTGCACGTGCGCGTGCATTTCTGCCGGCCTGTGCACGTGCGCGGATACATGCGTGCGCGCGCACCCGCCCGTGCGCGCGCGTACGGGCGTGTGCGTGTGCACACGGATGTGCGTGCGCCCCTGCACACTTATTTGCACACGTCTCTGCAGGTATTTGCACACGCACCCAAAGCTGTGCACGCACATGTGGGAACCCAGGCCAGTGACACCCCTGGGGAGGTGCTCCGGGGGTGGGGGTGGTGTCCCCCCCTTTTTTGGGGACGATTAAGGCCATTTGGGGGCACTGGGAACCATAAATAAATTTATTAAACAATAAATAAAGCGGATCCGAGCGCTGGATAATAATTTAGAGGGGGGAGGGGGCCCCCCCAGGCCGGCTGGGGGGGGGGGGGGGAGGGGGGCTGGGACCAGCAGGGATCCCCCCCCAACATCTCTGGGCATGGGGGTCTCTGCGGTCCTCAGTGTCCCCAAAATGGGGGTCTGTGAGGTTCCTTGGGGTCCCCAAGTGTCCAGCATTGGGGTCCCCAAATGGTCAGCACGTGGGGGTGTCCAAGGTCCTTTGATGTCCCCAGATCTCCGACATGAGGCTCTGTCAGGTCCCTTGATGTCCCCAACCTCCAAACATGGGGGGGGGTCTGTGGAGCCCACATCTCCAGGCACGGAGGTCCGCAAGGTCCCTTGATGTCCCCACATCTCCAAGCACGGGGTCTCCAGCCCCAAATATTCAAGCACAGGGCTCTGCAATGTCCCTTAATGTCCCAAATCTTCAAGCACGGAGTCTCTCGGTGTCCCCAACCTCCAAGCAGGTGGGTCACCAGCCCCAAATCTCCAGGCATGGAAGTCTGCAATGTCCCTTGATGTCCCCACATCTCCAGGTCTTCAATGTCCCTTGATGTTCCCACATCTCCAGGTCTTCAATGTCCCTTGATGTTTCCAAATCTCCAGGCATGGAGGTCAGTGATGTCCCTTAATGTCCCTTGATGTCCCCAAATCTCTGGGCATGGGGGTCTTGGGACCCAAATCTCCAGGCATGGAGGTCAGTGATGTCCCTTAATGTCCCCTGATGTCCCCAAATCTCTGGGCATGGGGGTCTTGGGACCCAAATCTCCAGGCATGGAGGTCAGCGATGTCCCCAGACGTCCCCAACCTCCAACCAGGAGGGTGACCAGCCCCAGACTCCGCTGGTCACCCCCTGCCACCCCACGCATCACCCTCCGGCGATACGCAGCAACCCCACGAAATTGCCCTCCCGCTCATCCTGTGCCAGCTGCCACCCGTCCTCGGCCACGTCCCCCTCCAGCGCCAGGCTGAGGACATCTCCAGGTTGGAGCTGCCCAACGGCTTGGGCCAAACCAGAACGTGCCGGGTTGGCTCCTGCATCGTCGGGCAGCGCCAACGGCACGGTGAGCAACGGGCGCGGTGAACTGGTGCGCCGGAGCTGGAGGGTGATGGTGCCGGGGGGACAGGTGGGTGCCGTGCAGGTGAGGGCGAATTGGCCGTAGAGGAGGTAGAGGCCACCCACTGTCACCTGCAGCTCCCTGTCTGTCATCTGCACGTCACCGCTGAGGAAGACGCCGTTGATGCCTTCCTCATAGCGCCAGCCAGGTCCTGATGGCACCGCCAACGAGCCTGGGGGGGAGAAGAGGGGAGAGGGGTGGTGGGTGCTCCTGGTCAGTGATGAGTGCTCCTGATGGGAGACGGGTGTCCCTGATGGGAGATGGGTGCCCTTGATGGGAGATGGGGTGACCCCGATGGGAAACGGGGGTCCCCAATGGGAAATGGGTGCTCCCCCTTGATAGCGGGTGCCCCTGATGGGAAATGGGTGCTGCAGCCCTCCCCAGGGTACCTGGGTCTTGAGAATTGGGTGAGGGGGCTCCTGGGAGATGGAGCCGGATGGAGGTGGAGAATGGGGTGTCCCCGATGGGAAATGGAAGTCCCCGGTGGGAAATGGGTGCTGCAGCCCTCCCCGATGCTCCTGGCCACCACAGCCCACCCAGGGGTACCTGGGATGGGACCAAGGGACCACAGGGACGGAGGATGCTCCGTGACACCCTGGAGACACTCCGTGACGCCCTGGGAACCACAGGGATGGAGGATGCTCCGTGACATCCTGGAGACCCTCCATGATGCCCTGGGGACCACAGGGACAGAGGATGCTCCGTGACACCCCGGAAGCCACAGGGACGGAGGATGCTCCGTGACATCCTGGGGACACTCCGTGACACCCCAGAGACCACAGGGATGGAGAATGCCCCATGACACCCTGGAGACCCTCCATGATGCCCTGGGAACCACAGGGATGGAGGATGCTCCGTGACACCCCAGAAGCCACAGGGACAGAGGATGCTCCGTGACATCCTGGGGACACTCCGTGACACCCCAGAGACCACAGGGATGGAGAATGCCCCATGACACCCTGGAGACCCTCCATGATGCCCTGGGAACCACAGGGATGGAGGATGCTCCGTGACATCCTGGGGACACTCCGTGACACCCCAGAGACCACAGGGGTGGAGAATGCTCCGTGACACCCTGGAGACACTCCGTGACACCCCAGAGACACTCCGTGACACCCCAGAGACCACAGGGATGGAGAATGCTCCGTGACACCCTGGAGACACTCCGTGACGCCCTGGGGACCACAAGGACGGAGGATCCTCCGTGACATCCTGGGGACACCCGGTGACACCCTGGGTACTACAGGGACAGATGATGCTTCGTGACACCCCGGGGACCACAGGGACGGAGGATGCTCCGTGACATCCTGGGGACACTCCGTGACGCCCTGGGCACCGGCGGCCGCCCTGCGACAGCCCCGGATGCTCCAGGCCCGGGATGACGTTTCCTCTCCGAGGGTGGAAGGAGGAACCCGTGCGACGCTTTCGAGATGACTGGGTGAGCTGCCTAAGGAAGGACTGCCCCCGTCCCCGTGTCCGTGTCCGTCCCCCCCCCCCCCCCCAGCCCCGGCCCAGCTTCCCGGGAGCCCCTCACCGTGGCCTCAGGCCTGAGGGACTTACCAGCGCTCAGCAGCACGTGGGCGGCCGTGGCAGCCTGCAAGGGAGAAGAAAGAGAGCGTCAGCGGGCGGGAAGGACCCGAGCATCCTTGTCCCCATGTGTGGGCCCCCCGCCCCCCGCCTTGGTGAAGGGGAAGTTGGGTGTCGTGTCGGGATTCGGGGACTTTCCAGCACCCCGTTGGGTATTTTGGGGGGTCCCCGGGGGAGGGGGCGACCCCTGGATTTTGGGGGGGTGGGGGTGGGGGTGTTGGTGCCTTTAGGGATGGGGAAACTGAGGCACGGGGGAGGGGGGTGTTGGAGGCCTGATGCATCCTCCTTCCCCCCGCCCCAGGTGGCTGGACACCCCGTGGGTCCCCAGGGACAGGCGGATGGACGGACAGACGGACACCACCAGGATGTGCAACCTGGGTGGACGGACGGACACGCGGAGGAATGGACACCCAGAAGGATGGGGCGGGGCAGGGGGGGGAAGCCCAGATGGATGGACGGACAACCGGACAGACACCCAGAGGGATGGACAGACATCTCGACGGACACCCAGCTGGACACCCAGGTGGACAGGCACTTGGATGGACAGACGGACACTCAGATGGATGGACACCCAAAGGGACACCTGGACAGGTGGACGGACCCCTGGGCAGACAGACGGACACTCAGGTGGAAGGGCACCCGCACGGCCACCAGGACAGAGGGACACCCAGATGGGTGGACACCCAGACAGATGCTTGGATGAACGCCCAGACAGACAGACACGTACGCAGACACCTGGATGGATGGACAGCCAGTTGGATGGACAGCCAGGTGGACGGACAACTGGACACCCAGACAGACAGACATGTGGACAGATGCCTGGATCGATGGACACCCAGACAGACAGACGGACAGACCCCTGGGCAGGAAGAACACCCAGATGGATGGACACCTGGACAGATACCCAGATGCACACCCTAACAGACAGACAGACAAGTGGACACCCGGATGGGTGGACAGACAGACAACCAGATGGGCACCTGGACAGATGGACGACCAGACTGATAACTGGACACCCGGACAGGCAGACACCCGGGCGGACAGACACCTGGAGAGATGGACACCCAGACGGACGGACACCCAGATGGACACCTGGGCAGACAGAAAGATGGACACCTGGACGGACACCCGGACAGACACCCAGACAGGCACCCGGACACCTGGATGGACGGACACCCAGACAGACAGACAGATGGACACCTGGGCAGGCAGACAGATGGACACCTGGATGGACACCCAGGCAGTCACCTGGACAGATGGACAACCAGACACCTGGACGGAGGGACACTCAGATGGATGGACACCCAGACCGATGGACAACTGGACAGACCCCCAGACAGACGGACAACCAGCCACCTGGACAGATGGACACCCAGACTGATGGACACCTGGACGGATGGACAGATGGACAAGTGAGCAGACAGAAAGACGGACAACTGGACGGACCCCCTAGATGAACAACCCCCCGGATGGATGGAGCCCTGGACAAACAGACACCTGGACAGACAGACAACCGGACGCCAGGACAGGCAGACACCTGGACAAGACGGACACCTGGACAGACAGATAGATGGACAGACACCTGTATACCTGGACAACTGGGCAGATGGACACCTGGACAAGATGCACACCTGGACAACCGGACAGACAGACACCGGGACAGACGGACACCTGGGACAAACCGGGATACCTGGACAACCGGACAGATGGAGACCCAGATACCCGGACAGAAGGACAACCGG
The DNA here is from genome assembly GCA_027474245.1 of Spheniscus humboldti. Taxonomy (NCBI): domain Eukaryota; kingdom Metazoa; phylum Chordata; class Aves; order Sphenisciformes; family Spheniscidae; genus Spheniscus; species Spheniscus humboldti. The sequence goes on along the minus strand of CM049913.1, from coordinate 3,468,075 downwards.
ACAGACGGACACCTGGGACAAACCGGGATGCCTGGACAACCGGACAGATGGAGACCCGGATACCCGGACAGAAGGACAACCGGACAGACGGACCCCGGGGCAGACGGACACCCGGACAGACGGACAACGGGACAGACGGAGCCCCAGCCCCCCCGGTGCCCACCTGCGGCGGATCCCCCCCACGGAGCAGCCCCAGGAGGGCGGCGGCGGCAGCGGCGGCCCCGAGAGCGGCGGCTCCGAGGGCGGCGAGAACCGGGAGGAGGCGGCGGCGGCTCCGGGAGTGGCACCGGCACCGGCACCGGCAGAGGCAGGGAGGCAGCGGGGGGCTCTCGGGGTCGACGAGTGGCGACATCGCGGCGGGGACCGAGCGGCGGAGTCGCCTTATAGAGGGACAGTTCGGGGCGGGGGGGGGACCGGGGCGGGACCGGGCGGGGTCCGGGGAGGGGACGGGGACACCAGGGAGGGGACGGGGACACCGGGGAGGGGATGGGGAGGGACCATGGATGATCGGGCGGGGCCGGGGAGGGACCGAAGGGGAGCCCGGGGGGACCGGGGGGGGGACCACGGTGGCAGCGGGGATGGACAGACAGACACCGGGGAGGGATAGACCGACACCGGGGGGGGAACACCGGAGGGGACCGGCGGGACTACGGTGGGACCGGGGGGGGGGACACGACACCAGGTAGCACCGGGGATGGACCGGGGGTGGGGACAGACCGGCACCGGGGGTGGGGACAGACCGGGGAGGAACCGGCGGCCCCGGGGGCGGGGAGAGCCCGGGGGACACCGAGGAGGGGGGAGAGGGCTGGAACGGGGACCCAGGCGTCCGGGGGCTGCCCAGCTCCCCCCCCGCCCCCTCCACCCTTGGGTGTCCGGATGCCTGGGTCCCCTTGGCACCCCGGAAAGCAACTTGGGGGGGGGGGGGGGAGTTGGGTGCCCAGGCGCTTGGGTCCCTCCCGGTGGTGACGTCACCGCGGGGGGAGAAGTGTCGCGTCCTCCCCCCCTTCCCGTCCCCTCCCCCGGGGATTTCGCCTCACCCGGCCGTGACGGAGCCACGGAGTTTCCTGTCACGGAGCCGGGCCGGAATTTCTCCCCCCGGCCCCCGGGGGGGGACGGGACGGGACGGGACGGGACACGACACACGGGACCGCGAAAGGTTTTGGGGGGGGGGGTGGTGACACCAGCCCTGGTGTCCCCAGCACGGCCTGGGGGCGGGGCGGCTTCCCGGACGGCTGCAAAGCCCGGTGGATGTGCCCACGCGTGTTTCTGCAGGCGGTTGTGAGCACCCGTGTGCGCAAAGCCTCGGGCGAGACACCCCCCCACCCCCCCCCCAGGGACACCCCCTATGAGAGACACACCACCCCCCCCCGTGGGAGACCCCCACGGGAGACACACCCCCCCCCCGCAAGTGAGAGCCCCATGGGAGACCCCCCAAGTGAGACCCCCCCCCCCATGGGAGACCCCCACGGGAGACCCCGCCCATGGGAGACCCCCCCCCCGCGAAGTGAGCCCCCCAAATGAGCCCCCCTCCCCATGTTAAACCCCCCCCGAAATGGAACCCCCCCATGGGCAACCCCCGCCCATGGGAGACCTCGAAGTGAGCCCCGCCCCCGTAAACCCCCCTCCATGGGGGACTCCCCTGCCAGGCCCCGCCTTCCGCCCCGCCCCTGACCCCGCCCCTTCCCCTAGTACCGCCCCCCGCCCCCGGGCCCGCCCTCGCCCTCGGCCTCTGCCCCGCCCTGGCCCCGCGCCAGCCCCGCCCAGTCCCCCAAGGGCCGGAGAGGCCCCGCCCCTCCCCGCGAGCCGCCAATCAGGGCGCCCCGCTGCGGGGAGGAGGCGGGGGCGGCGCGCGGACGAGTGACGCCAGAGCGCCCGCGGGAGGAGGGGGCGGTGCCGGAAGGTCGCGTCACGTGACTCAGGCGGCGGCGCTGGGCGACGCTCGGGGGCTGCGGGCTTCGGCCCCCCCTCCCCCCCCCCCCCCCGACGGTAGGGGAGGGGCGTGGTCACGGCGGGGCTGAGGGCGGGGCTTAGAAACGTGGGCGTGGTCGACAGGTGTGGGCGGGGCCGTGAGGCGCGGTGCTTCCGGGAAGGGCAGGTGTCTGCGGGGGCGGCGGGGGGGGGGGGGGGACCCCGAGAGGGTCATGGAACCGGGGGACACCCGGGGGGGGGGGGAGTGTCCCCGGCCCCTGGGGGGGGCGTCATGGGAACAGGGGGGATCTCGAAGCGGGGGGGGGGGTGTGTGGGACAGGAGGGACACCCGTGGGGGGGCGTGGGACAGGGGGTCCCCGTGGGGGGGGGGGGGCGGTGTCCCCGGGCCCTGTGGCGGGTCACGGGGTCTGGGGGGCGGGGGGGGGGGGCACAGTGACGGGGGGACCGGGGCGAGGAAGGGGTTTGGGGGGGTCCCTGGGGTGTCACAGGCACTGGGGGGGGGGGGGGGACGGGGACACGACACGCCCTAGGGACGGGTGGCCGCGGTGACAATAAGGCCACAGGTGGCCGCGGGGGTGGGACAGGACAGGGTGGCCACGGCAGGGACGACAGCAAGGGCGGGGTGGCCACGGGGACAGGGGGGACAATTGGGACAGGGGTGGCCACAGGTATGGGGTGACCATAAGAACGGGGGGGGGGACACACCAAGGATGGGGGGGGGGACAGCCGGGACAGGGGTGGCCATGGCGTTGGGGTGACCATAAGGACAGGGGTGGCCATGGGGACAGAGGGGACAATCGGGACAGGGGTGGCCACAGGTTCAGGGTGACCATAAGGCCACGGGGGGGGGGGACGGACACCCGGGGCAGGGGGGACACCAAGGATGGGGGGGGGGACAGCCGGGACAGGGGTGGCCATGGCGTTGGGGTGACCATAAGGACAGGGGTGGCCATGGGGACAGAGGGGACAATCGGGACAGGGGTGGCCACAGGTTCAGGGTGACCATAAGGCCACGGGGGGGGGGGACGGACACCCGGGGCAGGGGGGACACCAAGGATGGGGGGGGGGACAGCCGGGACAGGGGTGGCCATGGCGTTGGCGTGACCATAAGGACAGGGGTGGCCATGGGGACAGAGGGGACAATCGGGACAGGGGTGGCCACAGGTTCAGGGTGACCATAAGGCCACGGGGGGGGGGGACGGACACCCGGGGCAGGGGGGACACCAAGGATGGGGGGGGGGACAGCCGGGACAGGGGTGGCCATGGCGTTGGGGTGACCATAAGGACAGGGGTGGCCATGGGGACAGAGGGGACAATCGGGACAGGGGTGGCCACAGGTTCAGGGTGACCATAAGGCCACGGGGGGGGCGGGGACGGACACCCGGGGCAGGGGGGACACCAAGGATGGGGGGGGGGACAGCCGGGACAGGGGTGGCCATGGCGTTGGGGTGACCATAAGGACAGGGGTGGCCATGGGGACAGAGGGGACAATCGGGACAGGGGTGGCCACAGGTTCAGGGTGACCATAAGGCCACGGGGGGGGGGGGGACGGACACCCGGGGCAGGGGGGACACCAAGGATGGGGGGGGGGGGCAATTGGGACAAGGGTGGCGACAGGGATGAAGGGACAATTGGGTGGCCGTGGGGACAGAGGGGACAAGGAACCACCGGAGCAGCCAAAACGGGGTAGAAAACCAGGACTGAGCTTGTCCCCTTGGTCACAGGGACCCGTCGTCGCCTCGCCGTCACCCAGCAGGTACCGCCGTCCCAGGTGGGAGGGGGACGACACACACCGAACCCCAAAACCGCCCCCAAAATGGGATTATTTTGCCCAGTTTGAGCCTTTTTTTGCCCCATTTCCCTCTTGCATTTGCCGCCGGCGAGCTGCGACGCCCACCCGCCTTTTTTTTAAGCCCAAAAAGGGGGAAATTGGGGTTCGAGGAGAAAATCCGGCGCCTGAATCTGCTCCGGGTGCGGGAAGGGGCTAAAACCATGCGTATTTGGGGGGAAATTAGGACGGGTTTGGTATCATCCGCCTCTTCCCCTCAGGTCTTTACGCCCGCACCAAGAATCGCAGCAGACTGACGCCAGGCCGCCGCCTTCGTTAGGTGGTAATTATGCAAACGAGCTGAGTTTGGGCTGGCGCCGGGGTTGAGCCGGAGAAGTGGTACTGGGTTTAATTAAACTGGGTTCAATTCACCGGATTCAATTCATTGGGTTCAATTAAACTGGGTTCAAATCACCAGGTTCAGTTAAACCGGGTTTGGTTAAACCGGGTTCAATGAATCGGGTTCGATCAAAGTGGGTTCAATGAATCGGATTCAGTTAAACTGGGTTCATTTAAACCGGGTCCAATTCACTGGGTTCAGTTAAACTGGGTTCAGTTAAACCGGGTCCAATTCACTGGGTTCAGTTAAACTGGGTTCAGTTAAACCGGGTCTAAATCACTGGGTTCAGTTAAACTGGGTTCACTGGGTTCATTAAACCGGGTTCAATTAAACCGGGTTCAGTTAAACCGGGTTCAGGTCATCAGGTTCGATTAAACTGGGTTCAGTTAAACCGGGTTCAGTGTAACCAGGTTCAATTCACTGGGCTCAATTAAACCGGGCTCGGTTAAACTGGGTTCAATTAAACCGGGTTCAGTTCATTGCGTTCAGTTAAACCGGGTTCACTGGGTTCATTAAACCGGGTTCAATTAAACCAGGTTCAGTGAACCAGGTTCAATTCACCAGGTTCAGTTAAACTGGGTTCAGGTCATCAGGTTCGATTAAACTGGGTTCAGTTAAACCGGGTTCAGGTCATCAGGTTCGATTAAACTGGGTTCAGTTAAACCGGGTTCAGTGTAACCAGGTTCAATTCATTGGGTTCGATTAAACTGGGTTCAAATCCCCGGGTTCAGTTCACTGGGCTCAATTAAACCGGGCTCGGTTAAACTGAGTTCGATTAAACCGGGTTCAGTTCATTGCGTTCAGTTAAACCGGGTTCGATTAATCTGGGTTCAATTCACCGCCACCATCCCAGGGCCGTCCCAGGTTTGGGGACGGTGGCATCGTGCCGTGCCGTGCCGCCGTGGTGGTTTCGGCACATCCCTGCTCGGTGCAATCCCGGTTGTTTGGGTTTTTTTTTTTTTTCCCTCCATCCCGGCAACGTTTTCCAGCTCCCGGCACACCGGCATCCCCATGGATCTCCTTGCCGGCATCGGCTGCGCCTGTGCCGGGCTCCTGGCGGTGCTGGCGGCGGCGCTGCTGGGGGTGGCGTATCGTTTGGGGCTCCTCTACCAGCTCTGGCATAAGGTAGGATGAAACGGGTGAGAACGCCGCGGTTTTGCCGAAAAACGCCTGGTTTTGAAGCGCTCCCGGCCGGTGGCTCGGCAAAGGGATGGTGACACCGCGCGCATCCTCCCGGTGAACTCTTTGCCGTTGCAGGTGGACCCCCGAAGCCCCCGGCATGGCGGTGAGCTGGTGGCGGAGGTGCTGAAGGCACACGGCGTCCGCTTCCTCTTCGCCCTGGCTGGCGGCCACATCTCGCCCATCTTGGTGGCCAGCGAGAAGCTGGGCATCCGCGTGGTGGACACCCGGCATGAAGCCACCGCCGTCTTCGCCGCCGATGCCGTCTCCAGGCTCTCGGGTGCGGATACGGAGGGGGATCCCATGGCCAGCACCTTCTCCTGCCCCAGTGGATGGAGGGTTTTGGGGTGTCCCAGCTTGGTGGGGTCCTGGTTGACCTGAGAAGAGTTCAAAGACTTTGTGGGTGTCCGGGGTCCTTCCATGGTGAGTTTTGTCCCCATTTATCCTTCCGGAGATAATTTGGCGGCTCCGGTGAGGATGGGATGAGGAGAAGGTGACCCCCTGGCCAGCACCTTCTCCTGCCCCGATGGATGGAAGGTTTTGGGGTGTCTCAGCTTGGTGGGGTCCCGGTTGAGCCAAGAAGGGTTCAAAGACTTTGTGGGTGTCCGGGGTCCTTCCATGGTGGGTTTTGTCCCTATTTCCCCACCCCCCCCGAGCTAATTCAGCCGCTTGGGTGCCAACGAGATGAGCCACCAAGCGTGCCCTGAACCCCCAGCCAAAAATTGGGGTGCAGAGGGACCCCCTTCCACCCCCCCCACCTCCCCATTTCCCCGTAGGTCGCATCGGCGTCGCTGCCGTCACCGCCGGTCCCGGCGTCACCAACGCGGTGACAGCCATCAAGAACGCTCAGATGGCCGAGTCACCGGTGCTGCTCATCGGGGGAGCAGCCGCCTCGCTGCAGAAGGTGGGGGGACCAAAAAAGCTCCCCTCTCGTCCCCATTTTTTGGGGGGGTTTCCCCCATTTTTGGGGTTCGAGGCTCATTTTTCTCATCTCCGCAGGGTCGGGGAGCGCTGCAGGACATCGACCAGCTCTCTCTCTTCAAGACGCTCTGCAAAGCGTGCGTCTCGGTGCGCGCCGTCCGTGACATCGTCCCCGCACTCCGCAAAGCCATCGCCACCGCGCAGTCGGGGACCCCCGGTAAAAAAATAGGAGGGACACCCCAAAAACACACCCAGGGCGTTTGGGCGGCGGGTTTTTTCCCCGCCACAGGTCACCCCGGTGTGGTTTGCAGCGGCGTTTTGGGGTGCTGCTGTTTGAATCGGGGGTTTTAGCCCCAGGCAGCGGTTTTGGGGTGACATCGGAGTCTCCCCCCACCCCGATCCCGTAGGACCCGTCTTCGTGGAGCTCCCCATCGACGTGCTCTACCCCTTCCACATGGTGGAGAAGGAGATCGGTGGCACCAAGAGCGGCCGGGGGCTGCGGGGGAAGATGGTGCAGTGGTGAGCAGCAGCCCTCCCGCCCCCCCCCCCCCAACTCCCTAGCACCCTAGGGTGCTGCTGGCACCCTCAAGGGGTCCCAGCACCCCAATATCCATCCCCCCCACCCCGGTAGGTACCTCCAAAACTACATCCGTAACCTCTTTGCGGGTGCCTGGGAGCCTCGGGACGTGTCCCCGTTGCCCGTGCAGGTGCCTCTGGCCACCGAGGATGAGGTGGGTTTTGGGGGGACACCCCCCCACCCCACCCCTGCCACGGATTGGGGGTTTTGGGGTGTCTGTGGATGGGGGTATCGGGGGGGAGGGGGGAGATACGGGGTGGGATGGGTTTGGGATCGGCTGAGGTGGGTTTTGGGGGGACTGGGATGGGTTTGGGGGCTGGCTGAGGCAGGTTTGGGGTATGGCAGAGCTGGGTTTTGGGGTTAAATCAGCTGGTTTTGGGGCTCAGCTGAGCCAGTTCCGGGGCTAAGCTGGGCTGATTTTAGGGCTCAGTTGAGCCAGTTTTGGGGCTCTGCTGAGCTGGGTTTTGAGGCCCGACTAAGCTGGTTTTGGGGCTCAGCTGAGCCAGTTTTTGGGGCTGACTGAGCCAGTTCTGGGGCTCGGCAGAGCTGATTTTTGGGGTTCGGCTGAGCCAGTTTGGAAGCTCAGCTGGGCTGGTATTGGGGCTCAGCTGGGCTGGTTTTTGGGGCTGACTGAGCCAGTTTTGGGGCTCAGTGGAGCCGGTTTTGGGGATTAGTTGAGCCAGTTTTGGGACTCAGCTGAGCTGGTTTTTGGGGATAACTGAGCCATTTTGGGGCCCAACTGGGCTGATTTTGGGACCCAACTGAGCTGGTTTTGGGGCTCAGGTGAGCCAATTTTGGGGTTCGACACGGTTTTGGGGTCAACCCTGCCGGGTTCGGTGCCCAACCGAGCCGGTTTCGGGGCTGACTGAGCTAGTTTTTGGTGCCCAAATAGGGCTGGTTTGGGAGCTGACTGAGCTGGTTTTTGACACCCGACCGAGCCGGTTTTGGGGCTGATCGAGGCGGTTTTGGGTCACAGGTGCAGCGGTGCGTGGAGCTGGTGAGCCGGGCCATGAAGCCGCTGGTGCTGGTGGGCAGCCAGGCCATGCTGCCGCCCACGCCGGCCGAGGAGCTGCGGTGAGACGCTTCGGGGACGGGTGAACCGGTCCGGGGACGGTGGAGCCAATTTGGGGGCTGCTAAGCCGGTTTGGGGATGGATGAACCGGCTTGGGGACAGTTGAGCCGTGTTTGGGGACGGATCAGCCAATTTGGGGTCTGGTGAGATGGTTTGGGGACGGCGGAGCTGGATTTGGGGACAGATCAGCCAATTTGGGGTCAGACGAGGCGGTGTGGGGACAGATGAGTGGGTTTGGGGTCAGATGAGCTGCTTTGGGGATGGATCAGCCAGTTTGGGGACAGGTGAGTAGGTTTAGGGACGACTGAGCCGTTTTGGGGATGGATCAGCCACTTTGGGGACAGATAAGCCAGATTTGGGCCTGACTGAGCGAGTTTTTGGGCTCAGCTGAGCCAATTTTTGGGGCCCCGACTGAGCCGGTTTTGGCGCCCTGACCGAGCTGGTTTTGGGGCCAAACTGAGCCGTTTTGGGGCCAAACCGATCCATTTTGGAGCCCAACCGAGCCGTTTTCGGTGCACGTTGACGCCCGCCTACCCACAGCGCGGCGCTGGAGGCCCTGGGCATTCCCTGCTACCTGGGGGGCGCGTCGCGGGGGCTTCTCCCCCCCGGCAGCCCCCTCCTCCTGCGCCAGAACCGCCGCGACGCCCTCCGCGATGCTGACCTGGTGCTGCTGGCAGGTACCGGGATGGGATAGTGGGGGGGGGGACGGGGGGGGGGGGGACGGACACACACGACACCCCCTGCATCCCCGTCCCCATCCTGACACCCTGTGCGCGTCCCCAAGGTGCCGTCTGTGATTTTCGCCTCTCCTACGGGCGCCTTTTCGGTCGCCGCGCCGCCATCGTGGCCGTTAACCGGGACCGGACGCAGCTCCTCCGCAATTCCGATGTCTTCTGGAAACCCCGGCTCGCTGTGCAAGGTGAGACACACGCGCGCGCCGCGCCCCTCCCCCCGTCCCCCCCCCCCCGTCCCCGCCGGCCCCCCCCACCCCCTGCCTGAAATGGGCTGCGTGGGGTGTGATGAGTTGGGCGTTCTCGGCAGGTGACGCCGCCTCCTTCGTGGTGCGGTTGGCACGGAGCCTGCGGGGCTACGCCTGCCCCAAGGACTGGGTGGAGGGGCTGCGCGAGGCCGATCGGAAAAAGGAGCAGGCTAACCGGTGAGCGCCGGCGGGACGGGGACAAGGACAGAGACAGGGCTGGGGACAGGGGAGGGGACGGGGACAGGGATGGGGACAAGGACAGAGACAGGGCTGGGGACAGGGGAGGGGATGGGGACAGGGATGGGGACAAGGACAGAGGCAGGGCTGGGGACAGGGGAGGGGACGGGGCTGGGGACAGGACAGAGACAGGGCTGGGGACAGGGGAGGGGACGGGGACAGGGATGGGGACAAGGACAGAGACAGGGCTGGGGACAGGGGAGGGGATGGGGATGGGGACAGGGCTGGGCACAGGCGTGGGGACGAGGATGGGGACAGGGATGGGGACAAGGACAGAGAGGGCTGGGGACAGGGGAGGGGACGGGGCTGGGGACAGGACAGAGACAGGGCTGGGGACAGGGGAGGGGACGGGGACAGGGATGGGGACAAGGACAGAGACAGGGCTGGGGACAGGGGAGGGGACGGGGACAGGGATGGGGACAAGGACAGAGACAGGGCTGGGGACAGGGGAGGGGACGGGGATGGGGACAAGGACAGAGACAGGGCTGGGGACAGGGGAGGGGACGGGGCTGGGGACAGGACAGAGACAGGGCTGGGGACAGGGGAGGGGACGGGGACAGGGATGGGGACAAGGACAGAGACAGGGCTGGGGACAGGGGAGGGGATGGGGATGGGGACAGGGCTGGGCACAGGCGTGGGGACGAGGATGGGGACAGGGATGGGGACAAGGACAGAGAGGGCTGGGGACAGGGGAGGGGACGGGGCTGGGGACAGGACAGAGACAGGGCTGGGGACAGGGGAGGGGACGGGGACAGGGATGGGGACAAGGACAGAGACAGGGCTGGGGACAGGGGAGGGGATGGGGATGGGGACAGGGCTGGGCACAGGCGTGGGGACGAGGATGGGGACAGGGATGGGGACAAGGACAGAGAGGGCTGGGGACAGGGGAGGGGACGGGGCTGGGGACAGGACAGAGACAGGGCTGGGGACAGGGGAGGGGACAGGGCTGGGGACAGGGCTGGGGACAGGACAGAGACAGGGCTGGGGACAGGGGAGGGGATGGGGATGGGGACAGGGCTGGGCACAGGCGTGGGGACGAGGATGGGGACAGGGATGGGGACAAGGACAGAGGGCTGGGGACAGGGGAGGGGACGGGGATGGGGACAAGGACAGAGACAGGGCTGGGGACAGGGGAGGGGACAGGGCTGGGGACAGGGCTGGGGACAGGACAGAGACAGGGCTGGGGACAGGGGAGGGGATGGGGATGGGGACAGGGCTGGGCACAGGCGTGGGGATGGGCACAGGCGTGGGGACGGGGACAGACGTGGGGACAGGCATGGGGACAGGAACAGGCACAGGGATGGGGACAGGCTCAGGGGCAGGGACAGGCATGGGGACAGGGATAGGCATGAGGATGGGGGCAAGCACAGGGACGGGGAAAGGCGCAGAGATGGGGACAGGCACAGGCACGGAGATGGGGACAGGCACGGGGACAGGTGTGGGGACAGGCTCAGGGACAGAGGCACAGAGATGGGGACAGGGATGGGGACAGGCACAGGGATGGGCATGGGGACAGGGAAAGGCATGGAAACGGGGACAGGGAGAGGCTCAGGGACTGGGATGGGGACAGGGATGGGGACGGGAACGGGACGGGGATGGGGACAGGGAGGGGCACGGATCTTGGCCTGTTTTGGGGGGGATCCCAGCCCCTTTCTGATTTGGGGGGGGGCTCCCCGTTCCCAGTCCTTGGGGGATCCCAGCCCATTTCCAACTTGGGGGGGGGGGGCCCATCCCCACCCCTTGGGGGATCCCACCCATCTCTTCCTTGCCGGGGGTGGGGGTCTCCCCCCAACAGGGAGAAGGCAGCGACCCCCACCCCGCAACACCTGAACCCCCTGGACCTGCTGCACCGCCTGGATGCGCTGCTGCCCCCCGAGAGCCTCCTCGTAGCCGACGGGGGGGACTTTGTGGGCACCGCCGCCTACATCGTCCGTCCCCGACGTCCCCTCGCCTGGCTGGACCCCGGTAAGGACACCACCCCCCCCCCCTCCGCCCCGGTCACGCTGTCACCATAAGGGACACACACACGGGTGACGCCGCCGGCTGTTGTCTCCGCAGGAGCTTTTGGCACGTTGGGAGTCGGTGGAGGGTTCGCGCTCGGCGCCAAGCTCTGCCGTCCTGACGCGGAGGTACGGGGATGCGGTGGCCTGTGGGGACGGCGGCTACCGTGCCACCCGCATGGCCTCACGGTGTTTGTCCCCTCCCCGGCGCCAGGTTTGGGTCCTCTACGGTGACGGCTCGCTGGGCTACAGCTTGATGGAGTTTGACACTTTCGTGCGGCACAAGGTCAGATGGCGCCAAAAATGGGGGGGGGGGGGGGAAATGGGGTCTTGTCCCCATCCCAGGGTGTCACCGGGGCACGGTGGCCCCGTGCTTTGTCCCCTACAGACGCCTGTCATCGCGCTGGTGGGCAACGACGCGTGCTGGAGCCAGATTGCCCGGGAGCAAGTGGCTTTGCTGGGCAGCAACGTGGCGTGTGGCCTTGAGTACCTGGGTGAGCACTGTGTCCCCCGCTTTGTTCCCAGGTTTGGGGACACCCGGGGTGACCCCATGTCATCCTAGGGTGGATTGAGCCGTTCCTGGTGGCATCATGACACCTTGGGGTGGATCAAGCTGTGCCTGGTGGCATCATGTCACTCTGGATTGAGTCATGCCCCGCGGCACTGTGTCACCCTGGGGTAGATCGAACCGTGTTGGGTGTCACCACGTCCCTCTGGGGAGGATCAAGCCACGCCTGATGGCATCATGTCACCTTGGATCGAGCCATGCCCAGTGGCACTGTGTCACCCTGGGGTAGAAGGAGCCGTACCAGGTGTCACCACATCTCTCTGGGGAGGATCAGGCCATGCCTGGTGGCATTAAGTCACTTTGGGGACCATCAGGCCACAGTCAATGGCCACATCACCTCCAGGGAGGATTGGACTGGTGGTCCCGTGTCACCCTTGGGAGGATCGGGCCATGCCTGGTGGCACCGTGTCACCTGGACCAGGCCATGCCTGGTAGCACCATGTTGCCCCGGATCAGGCCATGCCTGGTGGCACCATGTCACCCTGGAGCAGGCCATGCCTGGTGGCACCGTGTCACCCTGGATCAGGCCATGTCTGGTGGCACCAGGTCACCCCAGATGAGGCCATGTCTGGTGGCACCACGTCACCCTGGATCAGGCCATGTCTGGTGGCACCGTGTCACCTTGGGGAGCACGGAGCTCGGTAGCCCAGTGTCACCCCGTATCAAGCCATGCCTGGTGGCCCTGTTATCACCCCAATATCAAGCCATTCCTGTGAAGGTGACAGGGCCACCACCACTGTCCCCTCCCTACAGACTACCACGTGGTGGCCGAAGCTCTGGGTGGCAAAGGCTTCATGGTGGGTCGCTCAGACTGCGAGAGGCTGGACACCGTCCTCCGCGCTGCGCAGGATGCGTGCCGCCAAGGCCACCCCGTCCTCATCAACGCCCTCATCGGCAAGACCGACTTCCGCGACGGCTCCATCTCGGTCTAGGGACAGTGTCCCCAAAATGTCCTGGCCGTGTCCCCGGCGGGGGGGGGGGGGGGGGGGGGGGGGGAACGACAGAAGAAAGAGGTGGTTTTTTTGGGTGACACTGGTGCTGCGCCCCCTTCCCCATCCCAGGGGACAGCCGTGTCCCCTCGGCAATAAAGCAGCACCGTGTGCCCTCACCCGCCGTCTTGTGCCATCGATTTGGGTGCCAACACCCTGGGGACACCCTAAGTGACATTTTGGGGACTGTGACACACCCCCCCCCCCCCCCCCCCCCCAACTTTGTTGAGATGGCGTCGCGCCAACACACGCACAAAGCCCGGCGGCAAGTGCAGCTCGTGTCATTTATTGCTGGTGATGGTGACAAGGCGGTGGCAGGGCGAGGGGGGTGGGGGGTGGGGAGGGCTGTCAGGCCACCCCGGGGTGGCGGGGGGGGGGACAGGACGATGACAGCTTTGTCACCTCGGCCCACCTGCACCCCCTGCCCGGGCACTTTAACACTGGTGGCTCAGCCCGGCTGGGCCGGTGGTTTCACATTCAGCTGGTTCCTTTAAGGCTAATACTGAGCAAGGCTGGTTTTGGGGAGGGGGGGGTGGTATTTTGGGGACACCCCCCCCCCCCCCTTCGCTGTAACACTGGCAGTGGGTTTATTTTGGGGGTAAAAAGGTGGTGGTGGTGGGGGGGTTGTTGCAGGCTGCGGTGACGGCGTCCGCCGGCCGTCCCTGCACACACACGCACACGAAGCTCGAGTAATAAATAAAGCTCAGCGCTCCCGTACCGACAGCACCCCCCTCCCTCGCCTTGGGGCGGGGGGGGGGGAGCTAGAAAATGGGGGGGGGGGGCCCCGCTGCCACCCAGGCTGGGCAGGAGGGAGCCCCAGCGCCCTCTTTGGGGTGCACACGCAGCGGGGAAGGGGGTTGGGGGGAGCGTGGCGGGGGGGGAAGCCCCCCCCTGCCGCCCCCAGCCTGAGCGATGGAGGTCACGGACCCTTGTCGATATTTTCCTAATACTGGGGGGGGGGGGGTTGGGGGGGGGGGGGGGGGCACGAGGGAAGGGAGAAGGGGGCAAAGAGGCACTTGAGGGCAAAATTTGGCCATATAAAATAAAAAAAAAAAAAAGCCGAGCAAGAGGCACCGAGCCCTGCGTCCCTCCTCTGCCCCCCCCCCAAAAAAAAACACCCGGGGGGGGTGTCAGAAACTGGAGCCGGGGCTGTTTTGGGGGGAGCCCCCCCCCTCCCCTTTCACCCCGCTCACCGCAAGCGGCATGACCCTCGCCGTCGGGGGTCCCTCCTGCTCGGCGCTGTGCAAATCGAAGGCAACTAGAGGCAAGTGCTGCTTTTTGGTCGCTCTCGCACCGGCGGCAGCATCAGCACCGGTATCAGCACCGGCGTTGGCATCAGCATCGGTACTGGTGTCGACGTTGGCACCGGTGTTGTCACTGTCACCGGTATCGGCGTCGGTACTGGTGTCGGCACTGTCACCGGTGTCGGCATTGTCACCGGTATCGGCATCGGTACTGGCGTTGGCGCCGGTCTCACAGGCAGACGTTGATCTGCTTGGCGAGCTCCCGCTCGAGGTCGAGGATGAGCGCGTCGAAGTCCTTGAGGTTGAGGCGGGGGCCGAAGGGCGCCTCGGGCTCCTCGCCCAGGGCGAAATCGGCCACGAAGATGGTCCGCCGGTGCGGGGACCGCCGCGCCGGCACCCTGGTCTCACCGGCTGCCACCTCGTCGTAGTTGGCGTCGCCGGCCGGGCCGGGTACCAGTAGGAATTGGTGGTCGCAGATGCTCCAGTCGCCGGCGTAGCGGTTGCTGGGGGGGCTCTCCGGTCCTCGGGGACGGTGACGGGCCACCACTGCGCTCTCCAGCAGGTCCAGTCGCAGCGGTGGCCCCTGTTGCTGCTGCGGGCAACCGGGCTGTGCCCCCTCCCAAAGTTGGGGGGTCAGGGCCGAGCGGGGGGCTGCAGAGAGAGCGGTAAAGCCGGGGTGGGGGGCGGTCACCAGGAGGTTTGTTGGTGTTGGGGGGGTTGAGAAAATGGGGGACACACACACACAGAGCTTTTGCTGGGAAGGGGGAACCCTGGCTCAGCTGCTGGGAATGGGGGGGGGGGGACACCCCAGTACTGGAGATGGTGGGGGACACAGAGCAGCAAGAAATAGGGGGACCCCACAAGAGCTGTTGGACGTGGGGGGGGCCATGGACCGGCTGCTGGAAAAACTTGGGGGGGGGGGGGGGGTTTTAGAACTCCAGACCTTTTGTTGGTGATGTGGGGCAGGGGTGGCAGATGTCTGGAGCAGCCACCAGAAAAGTCGGGGGGACCCCAGACCTTTGCTGGAGATTGGGGTCCAGCCACTGGGAATGGGGGGGGCACCATGGCAGCAATGTTGGGGGGGGGGGGGGGGGGTGTCATGGACCCCTGGCGCAGTTGCTGGGGACGGTGGCCCATGGGGAAGCCACAGGGGGACCACAGACCCCTTCTAGGGCACGGGGGGCCCCCCAGGAGCAGCCATATGGGGGTCACGGACCCCCGAAGCACTGCTGGGGATGGGGGCCCACAGGGAAGCCATGGGGGGGGGTGTCACAGATCCGTTCTGGGCTGGGGGTGGGCCCCAAGAACAGCCGCATGGGGGTTATGGATCCCTGGAGCAGCTGCTGGGGACGGTGGCACATGGCGGGGGGGTGTCACAGACCCCCAAATCAGCTGCCACCGATGGGGGCCCAGGCGTAGCTGTGCAAAGAGCCCCCCCTCCCCCCCCAAATTGCGGGGAGGGTGCACGTTTTCCCCACCACCACCCCACTCACCCGGCCAGGCCTGCAGCAGGTAGTGCAGCACCTCAATGTGCCTCTTGAAGTCAACGGCGCTGGCGATGTCCTCGCAGTGGGCGTAACCGCGGTTGCCGGTGCCAGTACCGGTGCCGGAACGCCGGAGCTCCTGGTTCTGGGTGAGCAGGACCGGGTCCGAAGCAGACGGCGATGTTCTGCGAGTTCATGCGGTTGAAGTCGTGGAAGGAGGCCACCAGGCTGAGGTGGTCCAGGAGCCGCGTCAGCGTGGCCTGGGGGACGAGGTGACCTCAGTGGGGGACGTCCTCTAATGCCACCCCGTTATCCCCCCCCCAAAACAGAGCGGAGGGGAATAGCCCCAAGGGGATTTGGCTGCGGACAGTCCCTGATGTCACCGGGGCCGAGTCACACAGTGAATGCGGAGGGTGGAAATAAATGCTTAGATACTGGGGGGTGTGAAGAACCCCCCCTCCCCAAAAAAAACCACTTGGGGGGGTCCTGAGGAGAGAGGTGACACCGAGCCGTGCCCCGTTGCATGTGCCACAGGTCGATAAATAAAGACCGTCCGCAGCGGTGACTCAGGATGGGGAAGACCCCGGGGCTGAGGGGCAATGGGATTCCCCCCCCTAATCCCTTGCCGCGGCTGGGTACGCCCTTTTCGGCGCTGGGCACCCACCTTCTCGACGTCGGGGCAGGCAATCGAGCAGGGTGACAGCGTCCCGCTCTCCTGGGGGTGCCCGGGGGGGTCGTTTAGCCATGGCCTCCAGTACGACGTGGTAGAGCGTGGGGGTAATAAGCGGCGTGGGCAGCTCCCGCAGGTAATCCTTCAGGATCCCTGCAGGCGAGAGGACGTGGTGGGGACATCAGCGTGGCACCATGGGATGCACAGGGAACTGCGGGGGCACCGTCCCCCCCCGTCCCCCCCCCAGGGATGAGCACCCACCGGTGATGACGTTGATGTCGGGGTAGAGCTGCTCCGAGAGCGTCACGGCTGCGCTGTCCCTCTCAAAGGCGTCACGAAGCTCCTTCTTGACGGCGGCCGAGCCGCAGAGCCGGTACAACCCCACCACCTGCCAACAGGGACACCATCACTGCGGTTTGGGCGGGGGGGTTCATCCACCAACCGCCCCCGTAGCCGTCACCGTAAGTCCCCGCTCACCTTCAGCCCTCGTTTCTCTATCTCGGCCACGCATTTCTGGATGAGCAGGGGCACCTTGGTGGCCGTCTTCTCCCTCTCCACCAGCTGACCCAGCTCCACGCCGAAGACACGGGGTTCCCGCTCACCGGGACTGTCCCATTGCTCCACCAAGGTGAATTTGGAGTAGAGGATGCCTCGCGGTTTGCAGCCGCACCGCCAGCTGCTGGGCCCGGCAACCTATGGGAGCCGAGCGGTGCCGTCAATGAGGTGCCGAGTTGCCAAACCCCAAACGGACCCCTACACACCCCGGCCGTACCTCTGAAGATGTGGGGCAGGACCACGGTGCCGTGGCAGCAGAGGCGGTTGCGGCAGGAGTGGGATCCCAAGAGAAGACGATCACCTTGAGGTGCCGGGCACCCTCCAGCTCAGGTTGAAGGTATGGTTGAGGCCAAGGAACGCTGTCTTTGCAGGGCAGCAAAGCCGTGCGAGCCCGGTTGGCCGCGTCCACCTGCAACACGCAGAAAAACCTCCCGGGCTTCGGCCCGCGGCGGCTTCAGGTCCCGCACGCCGTGGAGGTGAACGCTCACCAGCCCCGAGATGTGCTGCCCGCACCGCGGCGGCGTCTCCCCACAGCTGTAGGGGCGGAAAGCGCCCACGTCCAGCCCGTTTTCCCCTCCCTCCGGTTCGGCACGCGCCCCGGCTTTAGCCGGGCAGCTCCGGGGAGTCGCCGTCGCTCAAGTAGCCGCCTTTGCCGGCCGCTTTGGCTCGCGGCAGCCCCGGCCGTGAAGCCACGCTGCTGTCTAGGTGGTAGCGGCTGATGACGTTGCTGGATTCTTTGCGGGTTTCGGAGGCGAGGTGCCACCCTCTTGGCCCCGGGGCCGGGGGCTGCGTAGGCTCAGCTTCCTCCGTAGCTCGGCAGCTTCTTCATCTTCATGGAGAGGCGACGAACGGTACCTGGGGACTTCACCTTGTTGAGCGAACGGCCCTTCTTGGGGCTGGCGGGGGGCGAGGGGGTGGTCCAGCCCCGTCCCCGAGCTCACACATGGGATCGGCATCTTCCTGCAGGGGGGGAAAAAGGGGGTGAGCGCATGCCTGGGGGGGTGTTACTGGGAAGCCTGGTGGGACGGGGCTGCTCCCTGGGAACTGCTGTGGGGTGGAGGGAGGGTCCTGTGGGATGGCGTGGCAGCGGTGGTCTGGGGGACGCTGTTCTGGGGGACGGGGACTATAGGGGCTGGGGGAGAATGTCCTGGGGGACGGGCAGGGGATGGGGAGCGTGGGGTCTGGGGGACAATGTCCTGGGAGAAGGGGAAGGGATGGGAACTGTGGGGTCCTGGGGACACTGTCCTGGGGGACGGAGAGGGGATGGGGACTGCAGGGTCTGGGGGACACTCCCCTGGGGTGGGGACAGGGACTGTGGGGTCCTGGGGACACTGTCCTGGGGGACGGAGAGGGGATGGGGACTGCAGGGTCTGGGGGACACTCCCCTGGGGTGGGGACAGGGACTGTGGGGTCCTGGGGACACTCTCCTGGGGGACGGGGAAGGGATGTGGAACGGATGGGGACTGTGGGGTCCAGGAGACATCCTTGGGGACAGGGACTGTGAGCTTCGAAGGCCACTGTCCAGGGAGACTGGGAAGGGACAGGCACCACTGGCCTGGGGACAGGGAAGGGATGGGGACCATGGGATCGGGATGATCCTGTCCTAGGGGACAGAGACCATGGGATACAGGGGACAGAGGGGACAGGGACCATCAGGTTTGGGGACCACAGGGTCCAGGAAACCTCACGGGGGACAGCGAAAGGACAAAGACCACAGAGTGCTGCGGATGGAGACAGGACCGTGGGGTCCAGGGGAATCTCCTGGAGCAGTGACAGGAGGACAAGAGCTGTGGGGGACTGGGGGCCAGCGCTGTCCCACCTCTCCCTGACCCGTAGCCACGTGCTGCCCCTCACCGCAAGCCTGGGTCCTGCTGGCTCCTGGCTCCTCTCGGCCAGCCGTGGGCAGCGCCAGGGCCATGCCGCTGCGGGGTCCGGAGCTCTCTGCTGTCCCCAAACCGCCCCGGGGCGGGTCTTCCCTACCCAACTTTGGGGGTGACTCCCCACCACGGCTCCTCTCGGCATCGCGGCTCCCTCCACTCCACGTCTTCCAGGAGCTCCTAGGCTGGGGGTCCTCATCTTCGGGGATGGGGTTGTACCAGATCTCGCCCTCGCTGCCGGCAGCGCCAGCATCTGCCTCAGCTCCGCCGCCCGGCTCATCCAGCCCTGGTCCCTTCACCGATGACAGCACCCAGTGTCGGCTGCTCCGCTCCAAGCTCTGTAGGTAGGCGCCGTGCCCGGGGCTCCTACCGGGACCACCCAGCTCCCCAGAGCCGTTCACCGCCTCAGCTTCCTCCGCCGGCTCCACGTCTTCCTCGCCGGGCAGCTCGATGCCGGACGGGGGGCTGCTGGTGGCAGGGTCCGGCTCACTGGCGTCCACCGAATCCAGGGAGGCTTTGGGAGGCAGCGGCCGCCTCTCGTCGCGGCCGCCGCAGGAGAAACGGGCCCAGTTCTGCTTGCGGGATGCTGCCGGCACCGGCTCCACTGATGCTGCCTCAG
The DNA here is from genome assembly GCA_027474245.1 of Spheniscus humboldti. Lineage (NCBI taxonomy): Eukaryota > Metazoa > Chordata > Aves > Sphenisciformes > Spheniscidae > Spheniscus > Spheniscus humboldti. The sequence goes on along the minus strand of CM049913.1, from coordinate 3,449,007 downwards.
GGTCCACCGGAGAATCGGGGCTCGGCGGGGGATGCTCTGCGGGAGGAAGGAAAAGAGTTGGGCTGGGTGCGGGCGGGGTGTATGTGTGTGTGTCCCCAAAACGGCCAATGGGGAGCCCACCGGGACATGGGGACCTCTCTCTCATCCTCCCCGCCACCCTGAGCATCTTGCCAGGCCACTCACCGTCCTCACCCTGAATCCATTGCTGTCCTGGACGGGACCCCCCTTCCCCGTGCCGGCTCTGCCGGGGCGGCGGGCAGGCGCAGGCAGCTGCACGCAGCCCCTTGCCAAGCGGGATTTCCGGTTGTTTACTGCTGGCCGGACCCGCGGCCGCGCTCCCACCGCCCCGGCACGGACAGGGGGAGCCCCGGCAGGGACGGGGGGGGGGGCATGGCCGGACCCCTCTGCACCGCAACGAGGACAGGACTGCACCCCAAGGGGGACGGGGGTGTCTCTACCCGTGTCCCCTGGCTCTGTGCCGCAAGGCAGGGTCCTGCCCCCCTGCACCCCCTGGCTCACTCACACAGGGGTGGTTCCCCCAATAGTGCACCCCAAATTCCCTGCACCCCCCCCGGCTTCATTTGTGCCCCCCCTCCCCAGGTTGTCTACATCCTTCCAACTTGTGCACCCCAACCTCCCCTGCACCCTTCTGCCTTGTGCACCCCAAACTCCCCCGCCTTGTGCACCCCCAATCCCCCTGCACCCACAGCAGGGTGCCCCCCACCGTGGCACCCCACAGACCCCCAGGATCCCCCCCCACCCCGTGATGCCATGGCCATGGCTCGCTGTGGGGCTCCCCCAGCTCCACGGGAGCTTGACACCCCCAGAAATGTGGAGTGGGGGCAGGAGGGACCTGGGGGGGGACGGGACACCCCGATTCCTGTAGGGCACAGAGGGAGCTGGGATGATGGGGTCCCCTTCCTTGGTGGGCAGGGGGGGAAATGGGGACATCTGGGGGGGGGGGACACCTTGCTGGGGCAACAGGACCCTGGGGTGATCGGGGACGCTTCCTGGGGGGGGGTCCCTTCCTTGGGGGGGCAGGAGGGGCCCTGGGGACAAGGGGGGGCCCTTCCTGGGGGGACAGGGGGACCCTTCTGGCAGGGGGATCTCTTCCTGAGGGGGCAGGAGGGACCCCAGGGTGATGGGAGTCTCTTCCTTGGGGGCTAGAAGGGACCCTGGGGTGATGGGAGAGTCCATTCCTGGGGGGGGGGTGTCCCTTTTTGGGGGGGGGGGGGGCAGGAGGGATCCCAGGGGAGAGACCCCGGGGAGGGTCAGAGGGGAACCCCCAACTCCTACAGGGCACAGAGGGACCTGGGGTGATGGGGGGGGGGGGGAGCCTTCCTTGGGAGGCAGAACCCCGGGGTGATGGGGGTCCCTTCCTTGGGGAGTGGTCCCTTCCTTGGGGGGGGGGGTTAGGAGGGACCCCAGGGTGATGGGGAGTCCCTTCTTCGGGGGGGGGGGGCGGGCAGGAGGGACCACAGGGTGATGGGGGTCGCTTCCTCTGGGGGGGGGTGTCCCTTCCTTGGGTTGGGGGATCCCTTCTCGGGGGTGTCCCTTTGGGGGGGGGGGGGGGCAGGAGGGATCCCAGGTTGATGGGGGGGGGGGGGTGTCCCTTTCCTCGGGGGTGGGGGGGTGGGGGGGTGTCCGTACCTCTGTCCTTGGCGTCCGACTTCTTCCCGCGCGGGCGGTCGCGGCCCCTCAGGCGGGAGAAGGTCCGCCGCAGCAGCGGCTCCGCCATCGCCCGCCCCGCTCCCCCCTCACCGGGGTCTCCTCACACCGCTGGGGGCCTCCCCCTCGGCCCTGCCCGGCTCCCTTGGCCCGTCCAGGTCCCCTTCAAGCCCGTCCCGGTCCCCTCAGCCCGGTTCGGTCCCCTCAGTCCCGGCCCGGTCCCCTCAGACCGTCCCCGTCCCCTCAGCGCGGCGGGGCCTGGAGCGGCGGCGCCGCCATCCCGCGGCGCGAATTCCTGGGATGCCGCCGGCAGCGCTGCCGGGAGCTGTAGTCCGGAACCACGGGGACCCCCACCCCCCTCAAACCCGGGACCGAGACCCCCCCCCTGGACCGGGAGGACTCACACACACCCCGGAGCGGGGACACCCCCCCCCCCCCACCGCCCGGGGGGGCGGGATACCTCCCGGGTCCCGTTCCGTCCCCCTGCCCTGGGCCCGCGGCCACAGTGTGAGGGGGTGTGGGGAGCCTTGGGGGGGGGGGGGTGTATTTGGGGGGGGTCTGCGGGATATTGGGGAGGTCTGGAGGGTATTTAAGGGGGGGGTCTGGGAGGTGTTTGGGGGGAGCTGGGAGGTCTGGAAGGTATTTGGAGGGTCCTAGGGGGTATATGGGGTCTGGGGAGTATTTAAGGGAGGTCTGGGGAGTATTTAGGGGGGGTGTCTGGGGGTATTTGGGGGTCTAGGGGGGGATTTAGGGGAGTCTGGGGGGTATTTGGGTGTCCTGAGGGGTAACTGGGGGAGCCCTGGGGGTTATTTGGAGGTCTAGGAGGTATTTGGAGGGGTCTGGAGGGTATTTGGGGGGGGTGTCTGGGAGGTATTTGGGGGAGCCCTGGCATGTTTGGGGGTCTGGGAAGTATTTAGGGAGGTCTGGGGGGTATTTGGGGGAGCCCTGGTGGCTATTTGGGGATCTGGGGGGTATTTTGGGGAGTCTGAAGAGTAATTGAAGGGATCACAGGAGATTGTGGGGAGCCCGGGGGCCCAAGACACCCCCCCTCACCCCCCATCATCCATGTGGCATGGACCCCTGGGGCAACAGGACCCTGGGGGGGGGGGGGGTGTCCCTTCCTTGAGGGGGCAGGAGGGGCCCTGGGGACAAGGGGGGGCCCTTCCTGGGGGGACAGGGGGACCCTTCTGGGGTCCCCCCCGCAAACCACCACTGCTCCACCGGGTGACCCTCAAACCCAGAGCCGGGAACCATCCTGCACCCATCCACCCCAGGTCATCGAGGGTCCCCCCATCCCATGTAGCCCCCCCACCCCATGTCACCGGAGCAGGGCCTCACTCTGCACATGTGTTTATTGCTCTGCAGGGACTCCCGGCTCTACCCCGTACCCCAAATTTTTCCCGGAGATCAATCCGTGGACCCCGAACGGGCGTGCTGAAGGTCGGGGCTGCATCCCAGAGCGCTGCAGGTTGGATGTGGCAAGCGGAGAGGGGCTGGGGTGGGGGGGCCACCCAAAAGGGGGTGGCAGGTGCTGGGGGGGGGCTTTTAGGGTGTCCGTTGCATGCTCAGGGGTGTCCCTCGCACACCCAGGGGAGTTGACTCGTGCAAGGGTAGTCGTACCACTCGCCGTCCTCCCTCACCACTGCGCAGTTCTCCTGGTGCCCACCGTTGGGCTCGTTCCTGTGCCACGAGCTGCGACGAGGAAGGGGGATCAGGACAGCTTAGGGGTGTCCCCCTGCATCCCCAAGCCTCTGTCCCCTTGTCCCCGTACCTGCTTTCCCGGGGCAGGATAGTCCCGTTCGCCCGCTTCCAGGTGCCCTCGACCTCCTCATCCCTGATGCCAAGCCAGGAGGAGCTTTGGAGCATGGTCCGGACGTGATCCTGGGGGCAAAGGCAGCGTCACCCCACGGCAGAGTCGTCGTCCCCCCCCCCCGCGCCATGACCCCTTGACCACCCTCAGGGGACAGCAGGTCCCTGTGGCAGGTAGGACCTGAGTACCCCCCCCCCAGTAACCCCCCTTTCTCGGATGCCTGGATCCATCCCCCCTCACCTTCTCCTCGGGGCTGTCCACCTCCAAGAGCTGCGTGCCCAGGACCGAGCAGAAGCGCTGGGCGTTCTCCCAGGAGCTCGCTGTCTTGGAGTAGAAATAGCAGGAGTTCCCGAAATAGGTCCAGCCTTTGGAGCAAGGGGGACAGCCTGGGGAGAGGGGGGGGGACACACAGAAAAGGCGGGGGTCACCCCCCAGCTGGGGCTGCGACACCCCATAAACTGGGGACAACCCTGGCCGGAGACACGACCCCGGCTGTGAGAGGTGCCGGCCATCCCCCCTGGGTTAGCGTTACGGCTGGGATGGGGTCAGAGCCCTGCTGGGGGTTGGGTTAAATCCTATGTATTTAGGGTTAGGACTGGGTTGGGGTCCCATTGGGGTTTAGACTGGGTCAGGATTAGGTTAAATCCTGTATATTTAGGGTTATAACTGGGTTAGGGTCCCATTGGGGTTTGGGTTTAGCTGGAATCCTGTATGTTTAAGGTTACAACTGGGTCGGGGTTAGGACCGTGCTGAAGTTTGGCCTAAATTAGGGTTAGCTTAAGTAAATCCTAGATATTTAGGGCTATGGCTGGGTTAGGGTTAGGGCCCTGCCGGGATTAGAGCTAGTTTAGGATTAATTTAAATCCTTTACCTTTAGGGTTAGGGCTAGGTTAGACTTATTGGGGTTTGGGCTAACTTAGGTTAGGTAAAGTCACATACATTTAGGGTCTGAGCTGGGTTAAGACCCCACTGAGGTTTGACCTCACTTAGGGTTAAGTTAAGATGCACATATTTAGGGTTAAGTCTGCGTCAGGGTTAGGACCCCATTAAGGTTTGGGCTCAGTTAGGGTTAGGTTAAGTCACCTAAGTCACCCTAAATGTAGGGTTAGGTCAGGTTTAGGGCCCTGTTTGAGCTTAGCTTAAGCTGTATCCGTGCCAGGTTAGGGCTGAACTTCAGCCAGCGTAGCGTTAGGCGAAGCCCTAAATATTTGGGATAAAGGTGCCGGGACTGACAGGAGCGGGAACAGACATCATCCTTGCTCCCGTGGACGACCCAGCGGCTCCACTCGCGGTCCCCGGTGTAGAGCATCACCGTGTCCTGCCGGTTGTTGCCGTAATTGAAGTAGAGATCGTAGCCGGCGAGCGCCAACAGCCCACCGTCGCGGCACTCCCAGCGCTGCAGCGTGCCGTCGTCCCGGCACGGCTCCAGCCTCACGAGGGCCAGGTTTTGCCTGCGGGTCGCCGTAACGCAGCGCTGGCTCCCCCAGACCCGTAGCCGGCCCCCGTCTAACCACTGGAACCGCTGTGCCGCGGCCTCAGGCCGGCACGCCGTCGCCGTCAGCTGTTGCCCGCTGGCCTCCACGCACTTGCGGTGGTCTTCGTTGTACAGCAGGAAGGACCGGGAGGCTGGCGGAGAGGTTCCCGGTGAACCGGGGGCGGGGGGGGACACACGACACTCACGGGGATTGGGGACACACAGGGTTTGGGGACACGTCCGTGGGTGTCACCGCGGAAAGGGAGGGGAGGCGGGGGACACGCGGTGTAGACACGCACCCACGTTCGGCAGCACCTTCGCCTTCTCTGCCTCCAGCGCCGCCGTCAGGGCTGCAACTGGGGTGGGGGGACGACACATGGGGACACACAGAGGTCACCCCGTCACTGCAGGGCACGGGGTGTCCCAGAGCTGTTGCCGCGGCAGGGGTGGGAGAGGGGCTGGTGTTGAGGGGCGCTGAGCACTCAGATCCCCCGTGGAGACCCCCAACACCCTGATAACCTTAACTCTGCCTCCCCAGCAGCCCCGGCATTGTCTCCCCAGATGGAAGGGGGCTCCCCCGAGCCCTGCGGAGCTCTGCTACTCACCGTGCCGCGAGCCGACGGCGAGGAAGAGCACGTTCATCAGCACCGAGACCCCCAGGGCCACGGTGCCCACCAGCACCAGCTTCTCCCTGGACCAGCACCCTGACGCTGGGGAGGGTGGGTGAGTGACAACCGGCCCCTGGTTCGGGCAGAGCCGGGTGGCACCAGCTTTAACCACAGCGTGGTTTTGTTCTGCCGGCGGTGCTCTTGACCTTGCCCATGCCGTACCTGGGGGGTCGGTCACGTGCTTCTGGCTTGGCACGGCGATGGGGGGGTCCAGGGGCTCATACGGGTTCTCCTCTGCGGGGCACAGGTCACTGCAGGCTGGGGAGGGGGCAGCAGTGACGGCACTTGTGGGGGATGTCCCCCTCCCAGTGCCACCATGATCCCTGGGGACTCCCCTCAAGCATGAGGGTGGGGGATTCCCCCCCCCGGGTGCCACTTCCCTGGGGACCCCCAATTAGGCACTAGGGGTGGGGGATCCCCCACACCCCCCCTAGGTGTCTCCAACCTCCCCAGGGATTGCCCTTGGGCCCCGAGGTTGGAAACGGGGGTCCCTTTCAGTGCCACCGTCTGCCCTGGGGACCCCGCGGGGTGGGGGGACTCTCCCCTGGGGGTCACCAACTGCCCCAGGGACCCCCTCGGACAGCAGGCACAGAAACGGGGATCCCTCTCAGTGCCACTGCCCACCCTGGGGACACCCCTCAGTGACCAGGGATGGACATGGGGGTCCCCTTTGGTGCCACCATCCACCCTGGGGACCTCTCTTGGGCACTGGGGACTGGGGATCCCTTTCTAGGTGCCACCACTTGCCTCAGGGACCCCCATTGGGCACCAGGGATGGAGATGGGGATCCCTCCCTGGTGCCGCGGTCCATCCTGGGACCCCCCCCCCAAGACACCAGGGGTGAGGGAACCTCCCTTGGGTGCCACCGCCCACCCTTGGAACCCCCCGTCGGGCACCGGGGACAGACACAGGGGATTCCCCCAGCACTGTGAGACCCCAAAAGTGACATGGGGTGTGCGTTAGGGACAGCAGAACTGCTGGGCTGGCCCCCACCCCAACCAGCACCCCGGGGTGCTCCCTACCTCCCCCGCCGCCGGGCCTCAGCACCCACATTTGCCCCTGCCCGGCCTGGCTGGACTCGACGTTGCCGTACATTGTCCCTGCGGTGTCCAAGAGCTGTCCCCAGTGGGTGTCCCCACTGATAAATCCTGCAGGATGTGTGTGTGGGGGGGGTTGCCGGATGCACCCTCACCCCGGGGACGGGCCTCAAAGGGGCCCCCGAGCACCCAGTGGCTCCCTCCCTGCACCCCAAAGCTTGGCTGGAGATGGGCACCACCAGTGACAGACCCCAACGGGTGCTGGCGAAGACCCCAGTGTCCCTGGGGTCTCGGCGCAGGAAAGCCCCATGGAGGGGGCCCAAGGGTGCTGCCTGGCTGGGGGGGGGGGGGGTGCTGGGTGGCATGCAGGGTCTCAGGGAGACCAAGGGATGGGTGTCCCCATGCCATGCCAGGGGTGTCCCCATGGCAGTGCCCGGGGTGTCCCCATGCCCGGGGTGCACCCATGGCATTGTCCAGGGTGTCCCCATGCCCGGAGTGTCCCCATACCCACTGTGCACCCACAGCAATATCTGGGTTGTCCCCACGCCCAGGGTGCACCCATGGCAATGTCCAGGGTGTCCCCGTGCCCACGGTGTCCCCGTGCCCAGGGTGCACCCATGGCAGTGTCCGGGGTGTCCCCATGCCCACGGTGTCCCCGTGCCCAGGGTGCACCCATGGCAGTGTCTGGGGTGTCCCCGTGCCCACGGTGTCCCCGTGCCCAGGGTGCACCCATGGCAGTGTCCGGGGTGTCCCCGTGCCCACGGTGTCCCCGTGCCCAGGGTGTCCCCATGGCCACACTCAACAGATGCCGGTGTCCAGGGTACACCGATGGCAGTGCCCGTGGTGTCCCCATCACCGGGGTGTCCCTGTGCCTGCCACATCCCTGGTGTCAGCCCACACCAGGGTGCACCTCTGCCCATCCCAGCACCCACGGGAGAGCCGGGTGGCCCCGAGGCGGGTGCCTGGCCCCACGCCAGCTCTGACCGCGCAGGAATAGCCGGCTGCTATCAGCACCCACCAGCCCCGGCCACAGCTCCCCGGCCACCCGCCGGCACCCGGTTTATCGCACCCGATGGGAGCGGGCACCCAATGCCGGTGGGGCGGGCGCAGGGCTGTGGGAACGGCGGTGGGGCTGTGGCGGAGCTGCATGTGCCGTGGTGGTGATGATGGGTGTCCCGTGGTAGGGCCGGGTCTGTTACGGTGGTACCAGGTGTGCCGTGGCTCTGCCCGGTGTCCCATGGTTGTGCTGGGTGTGCCGTGGTTGTACTGCCTGTACCATGGTGTTGCCAGGTGTCCTGTGGTCGTGCCGGGTGTGCCATGGTGGTGCTGGCTGTCCCATGACGGTGCCGGGCATCCCGTGGTGGTGCCAGGTGTGCCATGGTGGCCTCAGGTATCCTGTGGTGGTGCTGGGTGTCCCGTAGCCGTGCCTGGTGTGCCATGGTTGTGCCAGGTGTCCCATGGCTGTACCGGGTGTCCTGTGGCAGTGCCAGCTGTGCCATGGTTGAGCCAGCTGTCCCACTGCAGTGCCAGGTGTCCTGTAGTCCTGCCGGCTGTGCCGCAGCTGTGCCGTGGCGGTGCCAGCCGTGCCGTGGCGGTGCCAGCCGTGCCGTAGCTGTCCCGTGGTGGTGCCAGGTGTGCCAGGGCCATGCCACGTTGTGGTGTCAAGTGTGCCATGGCCATGCCGCGTGTCCCGTGGCAGTGCCGGCTGTCCCGTGGCGGTGCCGGCTGTCCCGGCACGGTGCCGGTTGTGCCGTGGCGGTGCCGGGTGTCCCCACGGGTCCCTCCCACCGGTCCCCGTCCTCGTAGGACACCCCCCCCCGGCCCCGGTCCTGTCCCCACGCGTGTCCCCGCTCCCTGTCCCCGCAGGGGTCCCCACGCGTGTCCCCGCCCCCCCTCCCCCCCCCCCGCGTGTCCCGGGGGGTCCTCGCGGTGCAGCGCGGCCCGCGGCCGCCAGGTGGCGCCGTCACGACCGGAGCCGAACCGCCGAGGGGCGGGGCCGAGCGCAGCCCCGGTCGGGACCCGGGGGGGGCCACCGGGACCGGGGGGGCGGGGCCGGGACCGGGGGGCAGGGACCGGGGGTCGGTACGGGGGGGAACGGGAACGGGGATACCGGGACCGGGGAGCAGGGACCGGGGGCCGGTACGGGGGGGATACTGGGACATACCGGGACCGGGGAGCAGGGACCGGGGGTCGGTACGGGGGGGAGCCGGGACCGGGGAATACCGGGACCGGGGAGCAGGGACCGGGGGTCGGTACGGGGGGGAGCCGGGACCGGGGGATACCGGGACCGGGGAGCAGGGACCGGGGGTCGGTATGGGGGGGATACTGGGACATACCGGGACCGGGGAGCAGGGACCGGGGGTCGGTACGGGGGGGAGCCGGGACCGGGGGATACCGGGACCGGGGAGCAGGGACCGGGGGTCGGTACGGGGGGGATACTGGGACATACCGGGACCGGGGAGCAGGGACCGGGGGTCGGTACGGGGGGGATACCGGAACGGGGGGAATACCGGGACCGGGGAGCAGGGACCGGGGGTCGGTACGGGGGGGATACCGGGACCGGGGAGCAGGGACCGGGGGATACCGGGAATGGGGAGGGGCTGGGACCGGGGAGCAGGGACCGGGGGTCGGTAGGGGGGGGAGCCAGGACCAAGGCGACACCGGGAACGGGGAGGGGCTGGGACCGGGGAGCAGGGACCAGGGGTCGGGACCGGGGGGGGACACCGGGATCGGGGCAGGGGGGCGGGAGGCAGGGACCGGGGAGCAGCAGGTACGGGGGGCCGGGACCGGGGGATACCAGGACTGGGCATCAGTACTGGGGGAGCCGGGACTGGGGAACAGGGACCGGGGGATACCGGGACCGGGGAGCCGGTACTGGGGTGAAGCCGGTGGGGGGGGGGCACCCAGTACTGGGGAGCGGGGGGAGCTGGTGCAAGAGGAGTCGGTACCGGGGAGCAGGGGGGGCCAATACCGGGGAGGAGGGGGCTGTACTGGGCTGCGGGACCCGGTTACCGGCAGGGGAATGGGTGTACCGGGCTGGCACCGGGGAGCCAGAAAGCCGGTTACCGGGGGACCAGACCGGGACTGGGAAAGGCACCGGGGAGTGGGACCCATCGGCACCGGGCTGCCCCCGGGGATCTGTCCCCATCACCGGTGACCCTGGTGCCAGCTGGGCCCAGCACCCGTCACTGGTTTCCCGGCATCCCTGGTGCTCGGGGGGACACCACCGCCCCAGGGTGACCCCCTTGGGCGCTGCCTGCTCACCTCCTCTCTCCTTGCACTGCAGACGGGACCCGGGAGGACACCGGCAGCACCGAAACCGCACCAGGGTGCCGGGACGGGATGGACACCAGCAGCGCCGATTTGGGGCCACGATGCCAGGCTGGGGCAGATGCCGGCAGCACCAAATCGATGCCAGCATGTCCGGACAGTGAGGACACCGGCAGCACCGATTCGAGGCCACCGTGCCGACACCTGGCAGATGTCACCAGTGCCAAACTGACACCAGGCAGCCAGGACAGGGCAGGCACTGGCAGTGCCAAAAAGATGCTGCGGTGTTGGGCCAGGGCTGATACTGGCAGTGCCGATTCGGGGTGGCGATGCCAGGATGAAGAGAGTGCTCACAGTGCCAAACCGATGCCGGCGTGCCAGGACTGGGCAGACACCAGCAGTGCCGATTTGGGGACAGAGTACCGGGACTGGGCAGACACCGGCAGCTCCAAACCAACGCCGGGGTGCCAGGACGAGGCAGCCACCAGCAGCGCCGATTTGGGGACACAATGCCAGGACACAGCGGATGCCGGCAGCGCCAAATCAGCCCCACAGAAACAGCACGAGGAGGATACCGCCAAGCCGAGCCGGCACAACAGTGAGGCCACCGGTGAGGCCACTGGTGAGGCCACGGCAGCGGGTGCCCGTCCCTTCCAGTGCGGGGCATGCGGGAAGCGGTTTGGGGCAAGTGCCACGCTGACACGGCACCAGGCGCTGCACGGAGCCGAGCGCCCCTTCTCCTGTGCCGAGTGCGGCCGCGGCTTCTGCGACCGGGCGGCGCTGGCCACGCACCGGCGAGGGCACACGGGCGAGCGCCCCTTCGCCTGCGCCGAGTGCGGCAAAGCTTTTGCCGGCAGCACAGGGCTGCTGGTCCATCAACGGGCACACACGGGTGAGCGTCCCTTTGCCTGCGCCGAGTGCGGGCAGCGCTTCCGGCAGAGCGCCCACCTTGCCCAACACCGCCAGGGCGCCCACGGCATGGGGCGCCCGCACCCCTGCCTGCAGTGCGGCAAAGCCTTCGCCCTCCGCTCCACGCTGGCCCGGCGCCGAGTGCGGGCAGCGCTTCCGGCAGAGCGCCCACCTTGCCCAACACCGCCAGGGCGCCCACGGCATGGGGCGCCCGCACCCCTGCCCGCAGTGCGGCAAAGCCTTCGCCCTCCGCTCCACGCTGGCCCGGCACGCTCAGACCCACACCGGCGAGCGGCCCCATGCCTGCGGCGACTGCGGGCGCCGCTTCCGCCAGCGGGCTCACCTGGCCCGGCACCGCCTGGCACACACGGGCGAGCGCCCTTTCCCCTGCGGTGAGTGCGGCAAAGCCTTCGCCCTCAGCGCTACGCTGCTGCGGCACCAGCTGGTGCACACCGGTGAGCGTCCGCACCGCTGCCCCGACTGTCCCCGCGCCTACACCCAAAGCGCCTACCTGGCCCAGCACCGCCGCAGTGCCCATGCCGGCCAACGGCCCCACGCCTGCCCTGAGTGCCCGCGGGCTTTCGCCGACCGCGCCAACCTCCTGCGACATCGCCAGGGCCACGCCGGCGCCCGGCCCCACGCCTGCGGGCAGTGCGGGCGACGCTTCACCCAGCGGGCGCATCTCCGGGCGCACGCGGGCACCCACGGCGAGCAGCGGCCCTTTGCCTGCGGGCAGTGCGGGCAGCTATTTGGGCGCCGGGCAGCGCTGGCGGCTCACGGGCGGGCGCATGGCGGGCAGCGGCCCTTTGCCTGCGGGCAGTGTGGGCAGCGCTTCGCCCAGCGAGCCAGCCTGGTAGAGCACTGCCGGCGGCACACGGGCGAGCGGCCTCACCGTTGTCCCCAGTGTCACCGCAGTTTCCGGCATCGCTCGGCGCTGCTGCGGCACCGGCGGGCGCACGCCGGCGAGCGCCCCTTCCCCTGCGCCCACTGCGGCCGCCGCTACAGCCGCAGCTCCAACCTCCTCCTGCACCAGCGAGTTCATGCGCCTGACTGACACCCAGCCAGCACCCATGGGTGCTGCCGTCGCGGGGGGGTAGGGGAGGGTTATTCCTCCCGGCAGGGTCTTTGTGTGGGGTGCCAACGAACACCGTGCCAAGGCGTCCGGCGGTGTCACCCATCGCATCGCGCCCCGCGCCGGCCGTCGCCAGCCCCCAGCATTGAAGATTTTATCCCCCCCCAGGACGAGCGCCGCCGGGTTAAGTTTAAGTAATAATAATAATAAAAAAAGAAATAAGAAAATACACAGCTGGGTTAATTTTAAATAATAATAATTAAAAAAAAAAAAAAAAAAAAAAAGAAAATATACAGCAGTCACTTCCCCTCCTCCCCAGCGGGGCACGGCCGGGCCTCGGAGGGGGGATTTGGGCCAGTGCAACAGTGCAGGAGGTGGGGAGGGGGGAAAATGGGGGTCCCTGGTGCCCCCCACCTCACCCCAGCTTGGGGACGGCGATGGGGACAAGGCGGGACGAGTGGGGAAAGTGCCGCGGGGCTGAGCCCCGGCCGGGGAAGCGGCCGCAGAAAGGTTGGGGGGGGGGGGGGCAGTGGGGGACACCCCCCGCCCCGGGGTGTGGAGGTAGTGCCGGCACTCGGGCTCCTTCGGTAGCGTTTGGGGTCAGGTGGGGGGTGCGGAGGGGTCCCGGGCCAGGCTCGGGCGGTGCCGCAGGCTCTTCTCCTCCTCCTGGGGAGAGACCGGGACATGTTGGGGACACTGGGACGGGGAGACGGTGCAGCCCCCGTGGGCTCCAGGCTGTCCCCGAGCCCGCAGGGAGCTGGGGGACACTGGGACACGGTGCAGCACCCGTGGGCTCCAGGCTGCCCCGAGCCCATTTTGGAGGGTGTCCATGGCCACATACCCCCATGTACAGGATCAGGGGCACCCTTGGGAGCCCCCAAACCCCATTTTGGAGGGTCTTCACAACCAGGGGCAGGATCTGCCCCACGTGCCCCCCATGCGTGGGGTCAGGGCACCCTTGGGAGCCCCCAAACCCAGGGGCACCCCATTTCGGAGGGTCTCCACAACCAGGGGCACTCACAGCCTCCAAGGCGCCGGCGGTGGTCCACTCGGAAGGGGCGAACACGTCCTCCTCGCCCCGCGCTGGCTCCGGCCCCTCGTCCTCGTACTCGGTGAGGTAGTCGGACTCCTCTGGGGGAGCAAGAGGGGGTGCAGGGTCAGGACCCAGATCCGGATCCGGCCCCGCACCCCGGACCCGACACCACCCCCACCACCACCACCCCAGCTCACCGTCCGCGTATCCGTCGGACACGTACGGCTTGGCGGGCTCGATGCGGGACACGATCTCCGCCAGGTCGGTGAAGCCGGCGCTGGGGCACGTGAGCACCTACGGGAGGAAAAGCGGGGGGGCCCCCCCGAGCAGCCCCCCCGTGTGCGAGAGGGGTGAGGATGGTGGGGGCAGGAGGAGGGACGTGAGATGGTAAGGGCAGCAGGGGACACAGAGAGAGGGACAAAAAGGAGGCCGGGGTGACAGGAGACGGACCAAGGGGACAGGATGGACCAAGGAGGGGACAGGAGATGGACCAAGGGGACAAAGGATGATGGGGAGGGGGACAGGAGATGGACCAAGGAGGGGACAAGGATGCTGGGGGGGGGGACAGGAGATGGATCAAGGGGACAGGAGGATAGCCAAGGAGGGGACAGGAGGATGCTGGGGGAGACAGGAGATGGACCAAGGGGACAAAAGGATGATGGGGAGGGGGACAGGAGACGGACCAAGAAGAGGACAGGAGGATGCCAGTGAGGGACAGGAGGTGGACAAAGGCACATGAGGATGGAGCAAGGAGGGGACAGGAGGATGCCGGGGGGACAAAAGGATGGACCAAGGGGACCATGGTAGGGGCGGAAAGGAGATGGACCAAGGGGACAAGAAGCTGGACCAAGGAGGGGACATGCGGATGTTGGGGGGACAGGAGGACGGACCAAAGGGACAGGAGGATGAAGCAGGGTGGGGGGGGCACAGGAAGATGCCGGTGAGGGACAGGAGGACACTAGGGGGGACAAGTTGCACCAGGAGGGCTAGAAGGACATTGGAGAGACAGAGGGGACAAGGGACAGGCAGGTTGCTGTTCCCTGCAGATGGCTCCAGGGCCAGGGGAAAAAAAACCACCCTTAAAATCAGGGTGCCAGGGCGAGGGTGGCCCATCCCAGGATGCCCCGAGGTGGGTCCCTGGGCAGCCACCGCCACCCCTGAGCCTCGGTGCCACCCCCCTGCTCACGTCCATGCGTTTGCTCTCATAGAAGTCGGCCGAACGCCGGTCCTTCACCATCTTCTCAATGATGTCGCCCCGGCTCCAGCCATCGAAGACCACCTTGCCGTGCTGGTACCCCACGTCCTGCAGAGAGAGCAGCCGCAGCCCATCGGTGGCCCGGGCACCCCAAACAATGGCCTGGGGCACCCCAAATGAACAGCCCGGGCACCCAACTGATGGGTAGGACATCCCAACTGACGGCCCAGGACACCTGATTGATGGCTGGGGCACCCAACTGATGGCCAGGGTCCCCCAGATGATGACTGGGATGCTCAACCTAGTCAGGACACCCCAAACGATGGCCAAGAGTACCCTATTGATGGCCGGGGCACCCAACCAATGGCTTGGGCACCCCGACCAATGGCCCGGACAGCCCAACTGATGGTCGGGGAGCCCCAAATGATGACCTGGGTAGCCGGAACAATGGCCCAGACACCCCAAATAATGGCCAGGACATGGCAACTGATGGCCCAAGCACCCTGAACAACGGCTCGGGCACCCCCAGATGATGGTCCAGTCACTCCGTTAATGGCTGGGGCACCTGAATGATGGCTTGAGCACCCAACTGATGGCCGGGGCACCCCCCCCCAATGGCCAGGACACTCCAACCGATGGACCAGAGCACCCCCAAATGGTGGCTGGGGCACCCAATCAATTGCTGGGTGACCTACCTGATGGCCAGGACACCCGGTTTATAGCCTGGACACCCAACTGACGGCAAGACCACCCCAATCCACATCTGGGGCACCCCATTAGCAGCTAGGGCACCCTGTTAATGGCCAGGGCACCCCAATCAACGGCCAGGACACCCCAACTGATGGCTGGAGAACCTCAACCCATGTCTTGGGGCACCCCATTGATGGCCAGAGGCACCCTAAACGATGTTCCAGGCCACCCCATCGGCCTCTCCGTCCCCCAACTCACGTAGATCTCGTCGAACTTGCCAAAATCCATGGTCTTGAAGCGGTCGATGGCGGGGCGGATGTACTCGCAGTACGAGCTGGACTTCACCACCTCCAGCTGCCGCACGCACGACACGTAGGCCAGGCGGGACTGGATCTCCGCCATGTCGGGCACCTGCAAGGACGAGGTGCTCAGCACCCTGCCTGCACCATCTCGCCAGCATCCCCGCGTCCCACTGGTCCTCACCTTGACTTTTTCAGCCCAGGGGTTGAGACGTTTCCAGAGGAGCCACCAGCCAGACAGGCTGTCCCCGTAGTTGCACAGGTCCGTCTCGTCCTGGCTGCCCACATCGATGGCGATCACCGTCTTGGCACCCATGTTGCGGGCGATGTCGGCTGTGGGGTGGGAAAGGAAGAAGTTGGGTCGGCAGCGTCGCGGTTTCCCCCGGTCCGAGCCCGCAATGAGAGGTGGTGGCATGAGTGGAGCAGGAAAATGGGGGCGAGGGATTGTCCCCGAGCCCAGGCTGGATGGCAAAGCCATGCCAGGGCTCGTGGTGGGACGAGCAGTGTCCCATGGGTGCCAGAGCTGGGGCAGGAGCCCAGCAGTAGGATGTGCCGGTGGGGAGCAGAGCAGTGATGCAACCTGGTGCACGTGCTGGGGTGACGGGAGGGCACAGGCAAGTTGCAGCATCTGTGGTGGGATGCGAAGGAGCATGGGAGACGCCCCAGGAGGACACCCGGTGGTGAGGACACCGGGAGATGATGTGAGGTGGATGGAGACGGCTTGCACATGGAGGAGGATGGAGGATGGAGATGCTCCAGGAGGGCACCTGGTGCTGAGGACATCAAGAGATGATGATGCAACATGGAGGAAGGTGGTTTGCATGTGGAGGAGGATGAAGATGCTCCAGGAGCCTGGCGCTAAGGACACCAAAAGACGATGCACACGAAGGGAGATGAAGATGCTGCAGGAGGGCACCCAGTGCTGAGGAGACGAGAGACGATGATGCAGGATGGAGGAAGGTGGCTTGGAAGCGAAGGAGCACAAAGATGCCGCAGGAGGCCACCCAATACCAAAGACACCGAAAGATGATGCAGGATGGAGGAAGGTCACTTGAATGTGAAGGAGGATGGAGACGTCCTGGGAGGGCACCCGGTGCCATGGACACCAGGAGACGACACAGAATGGAAGGAGGTGGGAGCATGGAGATGTTCTGGGAGGGTACCTGGCATCAAGGACACCAAGAGATGGTTTGAGACGGAGGGAGGTGCCGTGCACGTGAAGGAGCATGGAGGGCGCCTGGTGTCAAAGGCACCAAGAGATAGTTTGAGATGACAGGAGGTGCCTTGCACATGAACGAGGATGGAGATGCCCCAGAAGGCAAGCCGGTGCTGAGGGCACCAGGAGAAGATGAGGCGGGACGGACAAAGGTGGCTTGCACATAAAGGTGCATGAAGGTGCCCCAGGAAGGCACCCAGGGCCACCAAGAGATGGTATGAGACAGAGGGAGGTGGCTTGCCTGCGAAAGAACACAGAGGGCACGTGGTGTCAAAGGCACCAAGAGCTGGTACAAGACAGATGAAGGTGTCTTGTAAGTGAAGGAGGACGGAGAGGCCCAAGGAGGGCACCTGGAGCTGAGAACATCAAGAGAGGATGATGTGAGATGGACAAAGGTGGCTTGCACATGATGAAGCACGAAGACGCCCCAAGAGGACACTCGATGCTGAGGACACCAAGAGATGGTGCAGGATGGAGGGAGGTGGCTTGTACCTGCAGGAGGACAGAGACACCCTGGCAGAACACCCAATGCCGAGGACACCAGGCGAGGATGATGCAGGATGGAGGAAGGTGGTTGGTATATAAGGAGCGTGGAGATGCTCTAGGAGGGCACCCAGTGCTGAGGACACCCAGAGATGATGCAAGATGGAGGGATATTTTTTGCGTGTGAAGGAGGATGATCTGGGAAGCCACCTGGTGCCGATGACACCAAGAGACGACGCAAGACTGTGCGACTTTTTTTGGCACATGAAGGAGGACGAAGATGCCCCGAGAGGATGCCCAACACCAAAGACACCAAGAGATGATGCAAGAAGAAGGGATGCATCTTGCACATGAAGAAATACGAAGACGCCCTGGGTACTGAGGACACCAAGAGGTGACGCAAGATGGATGAACACTTTTTGCGTGTTGAAGATGATGAAGACGCCTCGAGAGGATGCCCAGCAACGAGGACGCCAAGAAGATGCAAAACCAAGCAAGATGTCCCAAATCCAACCTTAACGTCTCCATCCATTGAGGACCCGTCTCGTGGTGGCCATGCAGCCCCCACCCAACCGCCCGCCACCGCCCTCGGGGCCAGACCTGGCGCCGCATTGGCTGCCGCCCCGGTTGGGCGGTGACGGTGACGGCGTTGAGCTGCTACTTGCCTGGCAGGTTGTTGATGTAACCACCGTCCATCAGTAAGTTGCCGTCCTTGGGGTCGCAGAGTGGCGGTAGGTACCCAGAAAGGGTCATGCTGGCTCGCACGTACCGCCAGAGCGAGCCTGCGCCGGCGGGAACAAATGCAATGAGCACGGCCCGCCCGAGACCGCCCCCCCCGGGGGGCTGCCCCTCGCCCCTGCCTGCGCTCGGGGACATCTGCACCCCACGGGTGCCCACCGGGCACCCACGGGTGGCAGAGGAACCTGTTGCGCGCCCTGACCGGCCGTTTGCAAAGCCCAGGTGGCTCAACTTGGGATGGGACGTGGTTTTGGGAGGGTGGGGGGGGGGGTGTCTTTTTTTGGGAGGCCGGTGGCCCCGGTGAGCGAGATGCTGACCTGGGACATTGTTAACATAGCAGCCGTCCACGAGCCAGTGGCTGTCCTTGGGGTCGCAGAGCGGAGGCAGGTAGGGGGTATAAGACGCACTGGCTCGGACGTAGCGCCAAAGGCTGCCTGCCGGAGGGAGAGGACACGGTCACGGCCACGGGGGGACGGGCCATGCCCGAGCACCCGGTGGTGGGTGACTGAGGACGATGGCACCGCACCGGTGGGATGTTTGTAGCCTCAAGACCGAGCCACCGGGATGGGGAAGGATGGAAGGGCGAGATGCTCGCCGGAGGGTTAGGGGTGGTGAGCAGGGATTAGTTGGCGTTAGAGGCCAAAGGAGCAGGCAGAGCGAGAGCCAGGCTGCTTACGAGCCACCGCGTGCGCCCCCGTGGACGGCTCAATGTCCCAGGTGAGCTCCGACACCAGGCAAGGAGGAGGGGCAGCCACCACAACGTCCCCATCACCACGATGCTCCCACCACCACGATGTCCCCACCGCCACCACACCATCCCCACACCACCGCCACGTCATCCCCACCGCCACGTCTCCACCACCACCACGTTGCCTCCACCACCACCACCGTCGCCCATCTCCACCATCCCCCTCGCCCACGCCGCCCCCAGCACTGCCACCGCGTCCCCGTGCTCCACATGCCGTGAGCGTGGGTTACTGGGGTTAGTGGTGAGCAGATATGTTAGAGGGGACATGCATGCTCAGCGTGGCGAGATGTGGTTCCACACACCAATTCTGCCCCCAACCCCACTGAGGACGTGGGGCACAGCCAGACGCCCGTGGGGACCTGAGCCTGGTCACCAGCACCAGGTGGCTCTGGGAAGCCACCACTAGCCGGGCTCACCATGAGCCCTCCAAGCCCTCTCCTTGCCGTGCCAGGATGCGTCCTCCCCTTGGCACGTGGCAAACCTTCCCCCGTGGGGCAGTGACACCGTTTTGGGGTGCCGGTGAAGAGGGGTCCCCACAAGGTGGGATGTGGTGGCACCGGAGAGCTTCCCCGGCTCTCCGGGGAGCTCTTACCGTCCGTGTGCACCCGCATGGCCGAGGCCGTGATGTCGGTCGTGACATTGAAGTAGGGCAGCCACAGGTCCTGCGGTGACAAGATGGGGTGAGTGACGCCGTGGGGACGTTGGTGGGTGGGTGGGGAGCTGGTCGGACCCCCCCCACCACGGGTGGGTGAAGCCCCGGGGGGAGGGGGCGTCCGTACGACGCACCTCGATCTGCTTGTCCTGGAAAACCTTGTTGATGCTGGCGTTGAAGGCTGAACCCGAAAACATGGAGGTGATGGGGTAGGTGAGGTCCAGGACAGTCTCAAACACTGAATTCATGCACTGGAGGAGGAGGAGGAGGAGGAGGAGGAGGAGGAGGAGGAGGAGGAGGAGGAGGAGGAGGAGGAGAAGGAGTAGGAAGGAGAGAAGAAAGAGGAGGAGGAGGAAGAAGAAGAAGGAGGAGGAGGAGGAAGAAGGAGGAGGAGGAGGAGGAACAACAAGGAGGAGGAGAAAGAAGCAGCAGAAGAAGAAGAAAAGGAGAGAAGAAGGAGGAGGAGAGGAGAAAGAGGAGGAGGAAGAATAAGAAGGAGGAGAGAAGGTGAAGGAGGAAGAAGAAGAAGGAGGAGAGAAGGTGAAGGAGGAAGAAGAAGAAGAAGAAGGAGGAAGAAGAGGAAGAAGAGGAAGAAGAAAAGGAGGAAGACAAAAAAGAGGAAGAAGAAAAGGAGGAAGGAGATGCTTTAGAAACACCCCAGGCAGGGCTGGCCACAGGCAGGGAGGGCCTTCGCCGGGGTGGGGGACGTGCCGCGGCACCCACCTTGGCCCACTCGCGCGCCCGCTGCTTGGTGCGGACGGCGCTGCGCTCCTCGGCGTAGAGCGCCCCGATGAAGGCACCGATGGAGGTGCCACCCACCATGTCGATGGGGATCCCCGACTCCTCCATCGCCTTGATCACCCCGATGTGGGAGCAACCTCTGGATGGACGGAGAAGATAAAGAGGAGGATGGACGAGAGCGGGACTGCCACCCCCCCCCCCGGGTCGCGTCCTGCTACGGCACGGCACCCACCTGGCTCCGCCACCCCCCAGGACGAGGGCGATGGTGTTGCCGGTGAGGACCCGGGCCAACCGGGAGAAGTCGCTGTGCCGGTCGGCGCTTTTCTCAAACACCTTCTCGTACATCTCCCGCTGCGGATGGGATGGACGATGAGTGACGATGACGGTGGTGGACCACCAAGGTCACCCGGGGGACACACGTACCAGTTTGGTGGGGCCACGTCGGGAGAAGACGCGCCGGGGACACTTGATGTGGAGGTGGCCCGAGCACCAGCTACGCATGTTGAGCCACTCAACGGTGCGGGAAGGGCTGGGACCATCCTCGCGGTGTAGGAGAACCAACTGCTTCAGCGCACGCACCGCCGTGTTCTCCAGCATCTGCTCCAGCTGTAGAAGCCATCAGCCACCCGGCGTGGTGGTGTCCCACCACCGCTTACCCCCTCCCCCACCTCACCTCTCCCAGTGCCGGCTCTTGGTCGCCCAACCCTACGATGAGGATGCAGTCGGCTTGACGGATGCAGCGCACAGTCCACGGCGTCAGGGTGCTGTCGGTTTGGTACAGGACGATGCGGTGGATGTCCTCCTGCTGCGCCAGCCAGCCCGACAGGCGATACTCCTGGATGCTGCCGAGATGGAGGGGTCAGCCGGCGGCACGGTGGTGGGTCGCCGGTGATGTTCCTCCCAACGGGAGTTACCTGTCCAGCGCCGAGGAGCCGAGACGGGCACGGATGATGTCGCTGGTGAGCAGCAGCGTGGGACCTGGGAGAGGTGGGGACATGGTCACTGGTGTCCCACGGGGCTCTGGTCACCACCGTGCCATGGGGCTGTGGTCATCATGCCACGGGACTGTGGTCACCACCATGCCATGAGGCTGTGATGGTCACCACGCCATGGTGCCCACCACGTCATAGGACTGTGACCACCTTTCCACGGCCACCACCGTGCCATGGGGCTGCAATCACCACCATACCAGGTCACCGGCGTGCCACAGGACCACGGTCACCTCCACGCCACGGCCACCACCGTGCCGTGGTCACCGCTGTGCTGGCACTCACCGATGGCGTTGAGCGCGTGCTTGAGCTCCAGCGTGAAGGCAGCCGTGGGCACATCGTCACACACTGGCAGCACCGCCACCGTTGACAGGTTGCTGGTGGGGTTGGTGGGCTCCGAGCTGGAGGCCATGCCCAAGCTAGAGCCTGCATGGACAGAGACGCGGTGGCAGCAGGGGGACACCACGATGGGGCGTTGGGCGCCTTCCACGTGCTGCTCTGATGATGGAGGGGGCACCTTCTTGTCCCCAATCCCTTCGGGACCTACTTGCAAAGGGGCCACGGAGCTGCTGAAGGTTTCCCAAGATCTTTTGGCTCAGGAGGTGGATGAGGCGGGTGACAACCTGCAGGGACGAGGACAGGGATGGCCATCGGACCTGGCAGGGCTTCCCAAGCTGGAGACTCATTAACACCCCACACTGGTGTCCCACGCGTCTTTTTGGGTGCCACCGCCACCACCCATCCCTTGGGGACCTCGGAGAGGGACAACCCTTTAGCACATCAGCCCTTCTCCAACAGCTCTAATCACATCTTTAATTCCTTAATTTAAGCTGTTTTTAATGAGTGTCGCAGCCACCAGCCGGGGCAGGGGGACATGGGGACACGTTCCTTCCATGGGAAGAGGGTGCAGACCCCAGGATGGGGATCTGGGGGTACCTGGGGGTATCTGCGCTTGATATTGTTCAAGGTGCCCTCAGGCAGCTTGGCCAGCTCCGTGTCCCGGACCGCGTGGACCGTGGTGGCACGGGGCTGCCGGGTGAGGGCTTCCACCTGGAGAAGAAGACATATAGCCAAGATGTATCGGCAAGACGTATAGGGTGTCCATCGCTTGGCCCCGACATGGCTCTCACCACGCCGATGAGGTCCCCGCGGCCGTACTCCCCGATGAGCTCCTTCTTGCCGCTGCCCTTCTGGATGACGGAGCGGAGGCGCCCGTTGAGCGCGATGTAGGTGCAGTCCGACTTGTCACCCTGCCTGGGGGACACCCACCAGTGGGACCTCAACCCCCTGCCAAGGTGGTCCTCACCAAGCTGAGGTGGGCACCCACCTGTTGGTACCCACCTGTAGAGCGCCCGGCCGGCCTCCACCGCCATCCAGTCGATGGCGAAGTCCATCTGGCGCACGAAGGGTGACATACGGGCAGCCACGGTGTGGGCGACACTCAGCACCACACTGGGCTGCTCCCGCATGATCCTATGGGTCAAGAGCAGTTGGGGGACACGGTGGTGGCCCCAAGAGATGCCACCGCAGCGTTCACTGCAGGAATCCCCTTTGGCATCAACCCTTTGCCCCAAACCTCCTCCGCCGGTGCCGGGACTCACTCGTAGAAGTCCGACTTGGAGATCTTGAGGAAGGTGCAGTCGCGGTTGGCCTTGATGGTGAAGATGAGGGGCTCGCCGGTGAGCACGGCCAGCTGTCCCACCATCTCGCCGGGCTGCGTCAAGAAGAGGCAGACGTCCTCCGCCTTGTCGATCATCCGCTGGTACACGTGCAGGCAGCCCCACAGCACGAAGTGGAGGCTCACGTCCTGCCGAAATGGCACCCTATCACCGTTGGGGGGCCACCTGGAACCCCCAGGCATGAGGGATCCCACCAGCACCGCTTAGGGTTTCTTCTGGTCCTCTTCACAAGGGTCTTTTGCACCCTCCGGATGGCTCTGGGGATCAATTCCTGCCCCCCCCCCGCTTCCCCCCAGGGCAGGAGTAGGAAGGGTAGCACCCCATGGACATAGAGGGTGGGGGTGAGCAAGGTGCCACACCAGCTCCCCGAGACCCAGACCCACCTGGTCCCCTTGACGGGCAATGACTGTCCCGGCTTTGGCGTGATGGAGCAAGACACGGTTGTTGAGGAGAGAAGGGTCCTAGAGGGAAGAACGGCATCACATAAGGCGAGGGGGACCATCATGAGGAGATGGGGACCACCATGAGGAGACAGAGGACCACCAGGAGGCCACAGGGACCACCACGAAGCAACGGAGACCACCACGAGGAGATGGGAACCTACCACAAAGCGATGGGGGACCACCACGAGGAAACAGGGGACCACCCTGAGGCAATGGGGACCACCACGAAGTGATGGAGACCACCACAAGGAGATGGGGGCCCATCCCAAAGAGATAGGGGACCACCCTGAGGCCACGGAACCACCACGAAGTGATGGGGACCCACCATGAGGTGATGGGGACCCACCACAAGACCACAGGGACCCACCATGAAGCAACAGGAACCACTATGAAGCAACGGGGGGGCCCAACACAAAGTGACGGGGGACCGCCACGAGGCAATGGGGGACCGCCACGAGGCGACGGGGGACCGCCACGAGGTGATAGGGACCAACATGAAGTGACAAGGACCACCACAAACCCATGGGGGACCACCACGAAGCGATGGGAACCCAGCACAATGCAACAGAGGACCACCGCAAAGCCACAATTCCCCCGTGCCGGCACCGTTTCTGTCCCTCACCTCCACCTTCATGAGCTTGACCAGCTCCCGCTTGGCAGCCTCGAAGATGGCGCTGGTCTGGCGGCCCTGGTAGGGCCCGAAGGGACAGTCCCCGGTTGCCGAATCGTCCTCGCAGTAGTTGTAGTGGTAGACACCAGACGGTTGCTCCTCCACCGTCACTGACTTGCGCTCCTTGGGCTCGTGCGAGACGGACTGCGGGGAGACGGGACAGCTCCGGCACCCGTCCGCGGTCACCCCGGTGGGGAGGATTTGGGTGGACGTGGGGGTGCTGGATCCGGCCTTACCCGGGAGAAGGCGGCCAAGGCGCCGGTGCTGTCCTCCTGCAGCGACACCGAGATGCGGCCGCGCTCGTAGGCCATGTCGAAGTCGGAGCGGGGACCCTTCTGGATGCCTGTGATGGGTGAGGGAGGGGACCGGGGGGGTCACCGGCGTCCGAGATGGGGATGTTGGGCGGGGAGGGGGCGATGCACGAGCAGGGGGGGGCTGCACGAGCACCAGGGGGGGCTGCACGAGCACCGGGGGATGATGCATGAGCACCGGGGGGGGATGCACAAGCATGGGGGGGATGCACGAGCCCGGGGGGGGGTGTGTGCATGAGCCCAGGGGGGGTGCACGAGCCCGGGGGGGGGATGCACGAGCCGGGGGGGGTGCACAAGCCGGGAGGGTGATGCATGAGCATGGGGGGGGGGGGGTGTGATGCATGAGCACCAGGGGGGGATGCACAAGCACGGGGCGGGGTGTGATGCATGAACACTGGGGGGGATGCACGAGCCGGGGCGGGGTGCACGAGCCCGGGGGGGGGGAAAATGCTCTGGGGAGGGGGATTGCATGAGTCTGGGCAGGGGGAAGCACAATCCCGGGGGGGGCGGGGGGGGGGTGCATAATCTGGGGAGGGGGATGCACGACCCGGGGGGGGTGGTGCACAAGCACAGGGGGGATGGACGAGCCTGGGGGTGGGGGGGTGCATGAGCCTGTGGGGGGATGCATGACCCAGGGAGGGGGACGCATGAGGCGGGGGGGGGATGCACGAGCCTGGCGGGGGGGGCGCTGCATGACCCCGGGACTCCCCCCCGCTTCCTCCAGCCTCCGACCCACCGGAGATATCCACCGGCATGGAGATGCAGCGGCTCAACGGTGGCGGCGGCAGCGGCGCGGGGGTCTCCAGGCCTCCGGCTTTCAGCGGGTCGGCTGCAGGATGAGACCACCCTGAGCACCAGCAGCCAAGCCCCCCACCGCGGCGGTGGTGGCATGGCGGGGGGGGCGGGGGGGAGGGGGCAGGGTGTCCCAGCACCCCTTTCCCAGCACCCCTTTCCCAGCATCCCTTTCCCAGCTCTTACCCGACTCCCTGCCCTCATCGGCACCGCCGAGTCCCCGCTTGCCGTGGCGGACGGGGCTGGTGCGGGCGGCGTGGCCGGGCTGGGGGAAGAGCCGTAGCGGTTGCATGTCCTGCAAAAGGGGGACATCAGCGGGATGCTCCGCCCCAAAGTGGGGGCCTGACCCCCCCCCCCCCCCCATTTTCGGCATGAACTCACGTGGCTGAAGAGCTCGTTCGTCAACCCAAGGTAGTTGTGCAAAGCCAAGAAGGTGACGCGCTGTAGGCGCACCATGATGATCTACAGGGGGGGGACAAGAAGCCATCAGTGGTCCCCTGCCACCCCAAGGGACACCCCCCCCCCCCCCCGTGGTCCCTCAAACCCGGACTCACCTGCACCACCCGCACCAAGCTCTCAGGGTACTTCTCGAAGACGGCAGAAAAGGCTTCGACTGGCAGCCGTAGCACGGTGGAGTCCTCCGCCGCCCGGGCACACACCGTCCGGTATGGTCGCTGGTGGCCCTAGGTGACACGCCGTGGTGTTGGTGGCCTTGCCGGGATGGGGAGGTCCATCCCCGGCCATGGATTAGGGATGGTGGCAGCTGGGGGCTGGCGAAGCCCGCCGGTGGCACCGGGCTTTTGGCCGGTTGGGCTTGGGGATGGCCATGGTTGGGCTGGAGGAGTTTAGGGATGGCAACGGTTGGGCTTGGGGACGGCCACGGTTGGGCTTGGGGATGGCCACGGTTGGGCTGGGAAGGTTTGGGGACAGCCACGGTCAGGTTGGAGGGGTTTGGGGACAGCTGGTGGGGCCTGGGGACGGCCACGGTTAGGTTGGGGGGTGTTTGGGGATGGCCACGGTCGGGCCGGAGGGGCCTGGGGACAGCCATGATCAGCCTGGGGCGCTCGGGGACAGCCACGACCAAGCTTAGGGGGTTTGGGGATGGCCACGATCAAGCTTAGGGGGCTTGGGGACAGCCACAACTGTCCTGGGAGGGTTTGGGGACGGCCACGATCAGGCTTAGGGGGTTTGGGGACAACCACAATCTGTCGCGGGGGGTGTTGGGGACAGCCACAGCGCCGGTACCGTGATGACATCGAGGATGCTGAGCAGGCTGTGCACGCTGTCCCCAGGGAACACCTCCTTCATCACCGTCTCCTTCCCATCCTGCGAAGCACAACCCCCCCCCCTTGCTCTTTCCGTCCCCATCCCCCACAGCGTCCCCATCCCCCTGCCACCTCCCTGTCCCCCTCTTGTCCCCGTCCCCGCACCGGTTCGGTGAGGAAGAGCTCCAACTTGCCGTCCTGCAGCACGTAGATGCTGGTGTCGGGCTGTCCGGGACGGAAAACGTAGTCGCCTTGTTGGCATTGCTGGAAAACCATGTGCTTGCAAAGCTCCAGGAACAACGGCTTCTCGAAGTGGCCCAGCACTCTACGGGGACAAGGACGGGGACAGCGGGTGACAAAGAGCCCGCCGGGACCTGGCCCGCTCCTCCGGAGCCAGTTGCCACAGCGATGGGGATGCAGAGGGGAAGAGCATCCTTCGGCATAGTGGTCCAGCCGCCCCTTACAGAGGGTTTCCAGGGTTGGATCCCGACCCTGGGGCCGAATCCTGACCCTGGGGCTGTATCCTGACCCCCAGGGATGGATCCTGACCCCCCCCGGGGCCTGATCCTGCCCCGGGGATGGATCCTGAGCCCCCGGGGCCTGATCCTGATGCCCCAGGGAATGGGTCTTGCCCCCCCTGGGGCCTGATCCTGCCCCGGGGATGGATCCTGAGCCCCCGGGGATGGATCCTGCCCCCCCTGGGGCCTGATCCTGCCCCGGGGATGGATCCTGAGCCCCCAAGGGATGGATCCTGTTCCCTGGGGATGGATCCTGAGCCCCCGGGGCCTAATCCTGACCCACCAGGGGATGGATCCTGTCCCCCAGGGATGGATCCTGAGCCCCTGGGGCCTGATCATGCCCAGGGATGGATCCTGAGCCCCCGGGGCCTGATCCTGACCCCCCCAGGGGATGGATCCTGTTTCCCACAGATGGATCCTGAGCCCCTGGAACCTGATCCTGATCCCCCCAGGGAATGGATCCTGAGCCCCCTGGTGCCTGATCCTGCCCCAGGGATGGATCCTGAGCCCCCGGGGCCTGATCCTGACCCCCCAGGGGATGGATCCTGAGCCCCCTGGTGCCTGATCCTGCCCCAGGGATGGATCCTGAGCCCCCGGGGCCTGATCCTGACCCCCCAGGGGATGGATCCTGCCCCCGCTGGGGCCTGATCCTGCCACGGGGATGGATCCTGAGCCCCCGGGGCCTGATCCTGACCCCCCAGGGGATGGATCCTGCCCCCGCTGGGGCCTGATCCTGCCCCGGGGATGGATCCTGAGTCCCCGGGGCCTGATCCTGACCCCCCCAGGGAATGGATCCTGTCCCCCCTGGGGCCTGATCCTGCCCCGGGGATGGATCCTGAGCCCCCGGGGCCTGATCCTGACCCCCCCAGGGGATGGATCCTGCCCCCGCTGGGGCCTGATCCTGCCCCGGGGATGGATCCTGAGCCCCCGGGGATGGATCCTGCCCCCCCTGGGGCCTGATCCTGCCCCGGGGATGGATCCTGAGCCCCCGGGGATGGATCCTGTCCCCCCTGGGGCCTGATCCTGCCCCGGGGATGGATCCTGAGCCCCCAGGGGATGGATCCTGCCCCCCCTGGGGCCTGATCCTGCCCCGGGGATGGATCCTGAGCCCCCAGGGGATGGATCCTGCCCCCCCTGGGGCCTGATCCTGCCCCGGGGATGGATCCTGAGCCCCCGGGGATGGATCCTGCCCCCCCTGGGGCCTGATCCTGCCCCGGGGATGGATCCTGAGCCCCCAGGGGATGGATCCTGCCCCCCTGGGGCCTGATCCTGCCCCGGGGATGGATCCTGAGCCCCCAGGGGATGGATCCTGCCCCCCTGGGGCCTGATCCTGCCCGGGGATGGATCCTGAGCCCCCAGGGGATGGATCCTGCCCCCCCTGGGGCCTGATCCTGCCCCGGGGATGGATCCTGAGCCCCAGGGATGGATCCTGAGCCCTCACCGGACATTTTTGAGCATGTAGAGGACCTCCGAGGGAAGATGGGAATTGGCCACATCGAATTCGGTCAGGTCGGCTTCCAGCACCGAAGGCGGAGGCTCCTTCAGCTGCAGCGTGGGCAGCTCCTTCTGGATGCGCAGGAACCTTGGGGACAACGAGGTGACATCGGGGCACGGCACCACCCCCACCCCCCCACCCCCCCCCCCCCCCCCACCCCCCCGGCGTCTCCCAGCGCTGGCGGCACCTCACTTTTTGGCGATGTTGAGCATCTTGAGCTTCTTCTTCATGCGGGGCCGCGAGGCGCTGGAAATGGTGGTGTCCACCAAGGAGGAGGTGGATTGGGAGACCTGGGGTTGGGGACACCGAGCCGGGGCGTCACCCGACGGTGACGCCACGAAGTCACCCCAGGTTGTCACCCCGAGCGTCACCTTGCGCATGATCTTGCGGCCGTAGAAGAGCATCTTGTCCCGTTTTCGGAAGCGATATTTCGGTGTCCCCTGCGCGGTATTTCTGGGGAGCACGACGGGGACGGGTTAATGGGGCGCGGTCCTGTCACCCCCTGTCCCCAAGGCCACCGCGGCGGTGTCACTCACTCTTCAGGCGCAGCCGGCGGACCAGGACCACGATGGCAGCGGCGACGATGATGGCGAAGAGGCCGAGGCCAAGCATCACCCCCAGCACCTGCGGAGGGAGAGGGGGGGTCCCCACGCGGTCTCCGGTGTCCCCCAGGGGACAGGGACGAGCGCAGGGGGTGACCGATGGCACTGCCACCTTGGTGACACGGAGGGATGGGAGGGGCTCGACAGCATCGGGGATCGGGACGCTGTCCCCAGGGGGTATGGGGACAAGTTCGTGTCCCCTCGGGCTGCTCGACAGCATCAGGGACCAGGACACTGTCCCCTGGGGCATGGGGACAAGTTCATGTCCCCAGAGGCATGGGGACAAGTTCGTGTCCCCTCGGGCTGCTCGACAGCATCAGGGACCAGGACACTGTCCCCTGGGGCATGGGAACAAGTTTGTGTCCCCACAGGCATGGGGACAAGTTCGTGTCCCTTGGGGGTGCTCAACAGCATCGGGGACCAGGACACTGTCCCCTGGGGCATGGGGACAAGTTCGTGTCCCCTCAAGGGTGCTCAACAGCATCAGGGACCAGGACACTGTCCCCTGGGACATGGGGACAAGTTCGTGTCGCCTGGGGGTGCTCGACAGCATCGGGGACCAGGATGCTGTCACCTGGGGACGCAGGGACACGTTTGTGTCCCCTCGGGGGGGGGGGGGGGCTGCTGAACGGCACCGGGGACGGGGACGCTGTCCCCTGGGGACACGGGGACAAGTTCACGTCCCCCCGGGGGTGCTCACCGCGCCGCTGGGGAGCTGCTCCTCGGCGAAGAGCTTGGGCAGCACGGCCGTCAGGGACGCATCCTGCGGGGACAAGGGGACAGGTGAGCCCCCACCCGGGGTGGGGACACGTTGGGGGGGGGGGGGGGGGTGACCGTCCCCCCCCTGTCCCCGTCCCCCGCCCAGCCGCGGTGACGTTTCCTACCTCCGCCTCCTCCTGCGGCTCCGACTCGCTCTGCCCCATGGCCGCGGCGGGGCTCTGCCCATGCAAAAACCTGCCAAAACGGGGAAAAATGGGGGGGGGGGGGAGAAAAAAAAACCCCCAAACCCCACCCCGTAAAAAAAAAAAAAAAGAGGTTTGTGACAACGGGGACCCGCGATGGCCACCGAGGGACCGGTGACAACGCGGGGGGGGGGTGTGGGGGTGGTGTGTGACATCCCCGCAGGGGTAAAACTCCGCCGGGGGTTGAGTTTGGCCTGGATTTGCGACGTGATGGGGTGCGGTAGGGACCCGGGGTGTCCCCGGGGTCGTCCCCCAAGGTGCTCGGTGGCATCGAGTGGTCGGGAGGGGACTTGAGCGTGTCCCGTCCCCGTCCCCCCCCCCCGGCCTTGAGGGTTTTAGCGTCCCCTCCCCGGCGGGGAGAGGAAGCGGTGGCAGGAACCCTCCGTCGTGACACCCTTGGTCACCGCGCCGAGGCCACCGGCCGCCATCACCCGTCACCGATGTCACCCGGCCACGCAACAAGGGTCCCCGAGTGGCGATGCCACCGCTGGGCCCAGCCCCGGTGTGTCGCCCCCCCCCCCCCCCCCCCCACTTCCCCCCCCCCGTCACCACCGTCCTTCCCAAGGACACCCCAGGGAGGTGACGGCGGCATCGGCGGGCACCGGAGCGGGGACGTCACCGAGGCCGGCACATGTCACCCGTCATCCCCCCCCCCGCCATCACGGCCACGCTATGGGGGGGGGGGGGGGACACACGCCACACGCCACAGCTGAGTGCTGTGGCACCGCGCTGGCGGCGAGGGCGGCGCCGGGGCCCCGGTGACACCCCCCCACGGGTGACAACTGCCCCCCCCACCCCCCCCCAATATTACCCCTCCCCCCCCCCGGCTGGTTCTGCCCCCTCCCAGGGCACTATTACGCCCCTCCCCCCCCAAATTGTGCCCCCCCCAGGGCAATAGTGCCCCCCCCCCCCCGTATGGCCCCCCCCAGCCGGTATTGCCCCCCCCTCCCCATCACTCCCCCCCTCCCCCCCCGGCTGCTATTGCCCCCTCCCCAGCCCCCATCACCCCCCCCCCCCAGCCGGTTCTGCACCCCCCGCACCCCCCCCCCCCTTTACTACCCCTCCCAAGGCCATTGCCCCCTCCCCCAAGGTAATATTGGCCCCCCCCCAGGCTAATATTGTCCCCACCGGTAATTGGGGGGCTGACGCTTCCCCCCCCCCCAAAAGCCCTCCCCCCCCCCCGCCAAGGCGTTATTGCCCCCTCCCCAGGCTAATATTGCCCCCCCAAATAGTATTGCCCCCCCCCAATGGGCCAATACTCCCCCCCCCCCAAGCCCCCCCCCCCCCGGGCGTTATTGCCCCCCCCCCAGGCTATCGCTGCCCCCCCCCCCCCCCCGAGGGGGGTTGCCCACCCAACCCGCCCCCCCAGACCGGTTCTGCTCCACCCCCAAGCCCAGATCTGCCCCCCCCCGGGCCCCCCAAAGCCGGTGCTGCCCCCGCCCCCCCCCCCTCCCCCGGGGACGGTAACACCGCCCCCCCCCCACCCCCCCCCCCCACTCACCAACCGCCGGTCGCCGCCCCGCGCCCCGCTCCGGCCTCGGCGGTAGCGGCGGCCCCCGCGGGGTCATGGTCCCTTTAAAGCCGCCCCGCCCCCCCGCCCTGACGTCACGCAGGGGGGCGGGGAGCGCGTCGCGGCGGCGGCGCCATGTTGGGAAGGTCAGGCGAGAAGGGTGGAGAGCGGCGAGGCGGGTGGGGGCCATTTTGGGTGTGGCGCGGGGGGGTGAGGTCATCACAGGTCGACGGCGCGGGCGTGTGGGCGTCTCGGTGCGCGCCCCGGCGCCATCTTGGGAGTGGCAGGGGAGGGCGGCCGGGGGATGCGGGCGGGGGGACCCCAAATGCGGAGAGGGGTCCCCGAGGGTGGGGACCGGGGAGCAGCCTCAGGTCTGCCCCCAACATGGGCACCCCGGGGTGGCAGCACCCACTGCCAGCCCTGTCCCCTCAAGAGGGGGTGCTGGCACCCACTGTCAGCTCTGTCCCCAATACAGGCACCCCGGGGCGACAGCACCCATGGCCCCACTGCCAGCCCTGTCCCCCCATAGGCACCCCAGGGTGGCAGCACCCACTGCCAGCCCTGTCCCCCCATGGGCACCCCGGGGTGGCAGCACCCCCTGTCAGCTCGGTCCCCAATACGGGCACCCCGGGGTGGCAGCACCCACTGCCAGCCCTGTCCCCCCATGGGCACCCCGAGGTGCTGGCACCCACTGTCAGCTCTGTCCCCCCACAGGCACCCCGGGGTGGCAGCACCCACTGCCAGCTCTGTCCCCAGTACGGGCACCCTGGGGTGACAGCACCCATGGCCCCACTGCCAGCCCTGTCCCCCCATGGG
Source organism: Spheniscus humboldti (assembly GCA_027474245.1). Taxonomy (NCBI): domain Eukaryota; kingdom Metazoa; phylum Chordata; class Aves; order Sphenisciformes; family Spheniscidae; genus Spheniscus; species Spheniscus humboldti. Next base: position 3,417,252 of record CM049913.1, on the reverse strand, counting down.
CACCCCGGGGTGCTGGCACCCACTGCCAGCTCTGTCCCCCCACAGGCACCCCAGGGTGACAGCACCCCCTGTCAGCTCTGTCCCCAATACGGGCACCCCGGGGTGGCAGCACCCACTGCCAGCCCTGTCCCCTCAAGAGGGGGTGCTGGCACCCACAGCCAGCCCTGTCTCCAACATGGGCACCCCACAGTGCTGCCACCCACTGCCAGCCCTGTCCCCATGGGTGGCGGCACCCACCGCCACCCTTATCCCCCCCACGGCCACCCCAGGGTGACAGCACCCACAGCCCCGCTACTACCCCTGTCCCCACGGGCACCCCAAGGTGCTGGCACACCCCCACACCCCCCACACCCCAGCGCAGGGGGTCCCACAGCAGCACAGACTCACGGTTCTCCCAGGGTGCTTTATTCTCCCGCCACAGGGGCACCCACGGGGACCCCCCCATGGGGCACAACTCCCCCCCCGACCCTGAAACAGGGAGCAAAACCCAGGGCGAGCACCCCCCCCGCCCCCCCCGCCATGAGCTGAGACCGGCCACAACTCAGTCCGTGAATGAAAGCCGCGTTAAGAGCAGCACCGAGCACCCCCGCCGTTGCCGGCCCCCCCGATTTGGGGTTCAATTTGGCCTTTTTGGGTGCTGGGAAGGCAGGCGGAGGCGGCGGTGCCTGGTGCGAGCGGCCGCTGGCCTCGCTCCAGCCGGCAGCAGCTGCTCCTCCGGTTACAAAACATGCCCTTGACCCGTCCCGCCGCGCGTAAACAGCTCTGGGGTGCAACGCCGTCCCTCTGCCCAAACCGCAACGCCCCCCCCCCCCGGGGGACGGGGACAAGGGACCCGTTTTGCTCTTACCCCACAGCCCTGCTCCCAGCTGGAGTGGGACAGAGGGGGGCTGGCGGGCTCAAGGCGGGGGGGGGGGGTTGCCATGGCCCTCTGTACCTAAAAGCTTCCCCTGAAATGGCTGCAGGGCTTGGGGACGAGTCCCCGATGCCGCCACAGGGCAGCCGGGCTCGGGGACAAGGGTGGGGACGAGTCCCCAGTGGTGCCATGGGGCAACCGGGCTCGGGGACAAGGGTGGGAGCGAGTCCCCGATGCCGCCACAGGGCAGCCAGGCTCGGGGACAAGGGTAGGAGCGAGTCCCTGATGGCCCCGCGGGGCAGGCGGGCTCGGGGACAAGGGTAGGAGCGAGTCCCTGATGGCACCACGGGGCAGCCAGGCTCGGGGACAAGGGTGGGGACAAGTCCCCGATGGCACCACGGGGCAGCCGGGCTTGGGGACAAGGGCAGGGACGAGTCCCCCAGGCAGCCAAGGGACCGGAGGGGGGGGAGCGCTTTAGGATGAGGCTTCGGCCACAGCCCCGATGCAGCCGAGGGGTTGCAGGGGGGGCTCTAGGCTGAGCCCCCAAAAACGCATCCAAAGGGTTGCAAGGCCGGGGGATGAGCCCCCCAAAAATAGGGCTCCGAGGGGTTGCAGGGCTCCGAGCTCTCCCCAAAAACATGGTCCGAGAGGCTTCCCCTCTAAAACACACCCGAGGAGTCCCAGGGCTCCAAGGCTGCCCCCCAAAACAGATCTGTGGGGTGACAGGGCTCCACGGCTGCCCCCCTAAATCACGTCCAAGGGCTCAACAGGGCTCCAACGTCGAGCCCCCGAGGGGCGCCCGGCCCCAGTTCAGGATCGGGAGCAGCAAGGCCAAAGTCCGTCAAGAAAAATAACGGGGCCACACAAGCGTCCGTCTAGTGTCCCCCCCGGGGGCAGGGGACGCGGGTGCCGTCTCTCCCCAACTCCTTCCGGGCCCCGAGCCGGTAAAAACAGATAATAAAATAAATTAAAAGCAGCGCTCGGGGTCAGGGGGAGCACGGGGCACCGCTCCCTCGTGTCCCCGGGGGGTCTGCGCCGAGGGGTCCCCCCCCTCAGTTCACCAGCAGCGCGTTGTCCTGTAGAGGAGCCCTGCGGGGAGACAGCGCTTGCGGTAACGGGGGGGAAATTCGATGAATTTGGGGAAGGCGGCTTCAATTTTGGAAACGAGACCCAGCCGTAGCTTAAGGGAACCCCCCCCACACACCCCCCCCCCCAGAAACAAGCGGGATGGGAAGCAGGAAGCAAGGGGACACACACACGCAGGGAGCCCGCCTACCCCGGTTATACCCAGGTGGAGGGGTCCCCACGGGCCCAGAGCCATTTTGGGGTGCTGGCAAGAGACTCACCAGCACAGAGAAGGGCTGGAAATCACGATCCACGTGGGATCGGCCACGTACGAGGAGCCAGCAGCGAAAACCCTCCTCTCCCGGCATGCAGGAGGGAGCGGGGTACGGGGAGGGGAGGGAGGGGGGGGGACACACGTCGCAGAGCGTACCCGGCCCCAAGCACCCCACCCCCCCCAGCACCGGCACCGCCCGCTCACCGCTCGCAGCAGCAGAAGACGGAGCAGGACGAGGCGCTGTCGCGTCGGTACTTGCCCGATTTGGGGCTGTCCTTGCACTGGGCGATGTAGGTGTGGAGCTGGGAGACGGGCGCTTCGCCCTCGCACTGGTGCTGCGGGGAAAGGGGACGGGGAAGCTGAATCCCTCTGGCAAAGGGGATTCATAGAACCATAGAACCATAGAATCATTCAGGTTGGAAAAGACCTCTAAGATCGAGTCCAACCGTCGACCCAACACCCCCACGCCCACTAAACCATGTTCCTAAGCGCCTCATCTACACGTCTTTTAAATACCTCCAGGGATGGGGACTCCACCACTGCCCTGGGCAGCCTGGTCCAATGTTTAACCACTCTTTCAGTAAAGACATTTTTCCTCACGTCCAATCTAAACCTCCCCTGGTGCAACTTGAGGCCGTTCCCTCTCGTCCCATCGCTTGTTACTTGGGAGAAGAGACCGACCCCCCCTCGCTACAACCTCCTTTCAGGTGGTTGTAGAGAGCGATGAGGTCTCCCCTCAGCCTCCTTTTCTCCAGGCTAAACAATCCCAGTTCCCTCAGCCGCTCCTCATCAGCCTTGTTCTCCAGACCCTTCACCAGCCTCGTTGCCCTTCTCTGGACACGCTCCAGCACCTCGACGTCCTTCTTGTAGTGAGGGGCCCAAAACTGAACACAGTTCAGTTTTCCCAAAACCAAATTCCACCCCCCCCCCCCCGCCCCAAAAAAACCCAACCAAGCCACGAAACTTTGCTTAAACACCAGGATCCGGCCTCACCTTGATGGTCTCGTAGGAGCCGGTGATGAGGGCGATGAAGAGGCTGAGGACCATGTAGATGAAGAGGCTGATGAAGGTGTACAGGTAGATCTGGCTGAAGAGCCACACCAAATAGCTGTTCTGTTGCATCTCGGCGAAGGTAACGAACATGTCGTCCCCGTTGATGAGGGAGAAGAGGCACTCGGACACCATGGAAAGGGATCGGAACTGGGATGGGAGGTGACAAAGGGGTTGGTAGTTGGCCCAGGCCACCGCGTCACCACCCCTTGGCTGGAAGCTCCCAAACAGGGAGCGAGCGCTCCCCTACACCCTACGTGCCACCCCGATGCCGTTGCGCTACGAGGAGAGAGGCCGCGGCAAAGGGCAACGCCGTATCTAACCCACGCTGCCAAAACGGGGACCGGCCCCGCACCCATCTCCTCCCAAATCCGGGCAGGGAATCACCCGGAGGTGGGTGAAGCCCGCCACCGACCCGGAGCAGCACCTTGACGTGGTACGGGCCCAGGACGATCCACCCGCAGAAGCAGTAGCCCAGATAGATGACGGCCACGCAGCAGCAGAAGCGGATGACGTTGGGGAGGGCCACCCGTAGCGTGACGATGAGGATCTGGTGGAGGAAAAACCAGTCGGGATTAACCCCCCCCCCCCCCCGCCCCCAGTCTTCTGCCGAGGGTGCCGGCGGGAGGGGACCCAACAGCAGTTAAAGCACCCCGTGTGACCCCCCGAGGTCCCCGGCAGAGCAGGATGGGGACCCTGGGGACACGCAGCAGCTGCAGGACGAGCCCGAGCCTGCCCGGGCGCTCAGGGCCGGGCTGGCGCGGCCATTCGCAGCCCTGGAAATTGTCCCCTCGGCTCCCAGGTCACCTCCCTGGTGTCACTCACGTTGTACTTCTGGAAGAAGGTGAGGTAGCGAATGACCCCGACCCAGACTAGTAGCGTGGAGGTGCCCAGGAGGATGCTGCAGACGTCGTAGCTGGCGAAGTTCTGCAGGGACAGAGGTGTCACGGGCCCGAGGCACGGCCAGCGCCGTCCCCGAAGTCCCCAATGCCATCCCTGAAGCCCTAACAACCCTCTGCACTAGCCACAAGCTAGCGGTGAGCGAAATCCCGGTGCCACGAGCCACGACGCAGCAGCCGGACAGGACTCTGCCTGTCCTTTTGTTGCCATCTTCCTGTCCCAAAGGGAAAAGGGGGGCCTCTAGGGTCCCACTTGGGCCAGGACCCCTCCGTGAACCCCTCAAGGAGCGATGTCTGTCCCCCAACCCGCTGCCAGGGCTCCGATTACATCCAGGACAGCTTCAGCGGGGCAGACGACGTGCCGCCAGCGCCCCGGAGAGGCCGGTTCACGGCCAAGCAGGAAGGCTTACCCCTGCCACCCAGAAACGTCCCCTTCCCCGGAGCAAGGGGACACCCGTGCCAGCAGCCCCAGCGCACCCAGGATCTGCCAAACCTTCAGCTTCGTTCCCCGGTGTCCCCCGTACCTTGGACTCGATTCCGATTTTCATGATGGTTCCCAGCACGGTGAGGACGTCGCTGATCACCAGGAGGATGTACCAACCGTTGAGGAACTCCATGCGGTCCGACAAGCACACGTTCTGGTTGTAACGGCGCTGGAAGAACCGGCTGAACTCCTGCGTGGGGAGAAAAAAAAAAAAAACAAACCAACCCACAAACCGGGGTCCTTTACCCACCGCCTGGAGAGTTTTGCCCGTCTCGTGGCACCCACAGCTTTGACTGAGCATCCCCGTGGGGAAAGGGCCTCCTCCGAAAGCCGGCAGCGCCAAAACAGCGTCCCGGTGGCAGCTCTGTCCGTCCCCACCGGTTACGCCGCGGAGGGTAGCTACGGTTAGCGCCGCTTCCCGCCGTCCCACCACTCACGTGCTGCAGCATCAGGCCCCGGATGATGGAGCGAGCGCAGAGGATGAAGGAGAGCGAGCAGACGAGGATGACGACGACGTCGAAGAACAGCCGGAAGGAGTTGTCACCTGCAAGACGCGCGGTGGCTCTTCTTAACGAGGGGGACAGCTGCCCAGGAGCACCCTGAGCCCCCCCCCCCCCCCCCCACGCAGCCCTGTGGCACCCGCTGGGGACAGATGCCACCTTTGTCACGCCCTCGTGGCTCCTACCTCGGCCGAAGACGCTGGGATCTTTGCACTCCTTGATGTCAGCCCGGTTGTCGAGGCGGATTTTCACTCGGCCGCTGTGCGCCTTGTTGTCGAACGTGATCTGGGGAGAAAGGGGGGGGGGGGGGGGGGGGGGAACGGGACACGACACGGTTACCGCCCGCGAAACCGTCTGGCAGCTCCTCGCTGGCGGGACACTGCCCGTACCCGGTCCCTACGTGCCCACGAGGGCCGCCGTCACCCCCTACGCAAGCCCGGCCGGCTCACCCCCGAGGTGGGGAGCGGTGCCAACGCACTCACGGTGATGGTGAAGGTGTAGCAGTCGGGGATCTCGTTGTTGATGATGGTTTGGATGTTGATGGCTTTCAGCTTGAACTGGATGGTGACGTTGATGAGTCTGAGGGAAGGGATGTTCGTTAATCCTCCTCCCGGGGCTGGTCCAGGGTGTCTCGGCCCACTTAGACACACCACCCCCCCCCCCAAACCCCCAAAACACGGCGCCGAGAGTCAAACAACCAACGGGGGGGGGGGAAACAGCACCTTCCTTGGGGGTGTGTACAGCCCCCGGGAAGGGTGGCTCCAGCTTTAGAGGAGCAAACAGCTGCCAACACGCCCCAGCGTCAGTGAATTTTGCTTCGAAGGGGAGGTCGGACCCTCTGGAAGAGTCGGTGCCACAAGCTACGCCGCATCTCTCGGCGCCAGCAGCACCGGCGTCCCTCTGCCCGGCACCGGCAAGAAGACGGGCTCTGCCCGCTCCGATAACGTGCCCACAACTGCAAGGACTCGGGCCACGGGCCATCAAAACGCTGCCAAAAGCCAGCACAGGGTTTCGGGGAGGGGAAAACAACCCCCAGTGCAGGTGTTGCAAGACAGTTGCGGTGCGTCGGGGCCAGCTCTGCAGCCGATGCCGAGGGAGACGGGGCCGGAAAGCGGCTGCTTTGTTGCGCAACCTCACCGGTTTCACATCTCCCTCGGCACAAGGGTGGATTTTTTTTTTCTATCCCGCGAGCGGTGTTTTTAAAACCAACGGGGGCTTTTCCATCCTGGCGGCAGGCTTCAGCGCGAGGAAGTCCCCGCGTTGGGGTCCCTGTTCCACCCTCCCCCGTACCCTGCACCGACGGTACTTCCCCAGCACCCAAACGCTGGGACACCCCTCATTTTTACTTGTGAAATTTGAGGGTGAAGTTCTTGTAGCTGCGGTCCAGCTCTGGGGGCAGAGGCTGTGGGTCCTCGGGATCCACTCCCAGGCAGTCTGCAGGGAGGGAGAACCGCCTTCAGGGAAGCCCGAGGCCCCACGCGGACCCCTTGGAGCCTCTCAAGCCCAGAACGAGGACCGAAAAACCTCCCCGGGACCCAGTGGTGGCTGTGGGACAAGCGACCTCAGCCCCATCGTCCCCAAAACCCACCTGTGACAATCTTGGGGTCAATGTTGAAGGTGTCGTTGGCTGGATCGATGCGCCCTTTACGGTAGTACTGCTGACACAGCATGAGGGACGACTGGTTCCCTCCGCTCTCCCCCCGCACGTAGGCGTAGCGGCCGATGGTCTCGTTGGGAACGGCCAAGTACTGGAGAAGGAGATGCCCTCAGCGGTTGTACGTGGCCCCGAGCCACCTCCACGTCCCCGAGCCACCTCCCCGTCCCGCTCCGTCCGTGGCTCTCACCTTCTCCACAGCGTAAAACATGCGGTCGTAGAGGTCGCGCTGCGTGTAGACGGCGTAGGAGTCGTCCGCCCCGTCCACGTAGTCCTTCAGGAAGAGGTGTTTGAAGGCGATGGTGTTCTCCTCCTTGAACGTCACCACCATCTGGTTGCTGAGCCCGAAGAGGATGAGCTGAGGGACAAAAAGAGATCACGATTAAATCCCTGCCCCAGCGGTGCCATAAACAACGATGCCACGACCCAAAACCCAGCTGTTTCGCCCCAAAGACGCTCACAGGAGGCAAAAAGCCATCGCCCTACGCTTGGGTGATCCCAAGAAGACAAGGGCCAGCTAGCGCGTCCTCAGGGTTGTCCCCCATGTCCACCTGGTTGCCCCAAAACCTCCCGCACCGGCTGATCTCCTGCGGCGAAGCTCCTCTCCCACCGCAGACGGGGGGAGGACGATCTCCTTGGGGACACGCATGTGGCGGCATCCCCCCCCCCCCCCCCCCCGCCCCCAGTGCCACCAAACACCCCGGGAACGGGACGGCAGAGCGGACCCTGATCTTCCTCCTCCTCTTCGTCAGCGTTTTTTCCCTGCCTGCGCGCTCTATACCCCTCCCCGTGCCGGTAATTAGCTTGCGTTTATTAACACAAGACGTCGTTCGTTAGCGCTGCTCGTCGGCAGGGCGAGGGCACGGGTGGCTCCGGGTGACACCGCTCAAAGCCTCGGGGCAGTGGGGGGGGGGGGGGGGGGAAGCACCCAGGACTGCTGAGCTGGGAGCTGCTGCCTGTCAGGCAGGGTGCAGGCAGCCAGGCTGCGCTGAGCAGGCAGCAAAGGGGGGAGTGGGGGGGGGACGGTCAAGGCCCCGGCACCCCAATTTCCATCGCCGGGAAGGGGATGTCACACGCTGGCTGTTTCCTCCCTGCCTTGTGACCGCAGCCTGGCAGCCGCCAGGGGATTTTTTCCGCCCCGGGATGGAGCCTGGCGCCCGTCGGGGAGCCGGTGACACCCTGAGGCAGGGAAGGATGTCCTTTCTGCCCCCCCCCCGCCCCCTTTTTTGGGGCACCCCGGCATCATCCACTGCCTGAGACACCCCAGTGTGTGGCACACGGACCCCAAGGTAACCGTGGGTTACCGTGTGGCACCCATAACCCCAACAGACACCCCCCCCCTCCCCAGGGGACCTCTCCTGAGTCCCCCGCTGTCCCCAAGCACCCCCACCAAGTGTCCCCAAATACTCAAGCCCCGCCCCCCCAAACCCCCAGCGCTCCCCACGATGTCCCCAGGCCTCGCTGAGGGTGTCCCCTCCTATGTCCCCACGCCCAGTGCCCACCTCAGAGGTCACCTCCTGTGCTCAGAAAACTCGCCCCCGCCCCCCCCCGAGTGCCTTTGTCATTGTCAACCCCTAATTTCCCCATGTCCCGGTGTCCCCCTGCCCATTGCCCCTCAGTGCCACCCTGGCGTCCCCCTCCCCAGTGTCCCCATGTCCCAGGGGACCCCTTCCCCAGCGTCCCTGTGCCCAGTGCCCCCAGGCTCCTTTCCCCAGTGTCCCCATGTCCCAGGGCCACCCCACCCCGGTGTCCCCATGCCCATTGCCCCCCAGTGCCCCCAGGCTCCTTTCCCCAGTGTCCCCATGTCCCAGGGCCACCGCACCCTGGTGTCCCCCTTCCCATTGCCCCTCAGTGCCACCCTGGCGTCCCCCTCCCCACTGTCCCCATGTCCCAGGGGACCCCTTCCCCAGCGTCCCTGTGCCCAGTGCCCCCAGGCTCCTTTCCCCAGTGTCCCCATGTCCCAGGGCCACCCCACCCCGGTGTCCCCATGCCCATTGCCCCCCAGTGCCCCCAGGCTCCTTTCCCCAGTGTCCCCATGTCCCAGGGCCACCGCACCCTGGTGTCCCCATGCCCAATGCCCCCCAGTGCCCCCAGGCTCCTCTCCTCGCTGTCCCCATGTCCCAGGGGACCCCTTCCCCAGTGTCCCTGTGCCCAGTGCCCCCAGGCTCCTTTCCCCGCTGTCCCCATGTCCCAGGGCCACCCCACCCAGGTGTCCCCATGCCCAATGCCCCCCAGTGCCCCCAGGCTCCTCTCCCCGGTGGCCCCACGTCCCAGGACCCCCCCCAGTGCCTCCCTCCCCGGTGTCCCCATGTCCCAGGGGACCCCTTTCCCAGTGTCCCTGTGCCCAGTGCCCCCAGGCTCCTCTCCCCGGTGTCCCCACGTCCCAGGACCCCCCTCAGTGCCTCCCTCCCCGGTGTCCCCGTTCCCCAGGGCCACCCATGCCCCAAGGCCACCCCTCCCCGGTGTCCCCGTTCCCCAGGGCCACCCATGCCCCAAGGCCACCCCCTCCCCGGTGTCCCCGTTCCCCAGGGCCACCCATGCCCCAAGGCCACCCCCTCCCCGGTGTCCCCCGTTGTCCCCGCACCTGGACGGTGACAAGGAGGATCTTGGCCAGCTGCAGCCCCAACTTAACGGGTCGCCGTCCCCGGGCCCGGTACTTATCGCAGGGGCTCATGAAAAAGTACTTGAGGCGGCGTCGCAGCTCTTCTTCCTCCGCCACCGCCGGAGACTCCGCCGTGCCGTACCCGGGGCCGCGGCCTAGCAGCCGCTCCGTTTCTGAGGGGAAACGGCCGTTAACAGGCGGGTACCGGGGGCCTCCGGCGGGGAGGGAAGGGGGGGGGACGGCGCGGCCGCCGCCCTCCCCGACCCTGTCCCCGTCCCCCCCGCGCTCAGCCCCGCTCCCCGGTTGCCGCTCACCGGACGGGGCCGCCATGGCGCCGCCGCACCGCGGCTTCAGCCGCCCCGCCTCACGTGACCGGAAGGCACCGCCGCGGCTCCGCCCACCCGCCGGCCGGCTGTAGCCGCGCCCACCCGCCGCTTGGCCTTAGCCACGCCTTCCCACCGCCCAGAGCGTTGTGGCCCCGCCCACTGCCCCACCGTGGCCACGCCCACCCGCCGCTTGGCCGTAGCCACGCCCTCCCACCGCCCAGAGCGTTGTGGCCCCGCCCACTGCCCCACCGTGGCCGCGCCCACCTGCCGCTTGGCCGTAGCCACGCCCACCCGCCGCGGTCGCTCTCCCCCCCCCCCCCCCCCCCCCCCCCCCCGCGCCTGTGCCAGGACGGTGACATGTGTCACGGGGGGGACATATGGCATGAGGGGGCACGTCCATGGACGGTGACACGTGGCATGAGGGGACACGTCCATGGACGGTGACACGTGGCGTGGAGGGGACACGTCCATGGATGGTGACATGTGGCATGAGGGGGACATGTGACATGAGGGGACACGTCCATGGATGGTGACATGTGACATGAGGGGACATGTCCATGGACGGTGACATGTGACATGAGGGGACACGTCCATGGACGGTGACATGTGGCATGGGGGGGACATGTGGCATGAGGGGACACGTCTGTGGACGGTGACACGTGGCGTGGAGGGGACATGTCCATGGACGGTGACATGTGGCATGAGGGGACATGTCCATGGATGGTGACATGTGGCATGAGGGGACATGTGGCATGAGGGGACATGTCTGTGGACGGTGACATGTGGCATGAGGGGACACGTCCATGGATGGCGACATGTGGCATGAGGGGACATGTCTGTGGACGGTGACATGTGGCATGAGGGGACACGTCCATGGATGGTGACATGTGGCATGAGGGGACATGTGGCATGAGGGGACATGTCTGTGGACGGTGACATGTGGCATGAGGGGACATGTCCATGGATGGTGACATGTGGCATGAGGGGACATGTCTGTGGACGGTGACATGTGGCATGAGGGGACACGTCCATGGATGGTGACATGTGGCCCAGGGGGACACATCAGGACGGTGACATGTGGCATGAGGGGACACGTCCATGGATGGTGACATGTGACATGAGGGGACACGTCCATGGACGGTGACATGTGGCATGGGGGGGACATGTGGCATGAGGGGACATATCTGTAGACGGTGACACGTGGCGTGGAGGGGACATGTCCATGGATGGTGACATGTGGCATGAGGGGACATGTGGCATGAGGGGACACGTCCATGGACGCTGACATGTGGCATGAGGGGACACGTCCATGGACGGTGACATGTGGCATGAGGGGGACATGTGACATGAGGGGACACGTCTGTGGACGGTGAGATGTGGCATGAGGGGACACGTCCATGGACGGTGACATGTGGCATGGAGGGATGTGTCCATGGATGGTGACATGTGGCACGGAGGGGACATGTGACATGAGGGGACATGTCCATGGATGGTGACATGTGGCATGAGGGGACACGTCCATGGACGGTGACATGTGGCATGGAGGGATGTGTCCATGGATGGTGACATGTGGCATGAGGGGGACATGTGACATGAGGGGACACGTCTGTGGACGGTGACATGTGGCATGGAGGGGACACGTCCATGGATGGTGACATGTGGCATGAGGGGACACGTCCATGGACGGTGACATGTGGCATGGAGGGATGTGTCCATGGATGGTGACATGTGGCATGAGGGGGACATGTGACATGAGGGGACATGTCTGTGGACGGTGACATGTGGCATGAGGGGACACGTCCATGGATGGTGACATGTGGCATGAGGGGACATGTCTGTGGACGGTGACATGTGGCATGAGGGGACACGTCCATGGATGGTGACATGTGACATGAGGGGACACGTCCATGGACGGTGACATGTGGCATGGGGGGGACATGTGGCATGAGGGGACATATCTGTAGACGGTGACACGTGGCGTGGAGGGGACATGTCCATGGATGGTGACATGTGGCATGAGGGGACATGTGGCATGAGGGGACACGTCCATGGACGCTGACATGTGGCATGAGGGGACACGTCCATGGACGGTGACATGTGGCATGAGGGGGACATGTGACATGAGGGGACACGTCTGTGGACGGTGACATGTGGCATGGAGGGGGCACGTCCATGGATGGTGACATGTGGCATGAGGGGACACGTCCATGGACGGTGACATGTGGCATGGAGGGATGTGTCCATGGATGGTGACATGTGGCACGGAGGGGACATGTGACATGAGGGGACATGTCCATGGATGGTGACATGTGGCATGAGGGGACACGTCCATGGACGGTGACATGTGGCATGGAGGGATGTGTCCATGGATGGTGACATGTGGCATGAGGGGGACATGTGACATGAGGGGACACGTCTGTGGACGGTGACATGTGGCATGGAGGGGACACGTCCATGGATGGTGACATGTGGCATGAGGGGACACGTCCATGGACGGTGACATGTGGCATGGAGGGATGTGTCCATGGATGGTGACATGTGGCACGGAGGGGACATGTGACATGAGGGGACATGTCCATGGATGGTGACATGTGGCATGAGGGGACACGTCCATGGACGGTGACATGTGGCATGGAGGGATGTGTCCATGGATGGTGACATGTGGCATGAGGGGGACATGTGACATGAGGGGACACGTCTGTGGACGGTGACATGTGGCATGAGGGGACACGTCCATGGACGGTGACATGTGGCATGGAGGGATGTGTCCATGGATGGTGACATGTGGCACGGAGGGGACATGTGGCATGAGGGGACATGTCCATGGATGGTGACATGTGGCATGGAGGGGACACGTCCGTGGATGGTGACATGTGGCATGGAGGGATGTGTCCATGGATGGTGACATGTGGCACGGAGGGGACATGTGACATGAGGGGACATGTCCGTGGACGGTGACATGTGACATGAGGGGACACGTCCATGGATGGTGACATGTGGCATGAGGGGACACGTCCATGGACAGTGACATGTGGCATGGAGGGATGTGTCCATGGATGGTGACATGTGGCACGGAGGGGACATGTGGCATGAGGGGACATGTCCATGGATGGTGACATGTGGCATGGAGGGATGTGTCCATGGATGGTGACATGTGGCATGAGGGGGACACATCAGGACGGTGACATGTGGCCCAGGGGACATGTCCGTGCCAGGATGGTGACATGTGGCATGGAGGGGACACGTCCATGGATGGTGACATGTGACACGGGGGTGACATGTCCATGCCGGGATGGTGACATGTGGCACAGGGGGGACATGTCCACGCCATGAGGTGGCACGTGATCGAGGAGGACACATCCCCACCAGCGCCACCACCCCACCCCGTCCCCCACCACACCACCACGACACTGTCCCTCGCCTGCCACCATTTGTTCACTGCTCCTCCCTCGGGTGGGGACGTCCACCGCGTGGGGTGTCCCCCGTGTCCCCCGTGTCCCTCAGGCCACCTCCGGCAGCGGCTCCAGCAGCAGCCAGAGCCCGTCCTCGGCGCGGAGGATCAGCTCGGGCTTGCGGCGCGGTGGCCGCCCCGCGTCCAGCCGGATGGTGAAGCGTGCCACCGTCAACGCCGCCACCACCTTCAGCTCAGCCATGGCGAAGTTCTGCCCGATGCAGTTCCTGCCACCACGTCCCCCTCTGTCACCTCCACGGGGAGGGAACGGGACGGGGACGGGGACGCGGGGGACAACAGACCCCACCCCCTAGCTGGGCTGGGTGGTGGAGCAGAACCTCCCTGAAACGTGGGCGTTGTCCCCGTGACGCCCAAACGTCACAGCTTGGGGACAACCGCCCCACCTCGAACCCAACCAGGCTGGGGGGGTGACACATGGGGTACACCAGTGTCCCCACCGTGGCTTACCTGGGACCGGCGGAGAAGGGGATGAAGGCCAACAGGGACCGTCCCTGGCTGTTCTCCAGGCTGAACCTCAGCGGGTTGTAGACCTGGGGTGACACAGACACCGTCGGGCCGTGGGGACATAGAATGTCATAGGACGTGGTTGTCCCTGCCCACGGTGACATCCTGCTGTCCCACGGTCATGGCAGGGTGGGTGCCACCAGGGGGTGTCACCCTCTACCTGGGGCTCGGGCCAGACGTCTGGGTTGTGGTGGGTCCCATAGATGCTCATCAGGCAGATGATCCCTGGTGGGATGGAAACGGCCACCTTAGGGACAGGGGACAAGGAGGGACGGTGACATCGGGGACACCCTGCACCCTGGGCGAGCCGTACCCTTGGGGATGACTCGTCCCTCACGCAGGGCGATGTCCTCGGTGCAGCAGCGGGACACGGCGGTGACAGGGGAATGCAGGCGGAGGCTCTCCTTGATGCACATGGTGATGAAGGGCAGGCGGGACAGGTCCTCCCTGGGGGCGAGGGATGGTGGCACCGGCGTCCCCAAGCCGGGTGGCTGGGGGATGACACCGGGGACCTCTCACCATTCGATCTCCTCCACGTCCCTGCCCTTGAGGAGCTCGTGGACCTCCTGGCGGCACCGCTCCTGGTACTGGGGGTGGCGGGCCAGGTTGTAGAGCAGCCACGCCAAACCGCTGGCCGTCGTGTCGTGGCCTGCAGGGACAAGGGGTTAGCGAGGGGACATGCGAGTCCCCCGCTCCGATGGCACCTGGTGGCTTCCCCTCACCCTCGAACATGAAGGTGTCAGCCTCGGCCGAGATGTCCTCGTCCGACAGGGTGTTGCCGTCCTTGTCCTGCAAGGGTGAGCGCGGCAGCCAAGGGACCCCCCCCAGGGCCACCACCCTATGGCCAACCCTCTCCATGGCCACCACCGTCCCCCTGTGGCCACCACCCTGTGGTCAACCCTCTCCATGGCCACCGCCATCCCCTCGGCCACCACCATCTCCATATGGCTACCACCCTACGGCCAACCCTCCCCACGGCCACCACCGTACCCCTGTGGCCACCACCCTATGGCAAACCTTTTCAATGGCCACTGCCATCCCCTTGGCCACCACCATCTCCGTATGGCTACCACCCTACGGCCAACCCTCTCCATGGCCACCACCGTCCCCCTGTGGCCACCACCCTGTGGCCAACCTTTTCCATGGCCACCGCCATCCCCTCGGCCACCACCATCTCCATATGGCTACCACCCTATGGCCAACCTTTTCAATGGCCACCGCCATCCCCACGGCCACCACCGTCCCCCTGTGGCCACCACCCTGTGGTCAACCCTCTCCATGGCCACCGCCATCCCCTCGGCCACCACCATCTCCGTATGGCTACGACCCTACGGCCAACCCTCCCCATGGCCACCACCGTCCCCCTGTGGCCACCACCCTGTGGCCAACCCTCTCCATGGCCACCGCCATCCCCTCGGCCACCACCATCTCCATATGGCTACCACCCTACGGCCAACCCTCCCCACGGCCACCACCGTCCCCCTGTGGCCACCACCCTATGGCAAACCTTTTCAATGGCCACTGCCATCCCCTTGGCCACCACCATCTCCGTATGGCTACCACCCTACGGCCAACCCTCTCCATGGCCACCACCGTCCCCCTGTGGCCACCACCCTGTGGCCAACCTTTTCCATGGCCACCGCCATCCCCTCGGCCACCACCATCTCCATATGGCTACCACCCTATGGCCAACCTTTTCAATGGCCACCGCCATCCCCACGGCCACCACCGTCCCCCTGTGGCCACCACCCTATGGCCAACCTTTTCAATGGCCACCACCATCCCCTCGGCCACCACCATCTCCATATGGCTACCACCCTACGGCCAACCCTCCCCACGGCCACCACCGTCCCCCTGTGGCCACCACCCTATGGCCAACCCTGCCCCCGGCCGCACCATCTCACCCCGGCGCTACCTTAGTGAGCAGGAGAAGGTCAATGAAGTCCGTGCTCCGTCCCTGGTGGCTCTCCAGCCAGGCCTGGTGGCCGAGGCGGTCGAGGGCCTGGTGCCGGCGTTGCACCACGGCGGCGGTGAAGCTCTGCACGGTGGCGCAGGCTTGGGCGAAGCGGCGCCCGTCGGCCGACAGGCGGTAGAGCCACGTTGGGTGATGGAGCAGACGGTGATGGCGTCTCACCACCAAGGTGCTCAGCTCCAGGATGGCCTTGATGTACTCGCTGGGCTGCCTGCGGGGCGCCGGGGACCGCTGGCGGGGGGGGGGACGGGGACGACACTGCCACCGCAGGCCACCGGGGGTGGCCACGCCTCTGGCCACGGTGAACTTCAGCGGGGACATGGGGTGGCAGCAGGACCCTTGCCCGTGAGGACATGTGGGGCCAGGCTGGGGTGACACCAGGGCGGGGACTCAGAGCCCTGGAGGGGGGGGACGGGACCCTGATGGGAGGGCAAAGCTGGGGGGGGGACACACACGACCCCAGGAGGGACGGAGTTGGGGTGGGGGGACCCCGGGGGGGGAACGACGGTGTTGGGATGGTGGGGACCTTGATGGGTGCAAAGCCCAGGGGGGACCCCAGTTGGGGACCAAACCAGGGCAGGGGGGACCCCAGCAGGGGACAGAGCCGGGGTAAGGTGGGGGGTGGGGTGGGGTGGGGGGTGTCCCTTGCGGGGAGACCCCCAGGAAGGGGGGACGGGGACCGTGCTGGGGAGCCTGGCGGGTGACAGGGTGACACTCAGTCCTGGCAGCGGCTCTCGTGGCTGAAGATGCATTTCTGGAGGGTGGCCAGGGTGAGGAGGCTGAGCTGCTCCAGCACCTCCAGCCCCACCAGGCCCCCCGCCGCCCGCGCCGCCGCCCGCCACTTGGCCTGCAGGCAGGGGGTGGGGGTCTGGGTGCAGGTCAGGGGTTGGGGATCAGGGGCTGGGTGCAGGGTTGGGTCAGGGATTGGGATCCGGGTGCAGGCGGCGGGTGCAGGACAGGGGTCTGGGTGAAGGTTGGGGTGCAGGCAGCGGGTGCAGGTTGGGGTCTGGGTGCAGGTTGGGGTGCAGGACAGGGGTCTGGGTGAAGGTTGGGGTGCAGGCAGCGGGTGCAGGTTGGGGTCTGGGTGCAGGTTGGGGTCTGGGTGCAGGTTGGGGTGCAGGACAGGGGTCTGGGTGAAGGTTGGGGTGCAGGCAGCGGGTGCAGGTTGGGGTCTGGGTGCAGGTTGGGGTCCGGGTGCAGGTTGGGGTGCAGGTTGGGGTCTGGGTGCAGGTTGGGGTGCAGGCAGCAGGTGCAGGTTGGGGTCTGGGTGCAGGCAGCGGGTGCAGGACAGGGGTCTGGGTGCAGGTTGGGGTCCGGGTGCAGGTTGGGGTGCAGGTTGGGGTGTGGGTGCAGGTTGGGGTGCAGGCAGCGGGTGCAGGTTGGGGTCTGGGTGCAGGTTGGGGTCCGGGTGCAGGTTGGGGTGCAGGTTGGGGTCTGGGTGCAGGTTGGGGTCCGGGTGCAGGTTGGGGTGCAGGTTGGGGTCTGGGTGCAGGTTGGGGTGCAGGCAGCGGGTGCAGGTTGGGGTCTGGGTGCAGGCAGCGGGTGCAGGACAGGGGTCTGGGTGCAGGTTGGGGTCCGGGTGCAGGTTGGGGTGCAGGTTGGGGTCTGGGTGCAGGTTGGGGTCTGGGTGCAGGTTGGGGTGCAGGTTGGGGTCTGGGTGCAGGTTGGGGTGCAGGCAGCAGGTGCAGGTTGGGGTCTGGGTGCAGGACAGGGGTCTGGGTGCAGATTGGGGTCTGGGTGCAGGCAGTGGGTGCAGATTGGGGTCTGGGTGCAGGCAGTGGGTGCAGGTTGGGGTCTGGGTGCAGGTTGGGGTCCGGGTGCAGGCAGCGGGTGCAGGACAGGGGTCTGGGTGCAGGACAGGGGTCTGGGTGCAGATTGGGGTCTGGGTGCAGGCAGTGGGTGCAGGTTGGGGTCCGGGTGCAGGACAGGGGTCTGTCTGGGTGAAGGTTGGAGTGCAGGTGGCGGGTGCAGGACAGGGGTCTGGGTGCAGGTTGGGGTCTGAGTGCTGGCAGCGGGTGCAGGACAGGGGTCTGGGTGCAGGACAGGGGTCTGGGTGCAGGTTGGGGTGCAGGCAGCAGGTGCAGGTTGGGGTCTGGGTGCAGGCAGTGGGTGCAGGTTGGGGTCCAAGTGCAGGACAGTGGTCTGGGTGCAGGTTGGGGTGCAGGCAGCAGGTGCAGGTTGGGGTCTGGGTGCAGGCGGCGGGTGCAGGACAGGGGTCTGGGTGCAGATTGGGGTCTGGGTGCAGGTTGGGGTCTGGGTGCAGGTTGGGGTTCTGGGTGCAGGCCAGAGGCTGGGGTGCAGGCAGCGGGTGCTCACACGCGTGATGTGGGTGCTCTGGTTGAAGACGCCCATGTAGGACTTGAGGATGTCCCAGTGGAAGGCGGGTGTCAGTAGGCGCCGGTGCCGAGCCCACTTCTGCCCGCGGCTCAGCAGCAGCCCGTCCCCTGCGGGGAGACACCCAGCTCCATCCATGGGGCACCCATGGGTGCTGCCCACCCATCCCGCCACCCCCAAGCACCCACTCGCCCAGCCAGGGCTTGAGGAAGCCATAGAAGAGCTGGTCCTTGGGGGCCATGAAGGCTGCGGGAGGGGAGAGCGGGAGCTGGTGAGGGGTGCCACCAGGGTGGCATCAGGTCCCCTCAGGGGCTTCCAAGGAGGGTGGGGTCCCTAGGGAGAGGGGACCCCCCCGGCTGCACCCATAACCACCACAGGATGGGGTTTTGGGTACAACCAGGCCACCCAGCTGGCCATGGGGACACCTTTGGGTGGCTCTGGGGACCCTCAAGGATAGGTTGGTGGCCACCATGGCATGGGCATTTGGGCACTCACTAGGCTAGCCATGGGTGACACCTCCGGGTGGCCTTGGCAACCCTCAGGGACAGGTTGGTGGTCACTATGGGGTGGCATTTGGGCTGGCCGTGGGTCACACCTTTGGCTGGCCCTGGGGACCCTCGGGGGCGGGTTGGTGGCCACCATGGCATGGGCATTTGGGCACTCACTGGGCCAGCCAAGGGTGACCTCTGGGTGGCTCTGGAGACCCTTGGGGTTGGGTTGGTGGCCACCACAGGATGGGTGCCTGGGCACGGCCGGGTCACCGGACCAGGCGTGGTGACACCTCTGGGTGACCCTGGGGGACCCTCAGGGGTGGGTTGTGACCCTCGTGTCCTACCTGAGGCCAGCAGGATGGGGCGGAGGGTGTCGGGGTGGAAGAGGCGTAGGATGGACGTCCATGGCGAGAGCCACCACAGGCAGCCACGCCGGTACCGTGCCACCAGCTTGTCCACCTGCTGCAGTCCCTCCTCCGTGCTCTCCCCCTGCGCCACGGGGCACCCCGGGGCTCAGTGACAGGCTCGGGGACACCCTTGTCCCCCAGGGTCATGGCCAGCCTTGGGGACATGCTTGTACCCAGCTCGTGGCCAGCCTTGGGGACGGTCTCAGCTTGGGTTCACAGATGAGCTTGGGGACACTCAGAGCTCATGTGCCACCACCCTGTCCCTGCCACCCCCCCAGCTGCCACCACCCTGTCCCTGCCATCCCCCTCAGCTGCCACCCCCCTGTCCCCACTGTCCCCCATCCTAGGTGCCACCACCCTGTCCCCACTGTCCCCCATCCTAGGTGCCACCACCCTGTCCCTGCCACCCCCCCAGTTGCCACCACCCTGTCCCCACTGTCCCCCATCCTAGGTGCCACCCCCCTGTCCCCACTGTCCCCCATCCTAGGTGCCACCCCCCTGTCCCTGCCACCCCCCCAGTTGCCACCACCCTGTCCCCACTGTCCCCCATCCTAGGTGCCACCACCCTGTCCCTGCCACCCCCCCAGTTGCCACCACCCTGTCCCCACTGTCCCCCATCCTAGGTGCCACCCCCCTGTCCCCACTGTCCCCCATCCTAGGTGCCACCCCCCTGTCCCTGCCACCCCCCCAGTTGCCACCACCCTGTCCCCACTGTCCCCCATCCTAGGTGCCACCACCCTGTCCCTGCCACCCCCCCAGTTGCCACCACCCTGTCCCCACTGTCCCCCATCCTAGGTGCCACCCCCCTGTCCCCACTGTCCCCCATCCTAGGTGCCACCCCCCTGTCCCTGCCACCCCCCCAGTTGCCACCACCCTGTCCCCACTGTCCCCCATCCTAGGTGCCACCCCCCTGTCCCTGCCACCCCCCCAGTTGCCACCACCCTGTCCCCACTGTCCCCCATCCTAGGTGCCACCCCCCTGTCCCCACTGTCCCCCATCCTAGGTGCCACCCCCCTGTCCCTGCCACCCCCCCAGTTGCCACCACCCTGTCCCCACTGTCCCCCATCCTAGGTGCCACCCCCCTGTCCCTGCCACCCCCCTCAGCTGCCACCTCCCTGTCCCCACTGTCCCCCATCCTAGGTGCCACCCCCCTGTCCCCACTGTCCCCCATCCTAGGTGCCACCACCCTGTCCTTGCCACCCCCCCAGCTGTCCCCCCCAGCTGCCACCACCCTGCCTCTGCTGTCCCACCCCCCCAGGTGCCTCTACCCTGTGTCCCTGCCACCCCCCAGGTGCCACCACCCTGTCTCCCCCGCTGTCCCCTCACCAAGCCGGTGTGACCCAGCAGCCAGCTGCGCCACGGCGGCCGGGGGAACTGGCGCAGTCGGTGGCAAGTGGCCCGGAAGCGGGTGACGGTGACAACGGCGTCCCAAAGCCATCCCAGCAGCAGGGCCAGGAGCAGGGTGCCGATGGCCACCGCACCCAGGGGACCCAGCGCCCAGGCCACCACCATGGCACCCGCTCCCTGGGGACAGGGCAAAGGTTGGGCGGGGGGTGGGCACAGCACTGCGTTGTCACATGTGTCCCTGCGGCGGGATGTCATCGTGCGCGTCCTGGTGGCTTTGTCGTGATGCGTGTCCTGGTGGCATTGTCCCCTGACGTGTGTCCTGGTGACTTCATGCCCTCATGTGTGTCCTGGTGGCATCGTCCCTCCCTGCATGTCCCTGTGGCTTTGTCCCCGTCCCCTCCATATGTGCCCTGGTGGCATTGTCCCCTCATGTGTGTCCTGGTGGCACCGTCCCCCCATGCACGTGCTGGTGGCATCGTCCCCTGACGTGTCCTGGTGGCTTCATGCCCTGACATGTGTCCTGGTGGCTTTGTCCCCGTCCCCCCCGTATGTGTCCTGGTGGCATTGTCCCCTCATGTGTGTCCTGGTGGCACCGTCCCTCCCTGCACGTGCTGGTGGCATCGTCCCCTGACGTGTCCTGGTGGCTTCATGCTTTGACATGTGTCCTGGTGGCTTCATGCCCTGACATGTGTCCTGGTGGCTTTGTCCCCGTCCCCTCCATATGTGTCCTGGTGGCACTGTCCCCTCATGTGTGTCCTGGTGGCACCGTCCCTCCCTGCACGTGCTGGTGGCATCGTCCCCTGACGTGTCCTGGTGGCTTCATGCTTTGACATGTGTCCTGGTGGCTTCATGCCCTGACATGTGTCCTGGTGGCTTTGTCCCCGTCCCCTCCATATGTGTCCTGGTGGCACTGTCCCCTCATGTGTGTCCTGGTGGCACCGTCCCTCCCTGCACGTGCTGGTGGCATCGTCCCCTGACGTGTCCTGGTGGCTTCATGCCTTGACGCGTGTCCCTGTGGCACATGCACACGCACACACACGCACACGCACATGCACACGCGTCCTTTGCTTGCACACACCCGCCAATGCCCACACGTGTGCACACCCCCAAGATGTGCACACCCCCCGTGCACCCCCCCGTGCACACGCACACCGCGTGTGCACACGCCTGCACACGCACACACAGGTATGGATGCACATACCCCCCCATGCACACCCCCCCCCCCCCGCACACGCAGTGCACACACACGTATCTGTGTCCACGCACCTCGGGCACACACGTATGTATACACCCCCCCATGCACACGCAATGCACACACGTGTATGTATGCACACACACATGCACACGCAATGCACACACAGGTATGTATGCACTCCATGCACAAGCATATGCACACGCACGCGCACGTATGCGCACACCCCTGGTGCGCACACACGTGCACGTGTGTAAGCACACACCCCCTGCGCACCCCCCACGCACACACGTGCACGTATGCACACACACACGTGCCCGCACACACACGTGTGTAAGCACACACACCCTCTGTGCACCCCCCACGCACACACGTGCACGTATGCACACACCCCCGTGCACACACACACGTGTGTAAGCACACACACCCTGTGCACGCCCCCATGCACACACATGCACGTATGCATACACCCCCATGCACGCACACACACGTGTGTAAGCACACACCCCCTGTGCATGCCCCCCCCAGTGCACGTATGCACACACACCCCCGTGCACACACACACACGTGTAAGCACACACACCCTGCACACCCCCATGCACACACATGCACGTATGCATACACCCCCATGCACGCACACACACGTGTGTAAGCACACACCCTCTGTGCATGCCCCCCACGCACACACGTGCACGTATGCACACACCCCCTGTGCACACACACGTGTGTAAGCACACACACCCTGTGCACGCTCCCATGCACACACATGCACGTATGCACACACCCCCGTGCATGCACACACGTGTGTAAGCACACACCCCCCCCACGCACACACGTGCACGTATGCACACACCCCCCGTGCACACACAAACGTGTGTAAGCACACACACCCTGTGCACCCCCCACGCACACACGTGCACATATGCACACACCCCCTGTGCACACACACACACGTGTGTAAGCACACACACCCTCTGTGCACCCCCCACGCACACACGTGCACGTATGCACACACACACGTGCCCGCACACACACGTGTGCAAGCACACACACCCTCTGTGCACCCCCCACGCACACACGTGCACGTATGCACACACCCCCGTGCACACACACACGTGTGTAAGCACACACACCCTGTGCACGCCCCCATGCACACACATGCACGTATGCATACACCCCCATGCACGCACACACACGTGTGTAAGCACACACCCCCTGTGCATGCCCCCCCCAGTGCACGTATGCACACACACCCCCGTGCACACACACACACGTGTAAGCACACACACCCTGCACACCCCCATGCACACACGTGCACGTATGCACACACCCCCTGTGCACGCACAAACACGTGTGTAAGCACACACCCTCTGTGCATGCCCCCCACGCACACACGTGCACGTATGCACACACCCCCTGTGCACACACACGTGTGTAAGCACACACACCCTGTGCACGCTCCCATGCACACACATGCACGTATGCACACACCCCCGTGCATGCACACACGTGTGTAAGCACACACCCCCCCCACGCACACACGTGCACGTATGCACACACCCCCCGTGCACACACAAACGTGTGTAAGCACACACACCCTGTGCACCCCCCACGCACACACGTGCACATATGCACACACCCCCTGTGCACACACACACACGTGTGTAAGCACACACACCCTCTGTGCACCCCCACGCACACACGTGCACGTATGCACACACCCCCTGTGCACACACACGTGTGTAAGCACACACACCCTGTGCACGCTCCCATGCACACACATGCACGTATGCACACACCCCTGTGCATGCACACACGTGTGTAAGCACACCCCCCCCACGCACACACGTGCACGTATGCACACACCCCCCGTGCACACACAAACGTGTGTAAGCACACACACCCTGTGCACCCCCCACGCACACACATGCACGTATGCACACACCCCCCGTGCACACACACACATGTGTAAGCACACACACCCTGTGCATGCCCCCCCACGTGCACGTATGCACACACACCCCCGTGCACACACACACACGTGTAAGCACACACACCCTGTGCACACCCCATATGCACACACGTGCACGTCTGCACACACCCCCGTGCACACACACGTGTAAGCACACACCTCCTATGCACCCCCCATGCACACACGTGCACGTATGCACACACCCCTTGTGCACACCCCCGTGCGTAAGCACACCCCCCCTGTGCACACCCCCCACGCACACACACGTATGCACCCCATGCACAAGCACACGCGCACACCCCTGCACATAGGCACGTCCCCCTGTGCACACACGTGTACGTATGCGCACCCCCCCCGTGCACACGCACACACGTACGCAGACACACGCACGCATATGCGCGTAGGCACGCGGCCCTTGTGTGCGCGCACACGTACGTAAGCACACACGAGTGTGTGTGCACCCCGTGCACAAGCACACGCGCACACACGTGCACGCATCTACACGCTTCTTGTGCGCACACACCCCATGCACGCGCGCACACACGCATGTAGCCCCTTCCGAGGTGCCCCCCCCCGCCACGCGTGTGCCACGCACACACACACAGAGGAACACAAATGCCGCAGAGCCGGAAGCGCCCACGCAACACACACGTGTGCCACCCTGCCACACCCCACCGTGCCCGGGTGTCGCGTCCGTCCCCCGTCTCCCGTCCCCCGTCCCCGCCCTGCCACCATCCCCCGCCCCCGGAGCCAAAGTCCGGCGAGGCCACGACACGGGACGCGGCGAGCGGGGACCGTATCCTGCACCATGCTCCCCTGGCTCCTTGGGGTGCTGAGCGTCTGCGCCCGGCCCGGCACAGGTAAGCGCATGCCACGCCACGCCACGCCACGCCACGCCACGCCACGCCATGCCACGCCGCAACACCCCACGCCATGCCACGCCACGCCACGCCACGCCGCAACACCCCACGCCACGCCGCAACACGCCGCAACGTGCTAGAACGCGCCGCAGCACGCTACAACACCCCACGACACCCCGTGACGTGCCGCAACACGCCGCGCCACGCCACAACACGCCACGTCACCCCACCCCCACAGCACGCGACAACACCCCACAACACCCCATGACACGTCACGGCATGCCACGATACATCACAACACACCCCGGCGTGCAGCCACCCGCTACGACATGTCCCAACACGCCACCACACGCGTGTGGCAACCCCGGGGCCTTCTCCGAGCCCCTTTTCAGCCCAAAATGGCTCCGGTTGCATTTTTTTCCCTAATTAGGGCGATTCTAGCCCAAATTTGTGCCCACATGGGTGGTGCCGGGGGGGTGGGGGGGTGTCAGCGGGGGCAGGGGAGGGGCTGCACCCAGTTTTGGGCACGTTCCGCTTCAGTCGGGCTTCGGGTGCTCGCGATGGGTGCAGTCGCCCTGTTTTGGGGTGCTTTTTGCCCTTTTTTGGGGGTACTTTTGCCTTTTTGGGGGTGTTTTTGCCCTGTTTTGGGTGCAGTCACCCGGTTCCGGGTGCCTTTGCTATTTTTTGGGGGGTGCTTTCGCCTTTTTTGGGGTGCTTGCACCCTGTTCTGGGTGCTTTTGTCCTGGTTTGGGCGGGTTTTCCCTGGTTTGGGTGCATTTGCCCTTTTCTGGGTGCTCTCACCCTGTTTTGGGGTGCTTTCACCCTGGTCTGGGTGCTTTTGTCCTGCTTTGGGGTGTTTTCGCCCTGTTTTGGGCGCGTTCACTCTGTTTTGGGTACATTCACCCTTTTCCTGGGTGCTTGCGCCCTCTTCTGGGTGCTTTCACCCTGTTTTGGGTGCATTCACCCTTTTCCTGGGTGCTTTCACCTTGCATTCACCCAGTTTTAGGTGCTTTCACCCTGTTCTGGGCGCATTCGCCCTGGTTTGGGTGCTTTCACCCTGGTTTGGGTGCTTTCACCCAGTTTTAGGTGCATTTACCCTTTTCCTGGGTGCTTGCACCCTCCTCTGGGCGCATTTGCAGCGCTATGGGTGCTTTCACTCTGTTTTGGGTGCATTTGCTCTGGTTTTGGGTGCATTTGCCCTTTTCTGGGTGCGGTCACCCTGCTCTGGGTGCATTTGCTGTGCAGTGGGTGCTTTCATCCTGTTTTGGGTGCAGCCGTCCTTTTCTGGGTGCATTCGCCCTGGTTTGGGTGCTTTTCCCCTGCCTGGGGTGCATTCACCCTGTTTTGGGTGCATTCGCCCTGGTTTGGGTGCATTCACCCTTTTCCTGGGTGCTTGCACCCTCCTCTGGGTCCTTTCACGTTGTTCTGGGTGCATTCACCCAGTTTTAGGTGCTTTCGCCCTGTTTTGGGTGCATTTGCTCTGGTTTTGGGTGCATTTGCCCTTTTCTGGGTGCATTTGCTCTGCTATGGGTGCTTTCATCCTGTTTTGGGTGCATTCTCCCCGTTTTGGGTGCATTCTCCCCGTTTCGGGTGCTTTCATCCTGTTTCGGGTGCCTTCGCCCTGTTTTGGGTGCCTTTCCCCTCGCTTTGGTGCAGTCACCCTGTTTTGGGTGCACACTCACCCACCCTGGGAGACTCTCGCCGTCCCTGCACCCACGGGCACCCCCGACCCCACGGGTGCCCCTCGGCCCCCTCCCACGTCTCCGTCCCCTCCCCAGGTCTCCCGCCACGCCACATGGACTCGGTCATTCGGATCGTGGAAGCCCTTGAATCGACTGACCACGACTTCACCGGCACCGTGCCGGAGCTGGCGCGGGCGCTGGGTGGCTGCAGCACCCCGGGGTGCCGGGCGGTGCTGGGAGAGCCACCCGATGTCCCACCAGCCCCACGAACGCTCAGCCGTGAGCAGTGGCTGCTCTTCACCCAACTCCTCCACCAGGACGCCGCGGCACCCGAGCGCGGCGTGGTGCTGGCACCCGACGGCTCCACCGTTGCCCTTGGCCCCCTCCTCGCCGGCATCGAGGTTGGCCTCAAGCGGGCGGCGGGGTGGCCCTTCCCCACCGTCGAGCCACCCATCGACGCGCTCTACGCCGTCACCATCACCGAGGTTTTGGGGACATCCTTCCTCTTGGCTCGTGACGGTGCTGGCAACCGAACCACGCTCGGACCTGACGGCTGTTGGGATGACGTGGATGACCCCCAAAACTACACCCTGCTGGGACCCCCCTCACCCATCCCTGATGCCGTTGCCAACGGGGCGATGGATGGGGTGCTGTTGGGTGCCCACCTGGCCCAAGCACCCGTTCCTCTCGCCGACCTTCTCTGGGGCTACTACGGGACGGGCAACGGCACGGAGAAGGAGCGACCACCCAGCAGTTACCGGCGACGAGATTTCGGGGTGCTGACGGGGCCGGGGAAGCTGGAGGAGGAGGTGGCGGCGATGCTGAGGGTGCTGCGGGTGCTGCCACCCACCCAGGAGCTCTTGGAGGATGTGGGGCCGGAGGAGGTGGTGGCCATCGCTCGTCAAGCGGCGCAGGACTTCACGGAGGTCTACGTGGGTAGGGAGGTGGCACCGGGTCGTGATATCGCATCTGCCCCCCCCCCCCCCCAAAAAAAAAACCTGGGTGGGAGGATGGGTGGAGAGCTGCACCCTGGGTGGGGCTGGGGGTCCCCAGTGTCACCCCAGTGTTGGTGGCACTCTGAGAGCTGACTGGTGACATGTGGCCTGGCATGGTCAGACATCACCATGTCCCCTGGATGGACACCCACAGGTCCCCTGGATGGACACCACTGTGTCCCCAGGGGGTGGCCCCTTGATGGACACCACCATGTCCCCTGGATGGACTGATGTGTCCCCATGATGGACACCCACAGGTCCCTTGGATGGACACCACTCTGTCGCCTGGATGGACACTGGTGTGTCCCCAGATGGTGGTCCCTGGATGGACACCACCATGTCCCCTGGACGGACACCGATGTGTCCCCTGGATGGCCACCACCATGTCCTCTGGATGGACACCGGTGTGTCCGCTGGACACTGGACACAGCCATGTCCCCAGCCAAGGGACACCCTGAGCAGATGCTCCACATCCCCTAGAGGAGGGGACCCCAGGAGGACACTACCATGTCCCAGGCCAAGGGGTTCCTCAGCTGGGCAGATGCTCCGTGTCCCCGAGACCCCAGGGGGACGCTGCCACGTCCCCACCTGCCCGTGGGACCAGGCAAGTCCCCTTCTTCCACCGCCTGCCTTCCCTCGCAGAGTGCCCGGCCATCGTGCCCCGGTGCATGTGGGGTGCCCGTCCCTACCGGGGCACCCCCAAACCGTTGACCCTCCCCTTGGGCTCTGTCTACATCCACCACACCTTCATACCCAGCGCCCCGTGCCGCACCTTCACCGCCTGCGCCCGGGACATGCGCGCCATGCAACGCTTTCACCAGGACACCCGCGGTTGGGATGACATCGGCTACAGGTGAGACTCTGTCGCCGTCACCCCACCACAGTCCCCGTCACCCGTCTCCGGGCAGCTCAGGTTGACCCGTGGGTGCTTGCAGCTTCGTGGTGGGGTCGGATGGGTACCTGTACCAAGGCCGAGGTTGGCACTGGGTTGGTGCCCACACCAAAGGCTACAACAGCAAAGGCTACGGCGTGAGCTACGTTGGAGACTTCTCGGCCACCTTGCCGGACCCCGATGCCATCGCCCTGGTGCGGGACAGGCTCCTGCCCTGCGCCGTGTGGACCGGCCGGCTTCACCGCAACTACACCCTACGTGGCCACCGCCAGATGGGTCGCACCGACTGCCCCGGCAACTCCCTCTTCCACGAGATTGAGACCTGGCACGGCTTCGAGGTGAGCGCCAAGCTCTGTGGCATCTCCAGGGGCTGGGAGGTGCCCGGTGGTCGGGGTGTCTGGTCTGGTCTGGTCTGGCATGGCCAGGAGGACGGGGGTTTGGTGGGGGGGGATGTGGGAGGTGATGCTGGGACTGACCGTGGTTTCTTCCCTCCCTCTGCAGTGAGGACCGGCTCCGTGGGTCCCGGTCTGGATGGGTGCGGGCAAGGTTGGTTCACGGTCTAGATGGATGCTGGCCCAACGGGCGATGGTCTGGATGGACCCTGGTCCAACAGGTGGTGGCCCAATGGATGCCGGCCTGGATGGACCCTGGTCCGGATGGACATCAGACTGATGGACACCGGCCTGGGTAGACCTTGGTTGAGATGGATCCTGGTCCGACGGGTGCCAGCCCAGATGGACCCTGGTCCAGACAGACCCTGAGCCAACGGATGCCATCACGGATCGGCCCTGGCCCAGGTGGACGCCAGCCCAACGGATGCCAGCGCAGATGGACCACGGTCCAGGTGGACGCCGGTCCGACGGATGCCAACCCTGACGGACACTGGCCCAGAAGGACCCCGGCCTTGAAGGCTACTGGCCTGGACAGATCCTGGCCCAGGTGGGCACCAGCCGGGATGGCTCCTGGCCCGGCCCCACTGGCCCAGCAGACCAGCCCCGTAGCCACAATAAAGTCAGTGCCAGGCCATCGGCTTCGGGTGGTCCCTGGAGAGTGAGGGGGAAACTGAGGCACGGGGTAGGGGTTGGCCATGGGCTCATAGGAGAGGACTCAAACGACGGACCCAGGTGCCCGGGACCTGCTGCGGCACACGTGTGTGTGTGCGCGCGCACGCGTGTCCTGTGCCCAAGCAGCACTGTCCCCCCTTAACCCACCTTGAAAACCCCACATGACCCCCAAGGAGACCCCCACCTCCATACCCCCCCCACAAGATGCCCTCCCCCCCCCCAGGATGGGCATCCAGCTCCCAGAGGTGCCCATGCCGCACCCCACACCGTAGCGCCCAGGTGCTGCCATCTCCGGCACCCGTTCACTCTGAAACCTAATGATGGCGTTTAAGCCGGATGCACGCAACTGGCCGCCAGGGTACCCAGACACCCTCCCCCCACCCCTCCCCCCCCCCCGCGGGGTGGCCCGACGTAGCTCACCCTTCTCGACATGTCCCGAACCGTGGCCGAACGTGAGCCCGGCCGAGCTGGGAGCGTAGATAACATCATCGGGGCAGAGGCGGAGGTGAGGGTGTGACTGAAACTCCTGTCTGGTCACATGGGGAAGCCACGACAGGAACCGGGGCGGCCGAGTCCGGGTGCCGGAGCAGGCAGAGAAGAGCCGAGGTACCATGGGGACGGGGGGGGAGGGGGGGGGGGGGGGGGTGGTGGTGCACGGGGCAGGTGGGGGTGGCACCCCCCCGGGGTGATGCTCCAGCCTTGGGGGTGCACAGGGGATGCGGGGTGCTGGGGCGGGGTGAAGCAGCACCCTGAGGAGGAGCAAGGGGTGCTGCAGGGGAGGGTATGGGTGATGGGGTGCTGTAGGGTGCTGCAAGTTGGGGTGGGCACCCCAAAAACGCTTGCGCACCCTCCCTCCCCCCCCCCGCCAGGGTTTGGACACCCTCCGCAGCTCAGCTCTAGGGTGCTGGCATCCCTAAATTGGCGGGCGCCAAAGCCACGGGTGCCCACAGCTCACTTCCACCCCGGGGCCACGCCGGGGGGTGCCACGGCAAGGAGGTCCTGGGGTGCAACCGGCCCCGTCCACCCCCACCCTGGCCTGCACCCATGTGTGCACCCTGGGGTGCTGGCAGGGTCCCCAGGGCCTGGGCTCAGCGTGGGGTGCAGGTGCCGGGAGGAAATGCTGTGGCAGCGTGAGGGGAAACGCGGCCGTGACGGCGACGGAAGCATCTCCGGCACCCGCCTGCGCTCCGGGCCAAGGTGGTGGCGGGCCACCTGCCTGGGTGTCACTGTGTCCCTGGTGTCACCGCACCCTGGTGTCACCGAATCCTGATGCTGCCGCGCCCCCGGTGCCACCGCGCCCTGGTAGGGATGGGTGCTGCAGGCAGCAGGGGCTGGCGTGGGCACGGTGGTGTGGGCACCCACAAGATGGGGGACCCCCTCCGTGGGCAGGGGCACCCCAGGGATGTGGGCACCCACAAGATGGGGGCCCCTCAGTGGGCAGGGGCCCCCCACGGATGTGGGCACCCGTAATTTGGAGACCCCTTGGTGGGCAGGGGCACTCCAGGGACATGGGCACCCACAAGATGGGGACCCCTCGGCGGGCAGGGGCACCCTGCGGATGTGGGAACCCAGAATTTGGGGACCCCTCATGGGCAGGGTCACCCCCGGGGCATGGGCACCCACTGGGTGGGGGACCCCCTCCGTGGGCAGGGGCACCCCAGGGATGTGGGCACCCACAAGATGGGGACCTCTCATGGGCAGGGGCACCCTGCAGATGTGGGCACCCGCAATTTGGGGACCCCTTCCGTGGGCAGGGGCACCCCAGGGATGTGGGCACCCACAAGATGGGGACCCCTCGGTGGGCAGAGACCCCCAATGTGGGTGCCCAGATAAGGGTGGCCAGATAAGGGTGCCCTGGATGAGAGGACCCAAATAGGGGTGCCTGGATGAGGGTGCTCTGGAGAAGGGCACCCAGGTAGGGGTGCCCAGAGAGGGGCACCCAGATAAGGGTGTGCAAATGGGGTCATAACATACAGGTACCCCAATAAGGGTCCCTGGATGGGGGTGCCTGGATGGGGGCACCCAGATAAGGGTGCCTGGATAGGGGTGCTTGGGTGGGGGTGTCCAGATAGAGACCCCCAGATAAGGGCACCCACACAGGGTGCCTAGGTGGGGGTGCACTGGGTGAGAGCACCCAAATAGGGGTTGCCTGGATAGGGTGCTCATATCGGATGCCTGGATAGGGGCACCCATAAAGGGGGACTCAATTAGAGGTGCCTGGAGAGGGGTGCCTGGGTGGGGGTGCTCCAATAGGGATACTAGGACAGGGCACCCAAATAGGGGTGCCCGGGTGGGGATGCCAGATTGGGGGTGCCCAGACAAGGGCGCCCTTCCCACCGCCACCCACCCAGCTCCCCGTGCCAGCCCGTGGACGCCCCGTGGCTACCGTGGCTCTCCCCATCCCACAGATGGAGGTGGAGAAACCCCCTCTGGGACCCGAGCCGCCAACTCTACTGAAGACCTACAAATGGCGAACGGCAGCACCCATGGGTGACCGAGAAGCCGAGCGGGGCACAGGGTCCCCGGGCAGCCGGCGTTGGACCCGGTTGCAGGGCTGGAAACGTTCCTACAGCCAACCCGAGTCCGATGGCCCCGATGATGGGACCGGAAAGGGCAGCTCCAGTTTGGGGGCACCCAAGGCCAGCACCCGCCGGTCCCTCTTCCAACGGGCTTTTTCGGCCCCCTCCAAGGGGACCAAGGAGACACGGGGACCCGAGGGTGGCAAGGCCACCCTGCAGAAGTACCTGCGCTCCATGTCCAAGAGGAAGGGTCACGTGGAGAACGGCGCCAGGGCTGAGCAGGCGCTCCATGATGCTGTTCCAGGTATGGGGGTGCTGGGGAGGGGTGGGGGTCGGGGTGCTGGTGGTGGGTGCTGGTGCTGGTGATGGGGGGGAGTGTGGTTGGGGGTGATGGGCGATGGGTTGGGGGATGATGGGTGGTGCGTGGCGGTTGGTGATGGGTTGGGGAGTGGTGGGTGGTGGGTGATGACGACAGGTGATGGGCTGGGAGTGATGGGTAGGGGGTGATAATGATGGGTGATGGGTTGGGGGGTGATGGGTGGTGGGTGATGACGATGGGTGATGAGTTGGGGGTGATGGATGATGGGTTGGGGGCTGATGGGTGGTGGGCAATGGAAATGGGTGATGATCCGGGGTGCAATGGGTGATGGGCGGTGGGTTGGGGGCAGCGGGTAGCGGGTGGCAGTGATGGGTGATGGTGACCTCTGGGGTCTGGGAGGCGGTGGGCGATGGGTGGGTGACGGTGAGGGACATAGCGGGGTGCAGGATGTGGCCAGGCTTTGCTGGTGTTGGGGAGCTCCTGCCTGCAGGCGCCCTCCAGGGTTGGGGGGGCACCCATGGGTGCAGGATGGCTGGGTCCCACCTGGCCCCAGGGCCCGCTCCCAGCCACACGTGGCCCTGCTCTCCGTGTGTGCCCGGCACGGGGCTCGGTGGCGGCACGTGGAGCTGTCCCAGCCCCTGCGGCACCCGGATCTGGCAAAACCGGCTCAGCTCCGGCAAGGCCACCCACGGTGCAGGCAGGGCCCTGGTGCAGGGCAGTCACGCGGGTTTGTCCCCACCACGGCATGGCCACGGCCAAGCGTGGCTTGGCATTGCCGCGCCGATAGCGGCACAGCCGTGTGTCCCCCAGCATTGCCACCCCAACTGTGGCACGACCATGGCCGTATTTCCCCTGCCATCGCCGCGCTCATGGCGGCACCTCCATGGCGGCATCGTTTGACCCCAGCCGGCAGCTCAGCCCCACGCAGCCCCTCGCTTGCTCCCCCCCCGGTGGGATGGGGGAGAGAATCGGGAGGGTAAAAGTGAGAAAACTCCTGGGTTGAGATAAAGACAGTTTTAACGGGGAAAGCAAAAGCCACGCGCGCAAGCAAAGCACAACAAGGAATTCCTTCGCTCCTTCCCCTCGGCAGGCGGGTGTTCAGCCATCTCCAGGGCAGCAGGGCTCCATCACGCGTAACGGTGCCTTGGGAAGACAAACGCCATCGCTCCGAACGTCCCCCCCTTCCTCCTCCTTCCCCCGGCTTTCTATGCTGAGCACGATGTCATACGGTGTGGGATATCCCTTGGGTCACTCGGGGTCAGCTGTCCCGGCCGTGTCCCCTCCCAACTCCTTGTGCCCCCCCAGCCTGCTCGTGGGTGGGGTGGGGTGAGGAGCAGGAAAGGCCTTGACTTAGTGTAAGCGCTGCTCAGCAGTGACCAAAACATCCCTGTGTTATCAACGCTCTTTCCAGCACAGATCCAAACCGTAGCCCCGTGCCAGCTACTGGGAAGGAAATTAACTCTACCCCAGCCAAACCCGGCACATTCTCCACCCTTTATTCCATACCCTTTACGTCATGCTCAGGTCCCACATCCTCATTAACCACCCCCTCCCCCTTCCCATCCTTTGAGACCATACGCAGATATCGTTCCCTTAGTCCATGCCCCCCACCCCCCGTGAAACGTCTGTAAAATGTCCACGAATGTCCACAAAACCTCCAGTGAGTTCATTTAGTCGGCGGCTTTGGGCTCCGGCCGTTACGGTGGTCACTCAGGGCAGGAGAGGTGGTGCGTTGCGTGGAGTTACAGGGCCCCAGAGCCAGCTCGGGCGGGGTCGCTGCTGCACTTGCGCTGCCGCTTGTCGGGCTTCTCCTCCACCGGATCGGGTGGTTCCCGCTATAGCAATTCCCAAACGGAATTTGCAACTCAGATCCCGGGTTGCAACAGTTGAAAGGTACTTCCATCGCAGTCTCCACCCCCTCGTCCCTTTGGGCCAGACCGTCGGGTTTAACATCGCAACGAACTCCTCCCCTTGCCCCTGTTCCGGCTAGGACTTCCCCGCAGGCTGCAGTCCCTTAGGGGAGTACCTGCTCCAAGTGGAGCCTTATCGATGAGCCGCAGTCTCTCCGGGGGTGCACCCGCTTGTGGCGTCGACTTATCCACAGCCACAGGCACTTTCAGGTGCACCTGCCCCAGCGTGGCCTTCTCCGTGGGCCACAATGCCTTCAGAGATACCCGCTCCAGCGTGGCCTTCCCCACAGCCGCAGTCCCTTCGGGAGCGAACCTGCTCCAGCGCGGCCTTCCCCACAGCCGCAGTCCCTCCAGGGGTGTACCCGCTCTGTCGTGGGCTTCTCCACGGCCACACGCTTTAAGACGCTCCAGCACGACCTCATGCACAGCCCCTGACGCTTCGAGGTGCGCCTTCTCCAGCGTGGACTTACCCTTGGGCCACAATCCCTTCAGAGGCGTACCTGCTGCGGCACAGACATAACCACGGCCACAGACGCTCCCAGACGTACCTGCTCTGGCGTGGACTTACCCACGGCCACAGACGCTTCGGGGTGTCCCGCACCCGCGTGGACTCATCCACGGGTCGCGGTCCCTACGACTCGAGTTCACGCCGGAGTTCCAGCCCGTCCGGTGCAGCAGCACAGAAAGAGCGGCCATGCCCCGGCCGTCTGCCAGCCCAGGCGCGTGGCCATTGCTGGTATCGAAACGTTCCCGGGCTCAGCAGAGCGAGATGATCGGCAGGACAGCGAGCAGCGAACGCAAAAGGCAGCCACGAACGAGCACGGGACTGATACCCAGCGGGGCGAGCAAGCCCCATGGCAAGCGCGGGAGCCTGCCGATTAATAGCTGAGCAGCGACAACGGCTATAAATTCCATCTAGCACGTTCCAATCAAACGCGTCGTTATCTCGAACCCTTTGAGCCCCGCGTTGGGTTTATGTAGGGGTGGAGAATGTGCCGGGTTTGGCTGGGGTAGAGTTAATTTCCTTCCCAGTAGCTGGCACGGGGCTACGGTTTGGATCTGTGCTGGAAAGAGCGTTGATAACACAGGGATGTTTTGGTCACTGCTGAGCAGCGCTTACACTAAGTCAAGCTTACACTTACACAAGTTTAAGGGCAACGAGGCTGGTGAGGGGTCTGGAGAACAAGTCTGATGAGGAGCGGCTGAGGGAACTGGGGTTGTTTAGCCTGGAGAAAAGGAGGCTGAGGGGAGACCTCATCGCTCTCTACAACCACCTGAAAGGAGGTTGTAGCGAGGTGGGGTCGGTCTCTTCTCCCAGGTAACAAGCGATAGGACGAGAGGAAACGGCCTCAAGTTGTGCCAGGGGAGGTTTAGATTGGACGTGAGGAAAAATGTCTTTACTGAAAGAGTGGTTAAACATTGGACCAGGCTGCCCAGGGGAGTGGTGGAGTCCCCATCCCTGGAGGTATTTAAAAGACGTGTAGATGAGGCGCTTAGGGACATGGTTTAGTGGGCGTGGGGGTGTTGGGTTGATGGTTGGACTCGATGATCTTAGAGGTCTTTTCCAACCTTAATGATTCTATGATTCCATGATTCTAAGGCCTTTTCTGCTCCTCACCCCACCCCACCCGCGAGCAGGCTGGGGGGGCACAAGGAGCTGGGAGGGGACACGGCCGGGACAGCTGACCCCAAACTGACCCAAGGGATATCCCACACCGTATGACATCGTGCTCAGCATAGAAAGCCGGGGGAAGGAGGAGGAAGGGGGGGACGTTCGGAGCGATGGCATTTGTCTTCCCAAGGCACCGTTACGCGTGATGGAGCCCTGCTGTCCTGGAGATGGCTGAACACCCGCCTGCCGAGGGGAAGGAGCGAAGGAATTCCTTGTTGTGCTTTGCTTGCGCGCGCGGCTTTTGCTTTCCCCGTTAAAACTGTCTTTATCTCAACCCAGGAGTTTTCTCACTTTTACCCTCCCGATTCTCTCCCCCATCCCACCGGGGTGCAGCGAGCGAGGGGCTGCGTGGGGCTGAGCTGCCGGCTGGGGTCAAACCCCGACATATGGCCATATGTCCCCCGGCACCAGCACACCCGTGGTGGCATGGCCACGGCCGTATGTCCCCTGGCACCATCACCCCAACCATACCGTGGCCGTGGCCCCCCGTGTGCCCTGGTATCGTCACACCTATAGCGACATGGCCGCAGCCACATGTCCCCTGGCACTGCCACGCTGCCCATGGGTGACGGGGGCATGGTGAGCGCCCAATCTCCCCCTGACACCCTGCTCTGCACCCCCAGCGGGCACCCATGGGACGTCATCGATCCCGCTGGCTCCAGCACCCGACGCCCTGGTGTGGGATGTCTCCAGCTTCTCGTTGGTGGACGGACATCTGGTCCTCATGGGCAGGGACGAGGAGGTGAGGACATGGGGACGAGAGTCCCCTGGGCACCCAGGGGCTTGTGCCGGAGTCCCTTGGGTGACGGGGTGCACAGATGGGTGCTGGGGACGGTGGTGGCTGACCCCTCTGTGCCACCAGGCTTCCTGCAGGAGCAGGAACCGGACGGGGAGCTCCATCTCCGAGAGCACCAACCTGCACCCGGCGGGCAGCAGGAGGGACCCCGGTGAGTGAGCTCGCCCTGCGCCGGCACGCGACAATGCCGCGGGGTGTTGGCACGTGCTGGTGTGAGCCGTGTGCATGCAGGTCCGGTGCAGCTCCTGTGCATGGAGCCCCTTGGGCTGCGCCCCGTGGCTTGCACCGTGCCATGCACCGTACGGCCATGCGCCGCGCACCGCGCTCTGTGCCGTGCATTGTGGCCGTGCACCGTGCACCACGACATGCACCGTGCACGGTGCCGCGCATTGTGGCCATGCCCTATGCCATGCACCATGCACTGTGCACCACGCAGCTTGTACCATGCCTTGCACCGTGGCCGTGCCCTGTGCCGTGCATCGTACCATGCACTGTGTGGTCATGCACCGTGCACTGTGCCGTGCACCATGGCCATGCCCTGCGCCACGCGCCGTATGACCGTGCACCGTGCACTGCGCACTGTGCCGTGCGTCACGGCCATGCCCTGTGCCATGCACCATGCGGCCACGCACCGTGCACTGAGCACTGTGCTGCATACCACGGCCGCGCCCCGTGCCATGCACCGTGCACCACGGTACGCACCATGCCGTGCACTGTGCACCATGCCCCATGCCCCATGCCTTGCATCATGGCCGTGCCCTGTGCCGTGCATCGTGCCATGCACCGTGCGGCCATGCACTGTGCCCCACGCACCGCGCCCCACGCCCCACATCTTGCATCATGGCCACGCCCCGTGCCCTGTGCCGTGCCCTGTGCCGTGCACTGTACTGCACCCCATGCCGTGCCCCATGTTGCGCGCATGCCGTGCCAGATGCAAGACTTTGTGCCGTGCCCATGTTGCACACCGTGCCATGCAGCAAGCCGTGCCCCGTGCTGTGCCCCGTTCTGTGCCCCGTGTCGTCCACCCTGCTAAGCCTCGTGTCATACCATGTCGTGTCCTGTGCCGTGCCCCGTGCCATGCCCATGCTGTGCCCCGTGCCATGCCCCACGCTGTGCACCATTCGTGCACCGTGCCGTGCAGCATGCCGTGCCCCGTGCCATGCACCACACGATGTACCACGCCATGCCCTGCGCCGTGCCCCACGCCGTGCACCGTGCCCCACGCCCCGCGCCGTGCCCTGCGCCATGCACCGCGCCGTGCCCCATGCACTGTGCACCACACCATGCCCCGTGCCGTGCCCCGTGCCGCGCCCCACGCACGACACCATGCCCTGTGCCATGCACTGTGCCATGCAGCCCACCACGCCATGCCCTGTGCCGTGCATCACGCCGTGCCCCACGCCCCGTGCCCCATGCCATGCCCTGTGCCATGCACCACGCCCCACGCCCCACGCCACGCACCGTGCACTATGTCATGCCTTGTGCCGCGCACCCCGCTGTGCCCCATGCCCCGTGCCCCACACCGAGCCGGGTGCGTGGAGGAAACGCTGGGTGCAAGGCTGCCTTGTACCGTTACCGCTTCCTCCACGCTGCTGCGTCTGCTGATCCGAGCGATAAACGCTTTCGGCTTCCTCCCTGCGCCCCTCGCCAGCGCGGGCAGACGGCACCACCGCCAGCCATGGGGCCCCGCCGCTGGCTGCTCTGCACCGCGCAGGGAGGTGAGTTACACGCCCGGCACCCGCCTGGCACCGGGGCCGTCACCCACATGGCACCGGGATGAGGACCATCCTGGATGGGTGCTCGGCATCGCAGCACCGGGGCTGGGCACCGGGGCTGAGCACCGGCGCCGTGCACCAGAGCCGAGGCAGCAGGATACAACCCTCTGCCCCCTTCTCCCTTGCACCCATGAGCACCCATTTTCAGCACCCAAAGCTTGGCTGCATCTCAGGGCTGCAGATACAGTGAGGTGCTGGCAGGATTCGGCACCCGGAACCAGGCACCTGGGTCCTTCCTCCAGCTTTGGCTGATGTTTCCCAAGGGGGTGTGGGGGGGTATGGGTGTATCCTGGCCCCCCCTAAACCCTGGCATGGTGTTGGGGTGCTCAGGGTGTGGTTAAAGGGCAGCTCCTGATGCTGGGTGCCCCTCCAGACCTGACAGCGGATGAGAAGAGCAGCCGGGGTGCCGGGAGAAGCACCGAGAGTGAGACCCCCCCCACCTCCCAGTTCAGCAATGTCAAGGTGGGCACCCCCCACCCCGATCCTAGCCCCACCCACCTAGGGCGCTCGGCCCCACCCATGGGTGACACGGCAGCCGTCTCCTTACCCCATCCAGGGGCTGTTGTGGAAGAGGCTCCGGGAGAGGAAAGGTCGTGGTGTCCCCAAAGCCGAGACGCCGGTGGTTACGGTCCCCGACGGCGAGAGGTACGGCACCGCGGAGGGTGGGGGGGCGGATGTGGGTGCTGGTGAGGGTGCCCCGGTGATGGTCCTGTCCCTGTGGGGTCCCCAGCCGGAACGGTTCATGGGAGTCACTGTTGCCACCGCCCAGCGTGGCCGAGCTGGACCTCACCGGCGACAATGTCATCGTCCGGCCCGTGCATGGCAGCATCGTGGGCGAGAAGTTTTGCTTTCAGGTAATGGGCTTGGGTGGGTGGTCAGGGTGCCCTGGAGAGGCACCCAGAGCACCCAGAACACCCTGCACAGGCACCCAGGGCACCCTGGATAGGCACCCAGGGCACGCTAAGCATCCTGGAGGGGCACCCAGAGCACCCCAGGCAACATGGAAGGGCACCCAGGGCACCCAGGGCACCCTGCACAGGCACCCAGGGTATCCCAGGCACCCCGGAGAGGCACCCAGGTCACCCAGGGCACACCAGGCACCCTGGAGAGGCACCCAGAGCATCCCAGGCAACCTGGATGGGCTCCCAGGGCACCCTAATCATCCTGGAGAGGCACCCAGGCCCCCTGGAAAGGCACTCAGGGCACCCTGAAGGGGCACCCAGGGCACTCTGCAAAGGCACCCAGGGCACCCCGACAGGACACCCCAGCACAGCCCTTGGTCTTGGGCACCCAGCGCCCCCAGCACAGTCCCCCCAGGCCCCTAGGATGCTCCCCAGACACCCTCCCTGCACCCAGATCATCACGGGCGAGGGCAGCCGGTCCTTCGGGTGCACGTCCCTGGCTGAGCGTGACCGCTGGATTGAGAACCTGCGCCGGACCGTGCAGCCCAACAAGGTGGGACCGTGGGGACACCCATGGGACACCCGTGGGACCACCCCCTGCTACCCCCAGCACCCTGATGTGAGGGGCCACCCGCTCCCCTCCTGTCTCCCCAATGGGCGGGATGAGGCCCCCTGGCAGGGCTGGGTGGGGAAACTGAGGCACGAACACCCCACCCCACCCTGGACCCCTGCAGGCACCCACAGCCGTGTGTCCCCTTGTGTCCTGCTGTCCCCCGGACAGCTTGGCTGTCCCCCATGTCCTCTGCTGTCCCCTGGGGGCTTGGCTGTCCCCTCGTGTCACCTCCTGTCCCTCCGTGGATTTGGCTGTCCCCTCCTGTCCCCCTGAGGATTTGGTTGTCCACCCGTGTCCCCGTGTCCCCTCCTGACCCCCATGTCCTCTCAAGTCCTCCATGTCCCATCATGACCCCATGTCCCTCCACAGAAGCCCTGTCCCCTCCTATTCTTCCATGTCCTCTCCTGTCCCCTGTGTCCCCTCCCGTCCCCCATGTCCCCCCGGAAAATCCCCTGTCCCCTCCTGTCCCCAATGCCCCTTCCTGTCCCCAGTGTCCTGCCCCGTCCCTTGTGTCCCCTCCTGTCCCCAAGTCCCTCCACTGAATCCCATGTCCCCTCCAGTCCCCCCTGTCCCCCATGTCCCCTCCAGTCCCCCCCTGTCCCCAGTGTCCCCCCGTCCCCCATGTCCCCTCCTGTCCCCCCATGTCTCCTCCAATCCCAAGTGTCCCCCCCGTCCCCTATGTCCCCTCCTGTCCCCATTCCCCCCATCCCCATGTTCACCCGCAGAATTCCCTATCCCCTGCACCCTGTCCTCCCCAACCCCCCCCCGCAGATTCACCCACCCCCACCCACGTCCCCCACTGTCCCCTTGACCCCCCCACCCATGTCCCCCACCCTGGCAGGACAACTGCGAGCGGCTGGAGCTGGCGCTGAGCCTGTGGGTCTACGAAGCACGGGACCTGCCACCTCGGCGTCGCCTCCGTTGTCACCTCCACCTGGATGGCACCCTCTTCGCCCGTACCACCGCCAAGGTGGCCGGCCCCGACGGCGAGCTCTTTTGGGGTGAACTCTTCCAGTTGGCCGCCCTACCACCCGCCCGTGCCCTCACCCTTGCCCTTTGCCGCGATGACAACCCCGGTCAACCGGTGGCCTCCATCACCGTCCCTTTGGCCGAGCTGGCGGCCGCCCGGCAGCCCTTGGAGCGCTGGTACCCGCTGAGCGGTCCTGGGGGAGGCGAGCGGGTGCCGTCGGTGAGGGTGCGCGGGCGCTACCGGGAGGTGCGGGTGCTGCCCATCGTACGCTACAAGGAGTTGGCTGAGTTCATCACCTTCCATTACCGGGAGTTGTGCGCCCGTCTGGAGCCCACCATCGCCGTGCGGCACAAGGAGGAGCTGGCTGGTGCTCTGGTCCGCGTCTTGCAGAGCACCGGGAAGGCCAAGGTGGAGCGGGTGCTGGCCATGGGGGATGTGGGGAGAGTGGGTGAGGGCAAGATGGGTGCTGCCTGGGGTGCTGTGGGCATGGTGGTTGGGGTGGGATGGACATCATGGGTTGGGGGTGCCAGGAGAGTTGGGGTGGATGAGTTGGGTTGGATGGGTTGCGTTGAGTTGGAATGGGATGGGATGGGAGAGTCGGGTTGGGATGGATTGGGATGGGATGGGTGAGTTGGGTTGGGATGGGATGGGATGGGATGGGATGGGATGGGATGGGATTGGTGGGATGGGATGGGATTGGTGGGATGGGATGGGAAATGCAATTTGGGGGAGTGCCAGGAGATCCTGGCACTTCCCAGGATGGGTTGATCAAGGCCGTTTGGGGCCATGGGTGCCCACCGAGCCCTTCAACATGTCCACCTGGCAGTCGTTCCTCATCGACCTCGGTGCGGCCGAGCTGGACCGCTTCGATGACCGTGAGGCGCTGATCTTCCGTGAGAACACGCTGGCCACCAAGGCCATCGACGAATACATGAAGCTGGTGGGGGGCAAGTACCTCCAGGACACGCTGGGTACGTCTGAACGTTACAGGTCTTTGTGGGACATTACGGGGCGTTACGGGGTGCAGGACATCCTGGGCATGACATTACAGGGTGCTACAGGGCGTTACGGGGCGCAGGACGTGGGCTGTAGGACACCCCCAGGACATCCACGGGGATGTGGCGGGGGCTCGTCACAGCCATGGCCACGGTGGTGGCTGGTTGGTCCCCTTACGGGCTGTCCCTCGGTGCCCAGGTGAGGCCGTGGCCCAGCTCTGCACCTCGGATGATAGCTGCGAGGTTGATCCCGGCAAATGCGCCGGCCTTGACCTCTCCGACAACCAGAACAACCTGCGGCAGGTCTGCGAGGAGACCTTCCAGCGCATCGCTGCGTCCTGCGAGTGAGGGACAGGCCTCGCGTGGGCATGGGGTTGGGCACGGGGGATGGCCACGGGGGTGGGCACCTGCACGGGGATGCGGGGTTTGGGGTTGGACACCGGCACGGGCAATGGGACAGGCACGAAGGTGGGCACCGACACCGGGAGGACCTGGGGAAAAGCTTGGAGATGGGCACGGGCGCAGGGATGAGCTTGGGGACGGGAATGGGAATGGGCAGGAGGACAGGCGCTGGCACCAGGGTGGGCATGGGGATGGGTTTGGGGACTGGCACCATCCCACACGGGGATGGGCACCAGGAAGGACCCAGGGACAAGCTTGGGGATGGGGGACGGGGATGGGGGACAGGGATGGGCACCATCCCTGGGATGGACACGGGGATGAGCACCAGGAAGGACCTGAGGACAACCTTGGGGACAAGCACAGGGGACCGGTACAGGAACAAGCATAGGCGCGGTGGGCACCGTGTCCCACAGCACATCATGGTGGCACACAGTGGGGGTTCCAGGGCCACCCACCTGCCCCAGCCTCCATCGGGGCGTCTCTCCCCGCAGCGCCTTCCCGGCAGAGCTGGGCGAGATCTTCGCGGCGTGGCAGGAGGAGTGCGCGGCGCGGGGCAAGGCGCCCATCGGCCAGCGCCTGGTCTCGGCCTCCCTCTTCCTGCGGTTCCTCTGCCCCGCCGTCATGTCCCCCAGCCTCTTCGGCCTCGTCCAGGAGTACCCGAGCGAGGCCACCGCCCGTACCCTCACCCTTGTGGCCAAGGTCATCCAGAACCTGGCCAACTTCACCACGTACGTCACAGCAGGGCACGGCACTGGTACCGGTGGGGAGGGACATCCCTACGGGGAAGCCACAGGGCAGCGGGGACATCCCCTACACGCTGTGTGGCACGTGCCGTGGACGGTCATGGGGCAGTAGGGTTGTCCCCAACGTACCACGGAGCGGCAGGGATGTCCCTTACACGCCATGGGGCAGCAGGGACATCTCCTACACGCCAAGAACCAGCCGCGTGGCAGCAGAGAACATCTCCACTCCATGCACGGGGCTGAGGTGTCCCAGCAGCAGAGCCTCCTGTGTCACCTGTGGTGGCCTGACCTATGGGTGGCTTGGTCCAAGAACACGGCAGTGTCCTCACCCATGTCCTGGCTTGTAGACAGGGTGGTGACGTGGTGCAGGGACACTGCAGTGACTTGGTCCACGATCCTGGAGGTGGCCTGGCCCATGACCATGGTGGTGGCCCAGGCCGTCGCCTGGCCCCCAGGTAACCGGCCATCGTGGTCCCCAGGTTTGGCGAGAAGGAGGCCTACATGGGCTTCATGAACGAGTTCTTGGAGCACAACTGGAGCACCATGACGGCCTTCCTGCAGAGCGTGGCCAACCCCGAGAGCAGCGTCCACATGGCCACCTACGACGGCTACGTGGATCTGGCCCTGGAGCTCGCCACTCTCCACCTCCTGCTCTGTGACATCTTCTCCAGCCTGGATCAGGTGCCACCACCCAGTTGTCCCCAAGGGAAGCTGGCGAGACTGGCCACCTCCTCCCCACACACAGAGCTGGCGTCCATTGCCCCGTGGATGGCACAAGGTCACCCGTTGTCCCCATAATGTCCTTGTCTCATCCTGGCAGGCCACGCAGGAGGAGCTGGAGCCCCTGCCCACCATCCTCACCGCCATCAGGGAGGGGACCCCTGTCCCCGTCTCCGTCCGGCTCAGCTCCACCACAGAGCGAAGGTACCGGTG
Organism: Spheniscus humboldti; assembly: GCA_027474245.1. Taxonomy (NCBI): domain Eukaryota; kingdom Metazoa; phylum Chordata; class Aves; order Sphenisciformes; family Spheniscidae; genus Spheniscus; species Spheniscus humboldti. The sequence continues at coordinate 3,373,812 of CM049913.1, read as the reverse complement.
GGTGGACAGGGACACACAGGCAACCAAGGTGGACGTGCGGGGCCAGGAGGAGCTTTGGTAGAGCGGTGACACTAGGATGGGTTTGGGGTGGTTCTGGTCCCACCTGGGTTTGGGGTGACTCTGGTTCTAGCCGGGTTTGAGGTGGTTCAGGTCAAGGTTGGTTTTGAGGATGGTTCTGGTCCCAGCTGGGTTTGGGGGATGTTCCCGGTCCCAGATGGGTTTGAGGTGCTTCAGGTCCAGGCTGGGTTCAGGAGATGGGTCCGATCCCAACGGGGTCTGGGGTGCTTTCGGTCCTGGTTGGGTTCGGGGTGGTTCAGGCGCCTCCTGGGTCCGGCACCACCCCGGTAGCCGGCCGTGCCATTGCCCCATCTCCCCTTGCAGCCCGGCGAAGAGCTTCAAACCAGGCTTCGTGCCGCCACGGGACCTGAGCAAGCACAGCCCCCTCATCAAGAGCCAATCCCTCATCAGCATCCGTCGTGTCCGGGGCCGGGAGGATGGGCCAGAACCAGAGCCATCACCGGCACCGGTGCCATCACCACCGCCCAGCCGTGAACGCCGCAACGTGCAGCGCACCCAGAGCGTGCCGGCGCAGAGCAAAGCCGCCCGGCGCCTACGCAAGCAGAGCAGCGCTGAACACGTGGTGGAGCCACCGGCTGAAGACAATCCGGGGTCCCTCGTCCCCCGCAATGCCCCGGTAAGCCACGGCAGCCGCCACGCCACCCTCGCATCGGTGCCGGTGCTCCGAGGAGGATGTTGGCATTAACGGGTGCCACCGGTGCCGTAGGGTCATGGGAAGCTGCGCTCATCGGCATCACTGCCGCGCAAGTCGACGGTGCCGTGGCAGCGCTACGCAGAGGAGGCGGCGGCGGCGGCGGCACAGGGCGAGCTCTACGCCATCCGCCCGTTGGAGAAGGTAACCCTGGGGCGGGTGGCAGCCAAACCCACCGGGGTGCCCCGCTGACCCCCCCCCGTCCTCGTCCTCGTCCCCCTCCAGCACGGGCGGTTGATCGAGGCGCTGCGGAAGGAGGTGGCGGAGAACCGGGAGAAGTTACGGCTGGCGGAGACGCGGGCGGGCGAGATGGAGGTCCAACACCGCGGCTTGCGGCAGGAGCAGGGTCAGCACCGAGAGCAGCTCGAGCGTCTCCGGCAGCAGCTGGAGGAGGCAAACGCCCGCGCGGCCAATTTGGGTGCCAGGTAGGGATGGGGATGGGGAGTGGGTGCCCCAAACCAGTGGGTGCCCCCTGCCAGCGGGTGCCCCACCACCGGGTCGGGGTCTTGGCTCATCCCCACCCCACTTAGGTTGACGGTGGCTGAAGGCACCAGGAAGAAAGACCTGGAGAGGCTGAAGACCAGCGAGGAGAAGAGCCGAGAGCTGGTAAGAGCCGGGACGCGGATGCATCCACGGGTGACAAGAGGGACCCGGGGGGGCGGGGGGGGGCTGACACGGTCCCCTCGCAGGAGAGCCGGCTGTCGGCGCTGGAGAAGGAGCAGGCGGAGCTGCGGGGTGCCATCGCCCAAGCCCTGGGCCACCCCGGGAGGACGGGACGCCGGATGCTGGCGCGGGGTTGGGACGAGAGCGGTGACGATGCTCAGGCCACCAGCGTGTAACCGGCTGTCCCGATGTCCCCAACGCGTCCCTGCAGCCCAGTCACCCACCACCTCCCGGGTCTTTCCGAAGGGTGTTTAATCCCGATCCTGCGGGGTGTCCCCTCCCCAGGCAATAAACAGCGCTGGTGCCACCGTCACAAGGTGCTTGGTTGTGTCCTGCCACCGTTTGGGGCTCTGTCCCCAATCCCACCCTCTCCCCAGGACCCTACGCCTGCTGGGGACATCCCAGGACCTGGGGCAGTGACAGGGATGTCAGGGCCACAGGGACCCCCAGGGACATGGTCATGGGGACCCTCTGGGCCAGCGATGGGGCTGTCAGGGCCATGGGGACCTGGAGCAGACCCATGGGGACCTGGGGAGGTGACAGAGATGTCAGAGCCATGGGGACTCCTGGGGACAGGGCCATGGGGACACTTTGGGGATGACAGGGCTATGGGGACCCCTTGGGACAGGGCCATGGGGACACTTTGGGGATGACAGGGCTATGGGGACCCCTTGGGACAGGGCCATGGGGACACTTTGGGGATGACAGGGCCATGGGGACCCTTTGGGACAGGGTCATGGGGACACTTTGGGGATGACAGGGCCACGGGGACCCTTTGGAACAGGGCCATGGAGACACTTTGGGGATGACAGGGCTATGGGGACCCCTCAGGGCAGGGCCACGGGGACACTTTGGGGATGACAGGGCTATGGGGACCCCTCAGGGCAGGGCCACGGGGACACTTTGGGGATGACAGGGCTATGGGGACCCCTTGGGACAGGGCCATGGGGACACTTTGGGGATGACAGGGCCATGGGGACCCTTTGGGACAGGGTCATGGGGACACTTTGGGGATGACAGGGCCACGGGGACCCTTTGGAACAGGGCCATGGAGACACTTTGGGGATGACAGGGCTATGGGGACCCCTCAGGGCAGGGCCACGGGGACACTTTGGGGATGACAGGGCCATGGGGACCCCTTGGGACAGGGCCGTGGGGACACTTTGGGGATGACAGGGCTATGGGGACCCTTTGGGACAGGGCCATGGGGACACTTTGGGGACGACAGGGCCACGGGGGCCCCTTGGGACAGGGCCATGGGGACACTTTGGGGATGACAGGGCTATGGGGACCCCTCAGGGCAGGGCCACGGGGACACTTTGGGGACGACAGGGCCACGGGGACCCCTTGGGACCGGGCCATGGCGTCCCCTCGGGGTTGACAGGACCGCGGGTCCCCCTGGGGTCCCCTCGGGGCCAGCCCTTCCCAGACCAGCCAGACCTTCCCCCTCCGCCCCCCCAAGATGGCCGCGCGGCGCCGCCGTCGCTCGCCGATGACGCGCAAAGCCGCGCCGCTCTCTCCCCCTCCCTCCTGGAAGGTCGCCGCGCCGCCTCTCCCCTTCCCTCCTCCCCCCCCCGCCCCGCCACTCCCAAGATGGCGCCGGCGCCCAGCTGCCTACGTCATCAGCAGCGCGCCGCGCGGGTCGGAGAGGGCGGAGGGCGGCGGCGGCGACGCGCCGCGGCCGCTCCGGCGGGGCGGGCGCGCGCGGCGGGGACGGCGCGGCCCAACATGGCGGCGGCGACGGCGGCAGCGGCGGCGGAGGCGGCGCTGGGACCCCGTTCGCCGCCCCCAAGATGTCGGCGGCGGCCTGGTCGCGCGCGGCGTGACGTAGTCAGGCCCCGCCGCCGGGAGGGGGGCGGGGGAGCGGCCGGAGCGGCGCAGGAGGCGGCGGCGGCGGCGGCGGCGGCGGCGGCGGCGGGACCGGCCGGGCCCCCGGGGGGGGATTTAAAGGGACCATGTCCCCGGCGCGGCGGCTGCTGTGGAGGCCGGAGCCGGGCAGGAGGCGGCGGGGGCGGCGGTTGCAGCAGCGGCGTCGTTGAGGAGGAGCAGCAGCCCGGCGGGCCCGGCCCCGGGGGGCCGGCGGGGTGAGTGCCCGGGCGGGGCGGGGTGTCGGGGAGGGGCTGGGGGGGCGCGCCCTGGCCCGGCGGGAGCCAAAGCGGGAGCCGCTACCGGGGGACCCGCGGCTGGGTCGGGGGGAGGCGACGCTGACACCCACCCCTTCTCCCCCCCCCCCCCCCCCCCCAACCTCATACCGGCCCCGTCCGGGGTGCTGAAACGCGGGGGGGCGGGGGGGGACACCCAGGCGTTCGGGGGGGACGTCGGGGACCCAGGCGTCCCGGGGAGGGCGGGCATGCGGCGGGGGGGGGGGGGGGAGGGGGGGCTGTGGTGAAGGGGAAGGCACCCAGGCGACCGGGTGGGCATGGGGGGGGGGGGGCTGTGGTGATGGGGGGGCACCCAGGCGACCGGGTGGGCATCGGGGGGCGGGGGGGGGGGGGGGGGTGTGTGATGCGGGGGGACCCAGGTGACTGGGGCAGGCAGGGGGTTAAGTACAGGCAGGTGCCAGGCAGCAACACCGGGACAGCCGGTACCGGGACAGCCGGTACCGAGCGGCGCTAGATTTGGTATCCACCGGTTGGGAACACGGGGGGGGGGGGGGGGACGGGACGGATCCGGACCCGCACTAACGCTTTCCCCGCGGCCCTTCCCGTGCCGGTTCACCTCCGTCGCCATCACCGGCACCGTTCCTGCGCCGGTGGGAGGAGGCCAGCCTCTCCTGAGCTCCTTAACCGGGGTTAAACGAGCATCCAGCCACCTCGTAATCTCCGCCGGGAACTTTTTATCTCCCTCCTCCGCCGGCCGGAGTGGTGTCGGGGCCGACGGGGGGCTGTGAAGGCAGCGGTGCCGCGGCGTTTCATCCCGTGCCGGGGATTGGCAGCGCTGGTGGGTTCGGTGGCAGGTTTTTGGTGCGGTGCCGTGGTGCCGGGAATGTTTCCTCTTCTCAAGCAGCTCGATGGTGGGGAGCGGGTCGGAGCTCAGCCGGCACCACTGCCGTACGGCATGAAGGCGAGAGCGGTGCCACCATCTCTCGGAGCAGCTTTTGGCTCATCCCGGTACGGCTCGACGCCGGATTTCCCTCCCTGGCGCATCGTTTAGAGGAGTTGGCGCACGATTGTCTCCGCTCGACGCCGCAAAATCCCCGCCCTGGCAGCACCGACGACCCTGTAGCTGAATCTCCCGGGGATCCCAGCACCGGCAAAGCCCCGTGTCCCAACAAAACCCCTCGGCACGGGATTTACTGGCTTCTAGCCGCGACCGTCAGAGCAGAAATGGAAGAGCTCCCTGGGGGACACGTCCTTTGCTCGGGGATGGGGGGGGGGGGGAAAACCCAAAACACTTTGCTGCTAAACGAGCTCGTTAACGCCGGGGAGGAATGTCGCCGATCGCTTGAGGTTTCCCCGTGGAAGGAAATTGTCCACGATCCTGGCTGGAGTCTTGGGAGCTTTCCGAATCCTCCCCGAATTCCTCCCGCATTGAAATCTGGAGTGCTCGCTGCCCTTCTGAGTTTTCTTCGTGGGTGCGATGTGTTTTGCACGTAAGCGGCGTTGGTGCGAGCGCGCCGGACCCTGCGCGCTTGGTCGTGGCCAGGGATGGAGCGAGGGAAACCGGCGCTGTCCTCCTGTGTCACGGCTCCGCTTTGCCATGCGAGGAAGAAGAAACCGTGCGGGGAGGGGTGTGTGTGTGTGTGGAACACGCAGCTGGAGTCTGCCCGGTTCAAGCACGCTGGGAGCGTGCTGGACCCTGCGAGCTTGGCCGTGACCTGGCACGGAGGAGGAAAATCGGTGCCGTCCTCCTACATCGCGACTCTGCTCTGCCAGCAAGGGAGGAAAAAAGAAAAAAAACAAACACGTGGGGGGAAAAAAAACCACACGGCTGGAGCTTGCTGGGCTCAAGCGTGCTGGGAGCGCGCGGGACCTTGTGCACTTGGCTGTGACCTGGCACGGAGAGGGAAAAACTGGTGCTGTCCTGCGTCACGATGCTGCTCTGCCACACGAGGAATAAAAACCACGCAGGGGGGGAAAAAAACCACACAGTCGCAGCCTGCTCGGCTGAAGCGTGCCCGGAGTGCACCAGAGCCTGCGAGCTTGGCTGTGACCTAGTGTGGAGAAGGAAAAACCAGCACCATCCTCCTGCGTTGTGATTCTGCTCTGCCAGCGAGGGGGGAAAAAAAAAAAAAAACAACCAAAAAAATACGTGGGGGGGAAAAAAAACACATGGCTGGAGCCTGCCCAGCTCAAGCGCACCGGGAGCATGCGGGACCTCGCGTACTTGGCCGTGACCTGGCAGCTGGAAAAACCGGTGCCGTCCTCCTGCATTGTGGATCCGCTCTTCCACAGGAGGGGAAGAAACCCCAACCCTGAACGAAACACATGGGGAAAAGCCACGTACGTGGCTGGAGCCTGGCTGACTCAAGCGCGCTAGACCCCGCACACTTGGCCATGAACCACCACGGAGGGAGGGGAAAAAACCGGCGCCGTCCTCCTGTGCCGCGGCTCCGCTCTGCCACACGTTTCTCCCAGGGAGGGGGAAAAAACCCACATAGCGGAAAAAACCACGCGGCCGTAGCCTGCCCGGCTCAAGCATGCCATGAGCGCGCTGGACCCCGCACGCTTGGCTGTGACCCGGCATGGAGAGGGGGAAAAAGCAGTGCCGTTCCCTTGTGCTGCGACTCTGCTCTGCCACAGGTTTCTCCCAGGGAGGGAAAAAAAAACCCCCACGTGGGGAAAAAACACGCGGCCGTAGCCTGCCCGGCTCAAGCATGCCATGAGCGTGCCGGACCCCGCACGCTTGGTCGTGATCCGATATGAAGGGAGGAAAAACTGGCACCGTCCTCCTGCGCTGTGGCTCTGCTCTCCCAGCAAGGGGGGGGGGGGAACCCCAAACCCAAACAGCCACAGAGGGGGAAAAAACACGCAGCCAAAGCCTTCCTGACTCAAGCGTGCGGCAAGGGCGCAGGGTAACCCACTGCAGAAACTCCGCCGGGAGCCGTTTGGCCTGGGGAAAGGCCCCTTCCTCTTGACTTCCAGGGAAGGCAGCGATTGTCCCCACTTAACCGGTTTAGCATTTAAATTGTCCCAATTCTGCTCCGCCTTTGCATGGCTCTGGGGCGATGGGCTGGGGGAAGGGTTTCCGCAGTCCGGCTCCCACCCTTGAAGCGAGCAGAGCTGGAGAAGCGAGCAGGGAAGCGAGCAGAGCTTGGGAAGAGGCTTTTTAAACTTTACGGTGAGCGCTCGGGTCTTTCAGGGTGCCGGCGCAGAGCGAGCCGGGGGGGAAAAAAACCCCAAACCCAACTCCCTTTTTCCCCCCGCCCCGGTGAGCTTGAAGACACCCAAGCGGGTTTTTGGGGAGGACGGTGGGTTTTCAGGGAGCGCCGCCGGCACGGCGGATGGGTGGATCCGTCTTTTGGGAAGAATAAGAGGGAAAACTTTGAAAAATCTGGGCTTTTTTTAGTGAGCAAGGTGGGGGATGCAGCACCGATGTCCTGCCCTGTCTGCGCCGGCTCATGTTTGGTTGGGTTTGGGGTTTTGGTGGGTTGAGGTGCCGGCGGGTGATGCCGAGCCCGATGCCGGGGTGCGGGTGGGGGATTTGGCGTCATTCCTGGCGTGGGGGTTTCGGCGTGGCCGCAGTGAGGCACGTTTCGGTGAGCGAAGGTTTGGACCGAGGCGGCGAGCACGGTGCTGAAGGGATGCTGCGATTTATCGCCGGGGAAAGGAGCTGGTGGTCCCTGAGGGATGCCAGATTCTGTCCTGGAGTTGGCTCAGACCAAACCCACATCCCCAAAAAACCCCGCAGCTTTTGAAAATAAACCTATTGCGTGGGGTTGTTTTTTCCCACCCATTCTCGCCTGGATGGATCCCGCCGGCTCGGGGATGTGCCGGGGTCTCCGGCCGGGCTGAGATGCGGCTGCAATTAAAAAGCAAAACCCCGCGATGGCTTTTCTCCCCCTGGATCCCAGGTGCTGCTGCCTGTCCCCTGCCTGTCCCCTGCCAGTTTTGCCAGCGCATCGCTACCACGCGCCCGGCACGTTGCCGTGCCTTTTTTATTTCCTTGCAGCGGGGCAACGTGTTTTGGGGTGACTCCTCGTCGTTTGACGGCACGCCGGGAAACACCAGGAGAAACGCCGGTGCCGTGCCGGCTGCCAGGCTCCCATCCTGCCGGCACGATGGATGAGCCGCCGTGGCACGATGGTAGATGCGGTAAAAAGGGAGCGCTGTGTGTGTCTGACCAGATTTAAGCCAGACCGTGGTTAAAGATGGGGTGACGCCGCGATCCCCTCCTTCCACCCGGTAAGCTGGTGCGGGTGGCTTCATCCTGGCGGAGCAGCCCTCATCCCAGCCCACCGGCACCGAGCTGACACCGCGGCAAACCCCTAAACATCCACAAATTTGGGATTTGCTCCCCAAAAACCTCCCCCGGGCCTGGGGGAAGCGTCGATGTGGTGCCGTTCTTCGGGGTGAGAGCATCCTGCCGGCACGGCGTGGGCATCGGGTGCCATTTTGGGGCGACGCTGGAGGAAGCTCCGTACGAACCAAAGCCAGCCGGAGCAACCGATCCTCACGGAAGAAAGATGCCGGCATTTAGAGCCAACGTATTTTTAATTGATTTAATTGAATTTCTATTTTCACTTCTTATTGGCAAACTAACCCATGTTGGCTCCGGGCATCGTTCCCCGGGGAAGCGACGGGCACCGGCTGCTTCGGGATGGGAGAGGTTTCAAGGTGGCTGCCGGGCATTGGGGTTTGCTCCATCGCTCTCCTCCCTCGGCCCCGGGGCGGGGAAACATCTTGCTCTTGCGCCAGCTCGAATAATTCCCTCTTCATTTGCATTCTTTACCTTGAAGGTATTTATAGTCTCTTCTCTGCCTTCTTCCTCGGCGGGGTAAATTTAGCTCCTTCGCTCTCCTCCTGTGCCTTTATCCTCCGGCGGAGCTGATAAGCCCAGCTTTTTAGCGCCTCTTTCCTCCTATTTTTCCCTTCTCCGCCCGCCCGCGTCAGGATTCGACCCGGCATCTCCGCCCCGCAGAGATCAGGATCCTGAGCGCTCTCCTTTATTTCTCCCAACGATTTTATTTTTCACCCTTTAACCTGCAGCTGCGGCAGCGTCGGGTGGTGGAAGGTGTTTTGGGGTGACGGTTTATTTTTGAGGGGGGAGTTCCACACTTGGGTGGCCGATACCTGGTTGCCCCCCAAGGGTCCCCCAAGCCCTTCGAGGGGTCCCCAAACCCTTCAGGGGTCCCCCAGCCCAAAGGTACCGCTTTGTCCCATCTGCTTGAATTCATACAGGGGAAGGATGTGGCACAGCATCCCAAAATCCCCCCCCACGCCCTGGTTTTGGGGGCAGCCGCCCTGGTTTTGGGGCAGCTGGCGGTGGAGCAGAGCTCCCAGGGGTGCAAGCCGGTGGCTTTCCCCGCGCTGCATCGCGGGATTGAATTTGTTTTGGGATAAATAATCGATTTGAGGGCGACTAGGGTTTTTTGGGGGGTGCGTGGCAGGGGATGGAGGGGATGCTGTTCCCCCGGCAAATCGTGGCGCAGAGGGGGAGCAGGAAAAAGCTTCGTGTTGGGGAGAGGCGGCACCTTTTGGGGTCCTTTGACTCTGGCAGGGACCCGGCACCGTGCTGGCTCCTGGTGGCACCAATTTTTGCAAGGGGAGAGCGATGGGACCCTATGTCTTGCCCAGCTCCGGGACACTGAGAGCTTTGGTGACCACGGTGAGACACCGAGACCGTTGGGTCTCCTGGCATGGGCAGAGCCGCAACCGTTTCTCCTCCACCTCGGCAAAATCCAGCCTCTTTTCTCTTTTTCTCCTCTTTTATCTCTTATTTCTTGTAGATTTTGCCAGCAGTCCCTGGCCGCCAACCCTCCTGAGTGCCGGCGCGGTGTTTTTTTCCGAGTGACACAGCACAATCGGCGAGGGATGGAGAAAGCTGTCCCTAATTTCTCAGAGCGCCAAGGAGATGGAGGCAGAGCCCTGTTAATGACACCGGAGCCAAAGAAAGAGACTTTTCCTGCCCTTGAGTGCCCCCAAGGCGAAGAACGAAGAGCCGCTTTCCTTCAAGATGCAAAAAAGCCCCTGGAGAACCCGGCTTTATCTGGGACGTCGGTGGAAACGGAGACGGAGCTCGAGGAAGATGCTTTCTACGCCGCGGATGATCTGGCGACGATGAGCAGGGAGGGGAAGGGACCCTCCGGCGCTGAGCTGCGCCCGTTGCAAGAGGACCCTGACTTCTTCTCGTCACTCTCCCGCCAGGAGCCTGATGTTGCCTTGGAAGCGCACGACGTGGCCGGTAAGTCCCCGGTCGGCGCCGTTGGGGTGGCTTCCTGGGGGACGGGGACGTCTCCCGGTTCTTCGTGTGTGCCCGGTGATGCTCGGGTTGATTCGGTTGGTTTGCCTGATGGTCGCACCATCGCGCCGGGGTGGTTTGCGGTGGGCGTTTGCTCTCTTGGTGTCAGAGATGTTCCCCAACTCTCGGTATCTTGTGGTGGAATGGGAATCGCGGTACGGTGAGAAACATGTGGATTTGATGGAAGGAGAAGCGAGGGTGCGAATGCCGGGCCGGCATCCACACGCCGCTGCCCGGCTTCAGCACCACAGACAGGCGCAAAACCCGATGGTGGGTCCAGCCGGTGGCTTTTTGGAGACCCTTTGTCCCCCCTGGCGTGGCGTTGGGACCCCAAACCGAAGGTGTCCCCAAACCGGTGCGGGGGGGGGGTTGTGGTCCACCGTGTGTCGGTGTGGGACTGGTGCTGTGTTGGGAGGGAGCAGGCGGGGGCTGTGCCGCACTGGTGGTGACCCATGTGTTTTCGGTATTGCTGGTGAAGCCGCAGCCGTGCTGAGCAGAGTGAAACTGTGCCACCTGCGCCTGGCCTCGCTGAAATCCCCTCTTCTCGAAACGGAAACGCTCCTCCAGCTCTGCCGAGGGCGGCTGCGCGCTTGCAGGGCAAAGGCATCGTCCTCTCCCTCGCTGCTTGGTGCCGGGGAAGCCATGCTGCTGGTGCCACGAGGGTGGTGGGGGATGAGGAGCTCCGGCAGGGACTGGGTGGTCCCCAGTGCTGGTGTGGAGCTATACTGGGATGTCCTTGGCATCGTGAAAACCCCCTGTGCGCGCCAGATGCTCTTGCAGGGGATGTCCTGCTATGGGGTGGGAGATCTTCGTCACCCGTGGGAGACCCCGTTGGGTCCATCCCTGACTCGGCTTTGGGAAAAACTCTCCTCCAAGGGCTCTTGGATGAGCAGGGAGGTTTTCATAGAATGGTTTGGGTTGGAGACCCCTTGTCCCCCTCGTCAAAGATCATCTAGTTCAACTTGCCGTGGGCAGGGAGATCTTCCACTAGATGAGGTTGCTCAAAACCAGCCTGACCTTGAACACTCCCAGCGATGGAGCATCTCTGGGCGACCTGGTCCAGTGTCTCACCACCCTCATCATAAAACAGTTCTCCCTTAACTCCAATCTAAATCTACCCTCTTCCAGTTTAAAACTGTTGCCCGTTGTCCTACAGGTCTTGGTAAAAAGTCTTCCTCCATCTTTCTTATAAGCCCCCTTTATATATGGAAAGGCCACAAGAAGGTCTCCCCAGAGCCTTCGCTTCTCCGGGCTGGACAACCCCAACTATATCATCCTTTCTTCATAGGAGAGGTGCTCCAGCTCTTGGATCATCTTCGTGGCCTCCTCTGGACCCGCTCTAACAGTTCCTTCTCCATGGGGCTGCTCTCAGTCCCCTGGTTTGTGATACTGGGGGTTGCCCCAACCCAGGTGCAGGACCTTGTGTGTGGCCTTGTTGAACTTCATGAGGCTCACGTTGGCTCATCAAGAAGTGATGTTGGCCGGTCGAGGTCCTTCTGGGTGACATCCCTTCCCTCAAGTTACCAACTCAGGTTGCTGTCACCCGCAAACTTGCTGAGGGTGTGCTCCATCCGTGTTGTTGGTGGAGATAATAAATAGCATTGGTCCCGGTATGGACCCTTGAGGGACTCCACTTGTTACTGGTTTCCACCTGGGCATTTGAGATGTTGCCTATAACTCTTTGTGTGCGGCTCTCCGGCCAGTTCCTTATCTATCGAGCACGGCTGCTGCAAGTTGTCCGCTCATTTGTAGATCCCTGGTTGTCCTCTGCCTGCTTTGGAGGATTAACCCTGTCCCACCTCAACTACTCCATCATTTCAGTGCCAAATGCTGGATAGGTGCCTCCACCATCCCAGGTCCTACCTGAACCCCTCCATGCGTTTGCAACCCTCCTGTCCTTCCCCATCCCCGTGTCCTCACTGGAAAATGAGGTGGATGGTGGCCACGGATCCCTCCACCGGCCAGTGATTTGCCTCATTAATTGTCCCCTGGCTGGTGGGTGGCTTTTTCCCCAGCTGGAAGCAGTAACAGCGGTGGAGTCGCCGGCTGCGATTCTTCTTCAACACCGCTTCCCCATCATGAGTTTGCCCGCCTCCGCAAACACCAGTTGACTTAAAACCTTATCTCCCGGCGCAGGCGATCTGTTTGGTGAGTCCCGCTGTTATTTACCCGCCACGAGGGGGGTGGGGAAGGACCACGTTGCATCTGGGAAGCTTTTCAGCTCTCGGTTCCTTCACCGTGGTCAACGGGTGGAAAATGAGCTCCGGGGGATGTGTCATGCACCGTATAGTACCAAAAGAAGCCGGGGGGAAAACGACCACTATTCAGACTCCACAGTCAGGCGGGTACTATATGGTGACAGTTTATTGAGAGCCAGAATCCTTAAGCAAGCGTCCGGGTTCGCGAAATAGTAACACATAACAGGACACAACCACGTACACAGGGAGGGTGATACAACCTGTCGATAAGGATCAAGCCGGTGGTCACAGACGGTTCGGGGATCTCAGTCCAGCTCTGAGGAGCCTCCTCCAGTCCGCGTCCTTTATGTTTTTGTTGCCGCATGGTCTCGGTAGATAAGCCCTTGGTTGGGTCTTTAAGCCCTTGGTTGGGTCTTATCTTTTACTCAAATGCGCCGTCTTCTCCCCTTCCCTCTTATTTTAATAATGAGGAGCCGTAACTGCTAAATCACTAAACTAAGTGCTCAGTATCACAAGTTGGTTTTACTTTTAACTTTATGCGGGCGAGGTTCTCCTTTTACTTCCCCGCCTTAGGTTTTCTCTCTCAGTGGGTTCAAATGCGTTTCAGAGCCTGGGTCTTTAGGCCCTTGACATAAGTTTAGGCCTCAGAACTGTGAGAGGACTTATCAAGGATGACAGTGTCCGAACAGGCGAGAGCTATGGGGCCTTCGCTCCGTCCTGTCCCCCGTTTCTGCACGGTCGTTGCTCCCTTGTGTCCAGCTACACGGGGGCACGGGCATCACAGGATGGACGCGGGTGTTTAAAAAAGGGGAGGGAGTTGGTGCCCAAAAAAATAGCGAGGGCTGCGGCGGGAGATGGAGAATGTCCCCATCTGGGTGTCCAACCTGGCCCGGGGTGCGTGGTGGGGCTCAGCAGGGGTCCTGGGGTGCTTCGAGTGGGACCCAGCTCCAGCCCTGCTCATGGGCAGGCTTCAAGTGATGCAAGCCCCCATCGTTGCTTCCCAGCTCGAAAACCCAACGTGAAATGGCCCAAAATGCCCCAAAACGGAGGCTAAGACTGGCACGCCGGTCTAAGGGTCTTGTCGGGTGGGAAGACCCCGCACAAATGCTTGCGGTGCCGCCAACCTCAAGGTTTTGGGGCTCTTCTCATGCCTCCAGCAGCCTCATCGCGGCAAAATTATCCCGGCCTCTGCTGAGCGCCGCTGACCGTGAGCCGGAGGTGGTTTGGCAGCTGCCGGTAAGTTTTCCGAGCGAGGCAGAGTCCACGCTGCTGCTGGGAGGTCAGCAAGCGATTGCCGGGAGAGACGCTCCCCGCAATGAGGCTGGTTTTTGGGGTGCCCTTGACGTGGAGCATCCCTCCAGAGCAGCGGCATGTCCTGCTTGCGTGCCGGAGAGCGTCGAGCCAGCGCCAGTGCTGCCGGCACACCTGAAGGATGGTGGCCCAGGAGAAGAGGTGGAGGAAGAGACTCCACGTTGCTGCTCGCCCCGGTGCCGGTGATTGCGGCACGCCAGCTCTGCAGCGCGCGGGCTCGTTAGTGGAGGAACGAGCGCCGTGGCGGCTCAGGCAGCTGCTCCGTTCTGCCCGACTGAGCTTTGAGCCGGCAAGGAGGAAGGAGCCGGTGCCGGGGATTTCCCATCTCCGGTTGTGGTACCCGAACCATCACCCTGTTTTTGGCTGGAGGCACCGTGAGTGATGGGGGCTGGGTGCCGCATCCCACGGGGACCCTTCTCGCGACTTTTTGGTGGCCTCATCTCCCCTCCTTGCTCTTTGGGGGGATGTTTCAGGCTGCTCACTGGGATTTTTTTGGGGTGCTGCGCCGCGCGGGGGCTCTTTTAGAAGCGGTTTGTGTAATTTGTTGTCGCGGGCAGCAGCAACAGGGCTTGGAGATGCTCCAGCCTTCGCCCCCTTCCTATTTTGGGGCTCGTCCCCCGGGGTAAAGCGGGGTGTGCCGCTTCCCCATGGGATCTGGCGAGGCAGGATCCGAATCGCCGAGCCTTTATCTTCAAGCTGTGGTTCCCTCGTCGTTTCCCGAATCACTGGCACCCTTATCAACCCGTGCCTGGAGGGGTTTTGCCTCCCCGTATCGGCCTGGGGATCGCTGGGGCGGTTGGAGCTGCGGTCGGTCGCGGCCCATCAACACGTCGAGCTTTTGCTCGGCTCTTCCGCCCTTGCACCACTCCCGGCATCGCGTTGGCTTGGGGCTGCCCAGGGAGGGGCTGGTCCCCTCGGTTCCCCCGGCTCCTGGTCACCTGGCTGTGTGTCCCCGCTGGCGATGGAGCACGAGGTCGGAGGTTTCACCGGAGGTGACGGGTGCCACTGGTGCGTGGGGAGGTTTTGGAGGAGGATTTGCTGGCTGGGGGGCTGGGGATGGGTGGGTTGGGGTTGTGCTTTCGGCTGCACGTGTGGGAGGGATGATACCCGGCTCCTCCCCACGCTTGGGGATGGTGCCACGAGGTCCTCGATGTGGGGACGTCCTGTTTTGGGATTGCCGTGGCAGTGTGGGGTGTGACGAGGTCCCCAGTGTGGGGATGTCTTGCTTTGGGATTGCTGTGGCCGTGTGTAGCGTCCTGATGTCCCTGGCATGGGGACACGCTGCATCGGGGATGCTTGGGGCAGTGTGGGGCGTGACAAGGTCCCTGATGCAGGGACGTCCGGCTTTGGGATTGCTGTGGCAGTGTGGGGTGTCACAAGGTCCCCAGTACAGGGACACCTTGCTCTGGGGATGCTGTGGCAGTGTGGGGTGTCACAGGGTCCCCAATATGGGGACGTCCTGCTTTGGGATTGCCGTGGCAGTGTGGGGTGTCACAAGGTCCCCAGTACAGGGACACCTTGCTCTGGGGATGCTGTGGCAGTGTGGGGTGTCACAGGGTCCCCAATACGGGGACGTCCTGCTCTGGGATTGATGTGACAGTGCGGGGTGTCACAAGGTCCCCAGTACAGGGACACCTTGCTCTGGGGATGCTGTGGCAGTGTGGGGTGTCACAGGGTCCCCAATACGGGGACGTCCTGCTCTGGGATTGATGTGACAGTGCGGGGTGTCACTATGGTCCCCCAATATAGGGACATCCTGCTACGGCAGTTCATGTTGTCCTAACGGCCCTGGCGTGGGGACACGCTACACCAGGGATGCTTGTGGCTGTCACAAGGTCCCCGGTGCGGGGACGTCCTGCTCTGGGGATGCTGTGGCAGTGCCCGGTGTCACCAAGGTCCCCGATGCAGCAGCGTGCGGTGTCACTAAGGTCCCTAACACAGGGACGTCCTCCTTTGGGGATGCTGTGGTCGTGTAGGGTGTCACCAAGGTCCCTGATGCAGCAGCGTGCGGTGTCACCAAGGTCCCTAGTGCAGGGACATCCTGGTCTGGGGATGCTGTGGCAGCGTGTGGTGTCACTACAGTCCCCCGTTGATTTAATACGAGGAAGGTAGAAGAGGTGAAACAGCGTTTGCGGTCCTGGCGTGAGATAATCCACCTGAAATCTGCCATTCCCGGCACTGGAGCTGCCAGATATGTCTCGATTTAGCCGAATCTTCTCTTTTATGGCTTATAATGCGTTGAATCGACGGTACAGGATCCAACCAAGCTACTGCGGGTCAGCATCAGG
Source organism: Spheniscus humboldti (assembly GCA_027474245.1). Lineage (NCBI taxonomy): Eukaryota > Metazoa > Chordata > Aves > Sphenisciformes > Spheniscidae > Spheniscus > Spheniscus humboldti. The sequence continues at coordinate 3,358,183 of CM049913.1, read as the reverse complement.
CTCCTCTTCTGCTCCCGGTCGCATCGGAGATGGGGTTTGATTTGGTCTCGATGTTTTAATATCCCCGGTCTTGACCCCGGTTCTGCAGGACGGCATTTTATCCATCATATATTGGACTGGCAAGCCCAAACCGATGCACGCCGTGAGGTTCGACCGCGTGCCAAACCGGGACAACTGGGAAAACATCCAGTTCAGGTAGAAACAACTCATGTGCTTTAGCTAAAAAGAAGCGTTTTTCATCCCAAATTGCTTTGATGTCCCGCTGCCCGCCCCCGATGGGCACCCCAGGGCTTTCCCATGCTGCAGGCGGTGAAACCCGGCCGCAGCATCGTTTATTCCCAATTTAGAGCTTTTTATGGTTATTTTGATTGCGATTGTGGGGAAGCCGCTCTCGGTTTAGTTTGGGGCCATTTCTAGCTCGGGAGGGGGGGGGGAAAGAAGCAGGGTGTTTTTTGGTTTTGTGGTTTTAGGTTTTTTTGGGGGTTTGGTTGGTTGTTTTTTTTTAGGATCCCGGTGACTAAATAAATCCACTGTGTCTTTTTTTGGGAGGCGATACGAAAGGGCTGGCGGAGAACCAGAGCCCGCGGGCTTGTTCGGCACCGTGCAGCACCCTGCACCGCCTCGTCCTCTTGGCAGGGGGGTTCTAGCAGGAGCAAACCACCCCCTCCCCCCCCCCCCCCCCCCCCCGAACCCCAAACCCTCCCACCTTGGGGGTGAATCACCCCTTTGAGCTCCCCAAAGGATGCTCAAGCTTTTGCAGCGTCAGGCGGCGTGGCAGCTTGGGAAGCTGGAGATGGAGAAGTTTTTACGGACTTATTTTATTTTATTTTTTTTCTGCTCCATTCAAGAAGGGACGATGCCGCAGCAAGGAGGTAGGGGAGGCGCTCACGGCGCCGGGGGTTTAATTTATACAGGTCTGACAGCGAGGACAATACCCAAGATGGACTGCATGTGGCAGGGGCTGAGGCTCAGCCTTTGTCCCACCTCCGTGTCCCTTTTGTTTCTCCACCTATTTTATTCCTCCCCACACCCCCCCGCCTCCACTTCTCCTTTCTTTTTAATCCCTTCTTCTGTGTCCCCTCTCCATCCCTCTCCCCTTCCCCCTCCAGTCTTGACTTGCAAGAACCGCTGTCACGGGCCAAGAGCCTCTTTTGATTCATCCCTTCAAGCACCACTAAGGAGCTCTTGAAGTTGAGATCGCTCCTGGGAAAGGCTGATCCCGACGCTCGGAGATCCCCTCCCCTCTCCAGCATCCACGTGCACGATCTGATTATTTTTTATATACACTTTTTTTTTTTTTAAAAATTTTTGTGGTTTTTTTTTCTTTTCCCCCCTGCTGGAATGAAACTCAAGAGCCCACTTGAGCCCGGAGTCACGCATAAGAACCCGGGGAAGGATGCTCGGAGCCGTGTTTGCCTCCGCTCCCGTCACCGCCCGATGCAGTCGGGAAATCGAGGGGCAGGACACGACGTTCCCGGGGCGGAGGTGGGCTCGGCGCCTGCTGCCCACGCAGGGAACAACCCTGGGGGAAGGTACTGGCTTGTCCCGACAGCTCAGTGCTCGCCGGTCCCGTGGGGCTGGAGGTTGTAGGTATTTTTTTTCTTACCGAATAAGCTCTCGGAAAGTAATTAAATGGCAGAAATAAGCCACGGGGTTTGACGGTCACCGGTGCTGCCTGTGTTGGGAAGTTGTCCCCGTCCGTGTTTACAGCCTGGAGCGGTTTGGGGACAACCTGTCCTTGGGTTGGCGGTAATTTGGGTTTTACTTGCCGCTGGGGAATAACGATGCTCACCCGTTCAGCTGCATCCCCCTCCGTGATGCCGAGAAGAGCCTGGTTTTGGGGTGCCGCTGCCCAGAGGGTGATGTCTGGCTTAAATTACCTTAAAAAGAGATCATCGCAAGCTGCAGGGCTCCAATCCGTGACTCGGTTTCCCCTTGCACCCCCAGCAAAATCCCGCTGCCGCGGAAGGAGGGATCCGGGGCTGCGTGCTCGGGTCCCCTTGCAAAATGGGGAGAAATCCAGCGGGATTGGGGATGGTGGGAGCCCTGCGGTGTCTCTTTTTGCACGCTCACGGAGTGTATCCTTGTAGATGTCCTCGGTCCTGGCCTCTGAGGTGTTGCCACCTTCGTCATCGTTAAAGCAAAGCTTGTTAGATGCGGCAGGGGCTTTTCTAGGGACGTCCTGCCAAACGGGAGCTGCTCTCCGGGCTGAGCGCAAGGTGCCGCAGGGATTTTGCAGGACAAGGGAATCACCGGGATGAAATTGCCCAAATTTGGGTCTTTTTTGGGGGGTTGGTGGCACCGGTGACGAATCACCGTGGGTGGGCCTGGCTCCTGATCCATGTTATCCAGCTCCCCACCCACCCTGGAGCCTCTCCAGGGGGTGGCTTTCACCCCAAAAACATGCTCATCCTTTCTGTGGGAGCATGGGGGGTGGTGGATGAAGGCTGAACGACTCTCCGAACCCGCTTCCCTCCTCCGAAGGTCCCAAGTATCCTTTCGGAGGGGATGGGAGCAGGGAAGAGGGCAAAGGTGATTTTTTTTTTTTTTTCTTTTCTTTTTTTTCTTTACTCGGAAGAGCAAAGTCTGCATGGTGCTTAAATAATCAAACCGCCGTGGAGCGGATGGAGATAAGGAGGAAGCGGCTGGAAAAGCACCGGTGGCAGCTCGGCTGTACAGTAGAAATCAATAAATCCCAGCAGCGGATGGATGTCGTGGTCCGGGGATGCCCGAGCAGGATCCGCAGCACGTGGCTGGGTGCTGGGCTCAGGTTCCTGTTTGTGCTGGATCGAGCCCTTTGGACGTTGGGTGCTGGAAAAGCTGGATTTAAGCTGTACGGCATGGTTTTTCCTGGCTTGTGCAACAAGGATTTGGAGACGGAGACGTGCCGGGTAGTTCGTGGGTGCCAAGGTGTTGCAAAGGGCCGTGTGTGCTGCTAAAATTGGGTGGCAGGCATCAAATATTGCTGCAGACGGCAAATGTTTGCCGGTTGCTTTGCACGGCTCTAAATCGGGGCGTCGGGTTTGAGACGGAGCTGGGAGACGGCCCCGAATCGGGGCGTCGGGTTTGAGACGGAGCCGGGAGACGGCCCCGAATCGGGGCGTCGGGTTTTGGACGGAGCCGGGGAGCAGCCCTAAATTGGGGTGTCGGGTTTTGGATGGAGCCAGCGTACGGCTGTGCTCCACGCCGCAACACAGACCGGCTTGGCAAAGCTCCTCCAGGACTTGCACGCTGCAGAGCTGATCCAAACAGATCCACCGCTGAAAGAAAAAAAAAAAAAACAACCAACCCAATAATTGCCATTTTTTTGAGCTGCCCTCCGGAGATCTCGCTGGTACCTTTTGATCGTGGCCAGTCTGGCGATAAATAAGATGACTTTGTGTTGCGTTAATCTGGATGATGTTGCGTGGATGCGTGTGGTCCAGTTGCAATTTCGCATTAAAATACTGAAAAGCATCTGCACCCAGAGCCGTACTGGGAGCAGCTGGAGAAAGGGAGATGATTTTGGATGCGTGATTTTTTTTTTTTTTTTTTTAATGCCGGTCACTGGGAGCCTGCGATAGGGACCTCCAATGGAGCACAAATCAACCCTGTGGGGACATGGGTTGGCTGGAGATGTGCTAAAGTGGTGGTATTTGGTGGCTGCGGTTCACCGCTGTCCTCCGGGGACGGTAAAGGATCCTGCACATGCCTGAGATGGAAAACTCGTGTCTGGAAATTGCGCAAAATAACGGTTTAACATCATTTCACTGCAGCTGAAGGAACATCTTTTGCTTTGCTCTTGGTGGTGTCCTCCTGTCCCCAAGCAGGTCACCGGTGTCGGGCTTGTTTCGCGTCGGCTGCCAACAGCTACGAGCAAAGCGATGGAGAAGGGAAGTGGCATTTGGGGCTTGCACGAAGGGAGCGTTGGTCTCTTAAACAGCGGTTTCTGAAGAGCAATTTCTGCTGTTGCTCAACTGTTGGTTGAGTCCGTGCGTCTGTCTTGGTCTGAGCTGCCCCAGCTGGCGGTTGTACAGCCCCGTGCCCAGGGAGACACCAAAAAACCCCAAGAATTTGGTCCTTAAAGTCTTCTGGTAGATGTTCACGTGGTTTACAAGCCCAACCCTCAAACTCTCCCTTAACCAAGTCTTGAATTCTTTGTCATGGAGCATGTGTGAGGGTCTTGAGGTGCTGCCGTCTGTCCCACCTCTTCCCGATTGTCGTTGTTCCAAAGAGCATCTGGATGACCCTTCATGGGGGTAGGGACTTGCAGATGAGAGGTAGGAGCAAAGAGCTGGAGCAGTTGGTTTATGGGAGCCTGGGAAATAAAATTAACAGGATGAGGAGGTCAAAGTATACTCAGCCCTTGCAACGCTGGGGTTTGTCCTAGATCTGGGCTTTGGTGGGGTGATGAGACCTCATGGCACTGTCCTAGTTTTAATTGTGAAGCATCGGAGTGAGTTTTAGGGGTGTTTTGGGGGAAAACGTGTCTTTCTTGCAAGGTGGGTCCCCACGTGAAGTGCTCCAGCGTAGGAAATCATGCTTTGGTTTGATCTTGGTTTGAGCAGAGAGCTCTAGGTGCCTCTAAACCTTTTTCTGGAGCGGAGCAGCTCATGTGTAACCCGTCCCAAGGTGTGTTTGCCAACCGCTGGGCCATTTTTTTTATGGCCTGCCTTTGAACTCCATCCAGAAAAGATAATGCAAGTCATGAGACCAGAAACCCAACGGAGGTGCAGCTCTTGCTAATCTTGGCTTAACTCTTCAGGACAGTCCCCAGTGCCTACATCCAGTGGCCTCTTCTGAGGTTTCTTGGATGGGTGAGGGGCTGCCCCCGAAATCGTGGCTGTTTTCCAACGTTGTCTCCTTCCTCGCTGGTGTTGGGCTGAGTTTAAGTTGTTGGCTTTCAACCTCTCTTAACCGGGAGGCTGAGCTCGCAGTCCCAGTAACCTTCCTCACTAGTTACCGCTTCGTCAGCCTCTTAGCTTGCGAACGGTGCCAGGAAAGATGTCATGTTGTTGCCTAGCAAATAAATAATTGAATACTTCAGTCCAAGACAACAGGCAGGGCTTAGCTGGAGCTGGGACGTGGAGTACAGTTGGAAACCCAAAAGTTGCATGGAAAAAAACCTACGCTACGTCTCTTTTAACGCAGGGGTAACAAAGCTCTCGACCGTGAATCTCTTCCCAAAGACTTTTGGGGTTAGTAGCTTTCCACCCGTGCCGTGGATAAGCACTAAAATAAGGGTTTGATGGCAGCACGAGGGTTGGGTTGAGTGGTTGCGAGCGCGGCAACGTTCCTGTGGGGTGGGAAGGTGGGTCATGACGTGGTCCTCAGACGTGCCGCCAAAAGAATGAGGTGAGTGTTGTTCAAGGTGTTTTCTTGCCGTGGGTGGTCTTTGGTAACCCAAAACCGTGGCCCTGAGTGGGCAAGGTCTGCGGCGAGGAGGGGTCCTGTCTGGTGCCCGCTGGTCCTCCTCGGTGTGCTGGGAGAAGGTTTCACGCCCGCGCTTGGAAGCGGTTGTCCAAGGCACGGAGCACCTGCCGTGCCCGTCTTTCGGTGTCTATAAATAACCTCCCAAATCCAGCACCCCCCGAGCAGCCTCTCTCCCCTGTGCCGTCGCTAGTGCTTAACCGGGCCACGGTTTAAAAATAAGCCGGGGGCAACACCGGGCACAGCCGTGGATTCTCCTGCTGCCTCGCAAAGTAGGACATGGCCCAATCCATCTTCTCCGTTGGGCATTTGTGGGCAGGAAAGGTGCTGTAGTGGGCGCAAGCCTGTTTTTTGGCCACGCAAAGCCAACTTCTTGGTTGGGGCAAGTGGGGAGTAAACGTGGTGTGGCTGCGGCGTTGGGTTTTTGGGGGCAGCTTGCTTGTCTTGCAGCCCAGGCTGCTCTCCTGCTCCATCCAGGCTGCCAGATGTCTGGAAAACCTTCAGCAAGTGGCCTCAATCTAATTTTTTTTTCCTCTTCCTCAATATCGGGGGGATAAAAGGTATTCAGGAGCGTGTAAGGGATAAGTGGCTGTGGCAATGACCCCTTTTGCAAGAGCAAACTGCTGCTGGGTCAAGCTGGGGATGGCGATACCGTAACCTTCTTCCAACCCCAGCAGAAATGAGCTAATGCTTCGGCACGAGGCCACGTTAATCCTTCTCTGGAGTTTGCTGCTGCTGAGAAAATGAAATTCATGTTTGCACTGTGCCTCCTGCAGCACCGTGTCCGGCCGGTACCGCGGGGGATAACAAAAAAAGGGTTTTTTTAAGTATGTTAACAGCAAAAGGAGGACTAAAGAAAACATTGGTCTGTTACTTGATGAGGTTGGTCACCTCATAAATAGGGATGAAGATAAAGCAGAGACATTTTATGCTTTCTTCACCCCTCTCTTTAAGACCAGTGATGGGCCCTGGGACCCCGTGGAGTTGGGTTGGAGGACCACAACTGGGGGAGTGGTAAGCTCCCAGTTGACTTTGAACTTGTATGGGATTTGCTGCAGCAACTGCATGCATGTAAATCTACAGGTCCCGATGGGATTCATCCCAGGGTACTGGGAGAGTTGGCTGATGTTATTGCGAGACCTTTCTGTTATTTATCAAGGGTCTTGGGACTCTGGAGAGGTCCCAGTCAACTGGAAGCTAGCAAATGTTATTCCAGTTTCCAAGAAGGGCAAGAAAGATGACCCCGGTAGTTATAGACCTGTCGGTCTCGCTTTGGTGCCTGTTAAAATTATGGAGAAGGTTATTCTGGGAGTTATTGAAAAACACTTGAAAGACGATGCAGTCATTGGTCAAAGCCAACGTGGGTTCGTGAAGGGAAAGTCACGTCTTCCTAACTGAATATCCCTTCGTGACAAGGTTACCCGCCTCATGGATGAAGGGAAGGCGGTGGATGAGGTTTTTGGGGATTTTAGCAAAGCTTTTGATACGGTTTCAGAGCATCCTTCTGGACAAAACGTCTAGCATACAGCTAGACATGGACACAACGCGTCAGTTGGCTTGAAGGGTCAGGCTCAAAGAGTTATAGTCAACAGGGCAACATCTGGCTGGTGACCAGTCACTAGTGGTGTTCTCTAGGGGTTTTTCCTCTCTTCAGTGTTTTTATCGATGACCTGGACATGGGAGTTGAGTGCACACTCCATAAGTTTGCTGATGATACTAAACTAGGAGAAGCTGTTGATTCCCTCGAGGGTAGAGAGGCCTCATGGAGAGATCTCGATAGATCAGAGCGTTGGGCAATCACCAGCTGTATGACATTGAACAAGGACAAATGCCAGATTTTGCACCTGGGATGGTGTCATCCAGGATGTACGTATAGATTTGAGGCCAAGAGGCTGGAGCGCAGCCCTGCAGAGAGGGATCTGGGGCTTTTGGTTGATGGGAAGCTCGACGGGAGTCAACCATGTGCCCTCGTGGCCAAAAGGGCCACCCGTATCCTGGCACGGTATAGCGAACCGGTTGAAAGCCGCGGTTGTCCCATGTCTTGGTGTGGCCTCACCTTGAGTCCCGTGGGCACTTTGGGGCTCCGCAATCTAAGAAGGACGTAAGAAAATATTAGAACGTGCCCGAAGGAGGGCAGCAGAGGTGGCGAAAGGAGTAGAGGGCTTGTGAGGAGCGGCTGAGGATACCAGGGTGGGTCAGCCTGGACGAGAGAAGACTGAGGGGTGACCTCATTGCTGTCTGCAACTTCTTTGTGATGGGGAACGGCGAGGGAGGTGCTGATCTCTTCTCTCAGGTGTCTGGTGATAGGGAGGGGCTTAAAGTTGCGTCGGGGGAAGTTCAGATTGGCCATTAGGAAAGAGTTCTTCATGGAGAGGGTGGTCAAGCACTGGAACGAGCTCCCCAGGGATGAGGTCATGGCCCCAAGCCTGTCGGCGTTCAAGAAGTGTTTGGAGAACGCTCTTAGATGTAGGCTTTAACTGTTAGGTTGCCCTGTGTGGAGTCAGGAGTTGGGCTTGATGATCCTCCTGGGTCTCTTCCAACCCAGGAGATTCTACGTCCTTGTGTCATTGGGACACACTGGTTTCAACCCAGCTGGTGCTTTGCAGTTTTGGGGGAACCTAGCTGGTTTTAAGACGTGAAGTTCTTGCCGCGGAAGCATAGTGTGCTTGTTGTAGGAGAACTGGTGGCACTTATCCCACTTGGGTTTGTCTCTAGGGTGCAACGTGGAGCTGAGCAGCTGCTTCCCTTCCTCCCCGGTGGCACCGTGTCTGGTTTGTCCTCCTTGTAACCGTGTTATCTGGTGCGTTACTATAGTTTTGGGCTGTCTGTGTGGTCAAAATCCTTCCTTTTCTTGCTGTCTCCCGAAAAAGTGTGTATCTGTGGGAAGAGACTTCTGGGGCTTGGCCATCAGAGACTCCAGGATGTAGAAAAAAGGATTAGTTTAAGGACGGAGGGGCTGGGGAAAGTGTTTCTCCCCACTTTGTACCGGATGATCCCTGCAGAGACGTCCAAGCACAGCCTTAACTGTAAGATCTGGGCAGGGGCTGCAAATGTTCTCAATTTATCGCTGTTTTCCAGCAAGCGTTGCTGGTGACTGGTCCCTTCTTGTTCATCCTGGGGCCAGAGTCCTGCTTTTCCACCCTGGGGTCTTCCCTGGGGTGTTTAGGAGCCCCCCAGCCCTCCTTTATGTAGGATGGTTGAGTGGAGGAAGGATCTCAGCAGCTTTTTGGGCTCCGTCTCATCATCCTTGTTGCTGGAGCCTGACATGTTCCTGCCAGCCGCGACATGGGGGGTGAGATGCTGCCAGGCGAAGCCGTCCAGCGATTTCTCTGTCACCGCAATAACACCAGCACTTGGCACCCACGCCATGCCAAGGCAGCCCCCCGAGAGCCCGCGCTCGCGCCGAGGACCGAATCCAACCTCTTGGCTCGGTTCGGGGAAGCATCCGCGCTCGGCACGGCTCACCCATCAACGTCGCGTGCTCTCCGGAGCGCTCCAGCACGTACACCAGCGTGATTAATAAGCATTCCCAGGTCTTTGTGGCGGTCGGTGGGTTTCTGTAATTGGAAAGGACAGCTCGTTACAGGCTGACAGCAACAAGAAGATCCCTCAGGAGTCTTCTCTGTGGCGTTATAGCATCCAAAACAGCCTTTGGGGATCTTCTCCCCTCCTAATATTACAGGTACGAAAGAGCTGAGCCTTGTGGCTTCCCAGCGCTCCCCCATCGTTGCTTTTTAGGTGACTAAAACCCCGTTTTAATGATGGTGAAGTCAAAACCTGCCGGCAGATGGAGGAAAAAGTTGATGGGGGTGAAAGACACGGAGTTGGAGGGACCCGGAGCGAAAAGGGGATGGCGATGTGAATCACCTGCATTCATCGGCGGTAAAAACACTACCACTTTTATGGGAGCAGCTGAGATCTGCTGGAAATTTAATAGAGATGGATCCAAACAAGATGAGCTTGCAACAGAGTCTGGATGCCTTTCAAGCAGCTTGGATAGAAACTGTTCTTTCATTAGATGCTGGATGTGTCCTCTGCTGACGAGGAAAGTTTTCTGCCACCCGTCACATAAATCTTGCTTAAAGCTGGATGGAGCAGAGCAGGATCTAGAGGATGGATTTGCTTAGAGGCCTGATAACTCTTTAAGGGAAATAAAAAAAAAAAAAAAGAAGGAAAGGTTTTCAAGGATCGGCTTGGAATCGCCTCTGAAAAGGCTCAATCTGGGCTTTTAGCTGCGGGTAAAAGACTTGAATGGAGGGCTGGCACCCTCGGGCAGTGTTCTTTCTCACTTGCCTTTTGTTTTTAAAAGGCTTGGTAATGGGGGAAATGCAGAATTGGAAACACCTCGGGTAGAAAATACCCTGTTAAAACAGGTATTTGCACCCTGATTTGCAGAGGGAGGCGAACGCAGCATGGTGCGGCAGCTGTAAAACCCGGTGCAGATGTTGGATGCAGGACCCGCCACGGGCAGCATCCCTCGGAGGGGGACCACGATGCTCAGGGCAATCCCCATCCCACCAGATTTGAGGGTACAGCTGGGGAGCCCCGAGGGTTTTAAGTGGTAAAGGACTGGCCAGGTTTTACGGAGCATCCACACGCGGTCCGTCGGCTTGCTTGAAAATACTTTGGGAGATGGCTTGGTGCCGTGCTCAGGGCTGTATGAGGCAGGGATGGTTAAGGAGAGCTTGCAAAAAAGATAAAGTCTTTTAGGGGGCTTGAAAAGTCTTTTTAGGGGGGATGGCCATAGAGCAAGTGCCTCCCCTGCCCGAAGCGGGCAGCAGGCGCTGGAGAGCAATTAGCATTTAGGAGCTGGTGTTGTGTCTCAAACCCATTCAGACCTCAGCACTGTTTGCAGAAGCACGTGAAGGTTTTGTCGGAAGTTTTTCTGGGCTCAAAGCAGGAGGTTTTGGGTTTGGGATCGCCATCCCGGGGTCAAGCGGGGTTAGTGCTGTCCTGAGAGGTGCTGTGGGCCGAGCATCTTTGGCGCGAGTGATGCTGAGAGGTGGCAGCGTGGTCCAAGCGCGGCGAGGGAAGGAGCAGCGTCATCCTCCCGACCCGATGCGGGTCGTAGGATCAGCCCCAGGTTTGGGGCACTGAGTTTCTGCCCTTGCCCCGTGGTCTCATCCTGCTTCTGCGGGAGCCTCGGAAATAACCACCGGAGCCCGAAGTCATGCAAACGTTTGGAGTATCCTGGGAAGTCTGTATCGCTCTCGAGCCTGGGAGCAAGCCCTCAACCCTGACTATCGGGCTCGTACCACCAGCTTTTGCCTTTCTCTTGGAGGAAACGCAGCCCAAAGCTCTGCCTCACGGCGCCTGGAGCTTTTCCGGATGGGTCTGGGCTCTGCATCCCCCCACGCTGGGGCCGGGTGCGGGGCACAGCTCCGGTGCATCCCCTTGGGCTCCGCAAATAACCCTGAGAGCTGAGAAAACCCGAGTATAACTCGTGTCCTCTGGCCGGGGAGCTTGGGGAGGCTGGAAATAAGAGCAAAGCTCCTCGCTGGGAAAGTGTCGGGTTCCCTCTCAGCCGTGCCAAGCTAAACAAGCCACGCTGTTCGTCTGCTTGCAGCAGAAGAGCTGGTTTTCCCCATGGTAGCCCTTCCTCGCACCTGTTTCAGTTTCGGTTGATCTCACTCGTACGCCAGCGCTGAAACCCTGCGCGGGGTCTCGGCACGGACTCCTTGACCCCGTCGTACGCGGAGTTTCGGGGAGAAACGGGGGGGTTTTCCACCTCGTTAGATTTGCCGGAGGTTTTCCAGTGGGAGGCGGATGCCTGCGGAGTGAGTTCAAGCTGCTGACAACAGGCTGGCTTTTCTCCGCTGCCTTTCGAAGTCGTCCGTGAACTGCAGGTTGCAAACCACAGCTATATATATATATATTTTTTTTTCCTTCTATTTTTTGGTGGTTTTTTTTCTCCTCCCCCCCCCCCCCCCCCCCCCAACCTCACCGTTGGTGACTCACAGCTCCCATGTGATCGCTGAGTGCAGCAGGTCGTCCGTCATCCAGCTAAGGAGCTTCCCATCCCGTCGCAGTCGATCACCCCTGTCTCTCTTCCGATTCCTGGGATTACCCCTGGATTTTTTTGGCACAATATCCCCCTCCTTTTCCCTTGGGGTGCTGCTGCCCGGCTCTCCTCCACATTGGGGACCTTTCTAATGCACCCTTTGGGGTCAGGAGCAGGTATGGGCCATCACCGGCAGCTGCTCGGGCTCTCCAGGAGACACTTTAGTGCAGCACCTCGATGCTTCCTTCTTGGTTGAGTCTTTGCCCCCGTAGATGCTTTTTTCCAGCGGCCTTTGTGATCTTCTGTAGATCTTCCTCTGCGTTCATGGGCCCTGCTGGGTTTTATGCTGCTGTGATGCTTCTCCTTCTCTACCTTGTTGGTCCTGCTTGGTCTCCAAAGCCCTCACAAGCCTTCACCGTTGGGTTGCGGTGGCCAAAACCATGGTGGAGATCCGGTCCCCCGCCCCGAGGTCTCTGGGCTGCTGCAGGGACATCTCCCGGCTCCGTCGATCATGGAAGAGTGCGGCCCTTCCTCCGGGCAGACAGCTTGTCCTCTCCTGGCTCTGCTCTTTGGCTCGCAGACCTGCAGGTTGGCCTCTTCCTTGGAAAAGAAACCGCGTGTCGCTGCGCAGCTGTTTCTGAGAAGATGACGGTGCCCACATGGTCGAGGTTTGGGAGATAAAAATTCAACATCTTCTTCTGGCCACCCCTGGGTGGCCCTGGCAAGTCCTGCAAGGGCTGGAGGGACTGCGCTGTCCTGGGAGAGCTGAAGGGAAGCGTTCGAAGCTGCGGCGTGGCTCCCATCCAGACACTTAACATCTCCTTTCCACCCCCGGTGGGACTTCTCCAGCCCTTGGTGACCAGTGAGATGAGGCACCTCATCCCTGGTTTCATCCTTTTCCTCCTTGATCGGAGCTCAGCAGAAAGATGGGGTCCCCGGTGGAGTGGCTTTGGTGGACGAGTGAGTCACCCTGTGCTGCTCTTCTCTCCGATGGAGATGTGCCGGTGCTTGCGCTGGGACGGGTGAAGCTGCTGGCTCTCCTCCACGTCCACGTTGAGGTCCTGCTGCTCCGGCTCGGGCATAACATGGCGCTTGCCGGTCCCGCACTGGGACGGCGTCTCCGGTTAAGCCTCGGTAGAGTCCTTCATCCAGATGTTTATGCGAAGCCTGTGAAATCGTGGCAAGCTCTCGCTGACCATAAACATCCCAGGGAGCGGAGCCAACATCTCGAGATGTGTCATGCTTCCTACGGCTCCGTCTTCCAGAAGCGCGCAAGGCTTCCTGAGCTCTGCTGACTCGGGCAGCTTGAACGCGAGCCCGTGCGCACGAGCCAACAGGCTCTGGCTCAGTTCAGGGTTGGTTCTGGGTTTTTTTTTTTTGGTTTGGTGGTGGTTTTTTTTTCCTCCAGTGGGAGCAGTTTGCTTAAACCCAGCTGTCCCCGTGGGACCCCTGCCCTCTCGGCGTGAAAGCTTGGGTGCCGTCTTGAGAATTGACGGCAGCGATGAATGGGTGTTTCTTTATTTCTGGGCCAGACACGAGGATCTCTTGGGTGATTCTTTATTTCTGAGCCAAACACGAAGATCTCTTGAGTGACTGTTTCCCCTGAGCCAAAGCATGAGGATCTCTTGGAGGATGATGAGCTTGTGTGTGGGGAACGGTGTGTTTCAGCAGGAGGGTTGTTGCTCTTATCGGTGATCAGCGCTGAGAGAGAAGTGCTTGACTTGAGCGTAAGTGGCCGGTTGGTGCCAAACCGGTGCCAAATCTCCGAGCTTTGCATTGGAGGAGCGACAAACGCGGCTGCCGAGCACGTGGCAAAGACGTTGCATCCCCTGAAACATCTGCTTGGCTCCGGGGGACGGCACACGGAGCAACCCAAGGCTTGCTGGATAATGCAGAGGTCCCATCCAGAGAGGTTCGAGCAGGTTTTTGTACGGATGCAACGCGCACCGATCTGTCCGGACCGGCAAGAACGAACTCCGGAGCTGCTGGAGGGAGCGTGCCCGGGCACAGCCGAGCCGAGAGACAGCCGGGGTGCTGGGTCCGTGTTTTGAGGGGAAGAGTTAAGCCTGGGCGTGACAGCGATGGCAGGGAAATCCTGCACGGCGAGAGGTGAGCGAAAGATAACCAGGGCTGGTGGCATCGGGAAACCCCCTGTGAAAAATGGGTGCTGGTGGGGTCAGAGCCGTTCGGCATTTTTCCAGGCCCGCGGTGCGTCACTCAGCCTCACCGCCCAAGTGGGCAGGGGAGGGGGGGTGGGGGGGGTCTTGCGTGCCTTGCTCCGAGCGGCTGGGTCGCTGGAACGAGCTGGAGCTTGCTGGGATGCTGAGTCAGCACATCCAGCACCCTCCCCTTGCAGCCGTGCCGTTCCCCACCTCTGTCTGCTGCAGAGACCACTTCCTGAGCAGGCGTTGCCTTTCTAACTGCTCGAGGGAGAACCGGTTGCGATAGCGGGGACAGGATAACCCCAGACCGCTGCTGGTGACGGAGGCGAGAGGGACCAGCTCATCCCCGAGCACATGGTAGGATGCGGGGCCACGTGCCCACGGTCTCGCGTGGGATTTTGGGGTCTGCGGTGTCCGGGCAGGGTGAAAACAAATCTTATTTTGCATCTAGAACGCAAAGAGGGGACTCAGTAGATGGGATCGACTCCGCTTGGGGATGTGATCCTCCTCCTGTGCGAGAGGAGGGTGGAAACCCACAGGCTCGGTTTTAGGGGAGGTAGGAGCCAGAGGGGGAGACCGGTACTTATCCCAAAGCCCATCCATCGGGAAGGGCGGGCGCTCGCAGGTTGCTTCAAGGTTTCCTTGTGCCCGTTGAGACCCGCAGCCATCACCGCGTGTTGCTGGTGGATGGGGAACGCAGGGTGGCTTTGGCCCAGAGTCAACGTGGCCTCCGTGGTCTTCTCCTATGGGAAACGTCTGTGTGTTTGTCCTTGCTCCGTGGCTCACGGTTGTCTTAAAATTCTCCAGTAATGCTGATATTGGAGCGTTGCTGGTTTTGGTAGTGCCTGGAGGTCCCTGTCTCCTGCTCTGAAGTTCCCAGTGGTCCGGTGGTGTGGTTTCTCTTGCCGAGAGTTTTCTGGACTTGGTGGGACCAGGATGTTGTACTTGTCCTCCAGGATTTTGTTGTTTTTTTTTTTTTATCCCCCCCCTCCTCCCCCCCCAAATCAGGCACGGGCCAATGGCTCGCTGGAGCGAAAGGCAAGAGGTTTTGGCTCCTTCTGCACCAAAATTGCTTTATCTTCTGCCCGAGCAAGGCTTTGGGAGGTCTCTGAGCCGAAGGCTTCTACCCCTTGAATTTCGGTTGCTGGGGAATGGTTTGGCTGTTCGTGCCCGGATTAATACTGGGAACAGGCAGAGAGCAGCAAGCGCGAAGCCTTTATGAAGCTGGGGAAAAAATAGTTGGGGTGCTTCTTGTTTAGCCTCAACATCTTTTTGGGTAGAAAGGGAGATTTGGGTTGGAGGACTAATGCCAAAGCAAGAGCAGGTTGTCCAGCTTGGAAGATCTCCAAGGACGGAGATGCCGCGGTATCTCTGGGCGGGGGGCACCCTCTGTCCCCACATACAAAATGAACCCAAGGAGGAGATCAAAGGACGGGGAATCGTGCCGATCCCCGGCCTCCCAAATGCCTTTTGGATATCTTGCGCCCGGCCTCTCTCGGTGGAGAGATCCCGCGTGAGTCACTGCGTTGAGATAAGCGTCAAGTTGTGGAGGGCAAGAGCTCTGACCTGATCCTCTGGCAGCCGGCTCTGTCCTTCCCCGGAGATATCTGCAGTCCTTGTTTTTTGATCCCGATCCCGTCTTCCCCAGCAATTCTCTACGTTAGACTTGCTGAAACGGCTCAAAAAAAAAAAAAGAGCCGAGCCGGTGCAAGGGATGACCGGGGTTTGCGGTGCCGGCAGGAAGGATGGGACCACGGCTGCCAGCACTCAGCGCACCGTTTGCTGTGGTTTTGGAGCTGCTCTAAATTCATGCTGCCTGTACCCTGCCTGCACAGTCCTGCCTCCTCTTTTTGGGTCATCTCCAGCATTGCTAAGCAGCTCGAGGAGCCAGAGGGACCACGTACGGATGGCTCCACTCCTACCGGGATTAATACAGCTCAGTGTGGCCTCGGTGAGTCGATGGGAGAATAATTTGACAGACGGTAGCACCGGTGCGATTAAAAATATGGGATCCTTTGGCTGGGGAGCACCGAGCTGCATCTATTCCGGATGCTCTTACCCCTACGTTGGGTTTTTCACCTCGTTACGGGGCTGGACATCGTTCTTTCATCAGCAGAATCTGCTCCACCCCCTCGCAGCGATGATACAGAGTCCTCCAAGCTCCCGAGTCCAGCCGCTGCCCTGAGCTGAGCAAAGTCCCAACCCAGGCAGCTCCTCCCAGGCCAGAGCGTGGGTTAAAACACGAGCAGCTCCAACCGGTGGGTTATTCATCCTGCTGCGACGAGCTGATCCCCTTGCGTGCGAGCCTGTGGCGTTCATCTCCTGGGACTAGAGCAGACACGTTGGGGACGTAAGTGTTTATCTGCACCGCTCTTCATGGACTGCCGTCGCTTGGGCCCTTTGCGGTGTCTTTTCCCGCCTGTGCAAAGTCCAGCAGCAGAAATATCAGCACCTGGATGCTGGTTGCACAATCCTGGGCATTTCCAGCCCTTAAATACACAAAATTCCAGCACCCTGCACCTGCAGAGGGGTGAAGTGACCCAGGTCGCTCCCGGGAAGCCCAAGCAGAAGCCAATGCGGGGAGCTGTCGGTGTCGCGTGAACACAACGGCACCGTCCCCAGCTCTGTCAGCAGCCGGCTAAGCCCGAGTCAGATGAGACGCGATGTGCTGCCAGCACGCCGTGCTTTGAAGAGTTCCTGTCCTCAAGGTCACCTGCCCGCAGGCTTAGGAGCGTCCTTAAATACTGCCCTGAACTGCCACGCAGCGCAAAGAAGAAAGAAATGTCTCTCGTTTCTCTCTGCAAATGGCTGAGGGCTTTCGTCGGAGCAGGACCCGGAGCTACGTGCAGGAAAACCAAACCCAAACGTGCCCATTTTCAAGTGGAAATGTGAAGTTCGTGTTTCTGGCCAAGCCCTCCCACAAGCAAAGCCTGTCCTCACGCCAGCTCGTCTGTATTCAGGAGCACGAGCAAAATCTCCAGCTTGCTTCTGGCAAGCCACAGCAAAGGATCGGAGAACGCAATCATCTCGTCTGGCTCCGGAGAGAGCGTTTGGACGCTCGCGTGAGACTGTGGGTGAAATGATTTCTGCTGGAGAGTGGCTGTTGCGAGCGCGGAGCGATGCCGGGTTCTTGGGACGGAGGAGTAGTGTCTACCCCAGGGATTTGGGGCAGGAATACCGTCGAAGAGCTTGAATCTGGCATGGGTGGCCACCCAAACGGCTTCAGACTGAGCCCGACACGTTGCAAAGCACCCAGGTTGCTCGTCCAGGTGCTTTCAGTGGACGGTGGGATGCCAGAGCGCAGGCGGTCGTCTTCTCTTGTGCAAGGGAAAAGCTCTGCCGTGGAGCATCTCGTGGCGCTCATGCAAAGCCCTTGCCTTCACGTGGGAGCTGTTGGTCCTATGTAGAGTGGGTCAGAGAGGAAAGAGCTGCCGGTTGCACCCTCTTTTGCAGGATCTCCCATGTTTTGCTTCTCCTGTCACCCGCTTCCAGCCTGGAGTCACGTGCTCATGCGCGGGGATGTCAGGGTTGCCGAGCAAAAGTACCGACGGCGCCTTTGCCCACCGAACGCCACTGTTTGCACTGCAAACACAAGCCCAGCTCGGGTTGGACCTGCCGTGGCTCTGCCAGCATGGACGTAGCCTTGGAGAGGTCGTCTTGCATGGCTGCTTTGGGCTGGAAGAGCCAAGTTCAGGGCCGCAGGATGGATTTGGAGATGGGCTGGAATGCGGGAAACGAAGCTCCTGCTTCCCTGCATTTCTAGCGAGCTTTTGGGGAGCTAAATGTCTCCTGTGGTGTTGGGGGCTGGAAACCCCACCCCATCTCTTGGCCATCATATAGCCCCAGGTGACTGAACGTTTCCAGCGTGGGATTCCTCGTTGCACTGGTAACAAACCCAAATCTGCGCCGTCCGATGCGGCAGAAATCCCCATGGTTGGGTTGGGTGGTAGCACACCGGTAAAAACCCAGCCGCTCGTCTCCGGCGCCACCACGGCATGGGGACGCGGTGTTTTCCCACCGCTGTTGAGCAGTAATCCTGCTGTGTGGGTCCATCTGCTGGTTTTTTTTGGCACCACTGGTTGCTCTTATGTGTTTTGGACGATGAAAGGCGACGTGTCGAGCCAATTTTTTTTTTTTCCAGGTTATTTACAATATGCAGAAGCTGTTATCAGCTGCTGGTGGCAACGAGCGATTCTTCTGCTACCTTTTGCTCTCAAATTAAACACCCGAGATTAAAGCATGAGCCTTAAGTAGGAGCTAGTCTTTAATTCCAGAACTAAATCATGCCTTGCGACACCTTGCGTTACTTGGAAGATGATGCAATAACTCACCCCTTGCCTAATACCATTGCTTAAATGGCAAGGTCCCTCAGCCTGGCTGTAGAGGAGCTAAAATATCTCTTCTTGCTGCTTTTTTCAGCTCGTTTAGATAGGCTGGGAAAAAACAAAGCCTGGGAGAGCACGTGTAGGCTCAGTGAAGGCTTTTTGGAGGTGATCGGCTGGTTTTGAGGGCTTTCGGAAGCCCTCAGATTGCTCAGACAAGTGGTATTGCAAATTCCTGTCCAAGTTGCTAAATTTTGCATTTCTGACGAGTTCCAGTTCTGGTCTAAACCAAGTCATCACCCTCTGGAGGAGCATGGTTTTTTTCCTCCCCTGACTGGAGACCGGTTCACCCCATCCTCAGACCGATGTCCTTTCGGAAGTGCCGGTCCTTCTGCAGTGGGAACCCAGCTGATCTGGGAGCTGCTGGAGAGCTTGAGTTGGAGCCGAGTCTCCCTCCTCAGCCTTTATCGCTGAGATATGAGATGCAGAGAGCACCTGGAGGTCAGGTAGGTGTCCTTCCTCCCATCTTGGAGGATCGTATGGAAGGGAAACCTTCTGTTGTATTCGGGGGGTGGAGCCTTACACAGTTTGAAGTTTGGGAAATAACAGTATTTTAGAGTTTTCTTTACGTCTTCGCTCCTTTACGTGCTTTTAAACTTGTCACTAGACGCTTCTTGGGAGCTGGGCAGCAAACTTTCAGGAGAATATAATTTCTTGGCTGAACTCTTCAGGAGAGAGATCCTCTCCCTGTCTCAAGGTGGTCTGGGGTCTTGATGGAAACGGCCATCCAAAAGACCTCTTTGCTTTAGACTCTTGAACTTCTTTGGGCTTTTAATCCTAAAATCACAGCGTAATTGAGGTTGGAAGGACCCTCCAGAGGTCTTCATCCCACCCCTGTGCTCGAAGCACAGCCAACTTCAAAGTTAGACTGCTCAAGCCCCATCCGGTTTTGAGCGACTCCAGGGATGGAGATCCTCCCCACCTCTGGCCTGTCCCAGAGCTGTCCCACTCCCACAGGGAAGAGTTTCCCGTGTTGTGACTTCCTTGTCCTCTTTGTTGCACGTGTCCAGGAGGAGTTTGGCTTAATCTTCTCTACACCCTCCAACTAGTGGCTGTAGGCAGCACCTTCATCCTCTCATCTTGAAGCAGAAGGAGCCCAGCTCCCCCAGCCTGTCTTTATCCATCGCGTCCTCTGGTCCCCTCTGGTTGGGGACCTTCACTGGGGACCTTCGACCTGGCTTCGTTGGCTGTTGGATCTGGCAACATCTCTGTGACCTCCTGCCGCAGCAGGGCAACCTTGCTAATTATCACAGCTACCATTTAGCGTGTCGTTAGTCTTAAAAAATACGTGTTGAGTAGATGCGGTACAAAAGAAACCTGACCCTTTGCGTAGGAAGCATCTGCCACACGGAGAGTGGTGATGGGGACAAGCACCTCAAGGTGCATCCTGGTGTTTGCTGGGGTGGTGGTGAAGGGTGTAGGCAAAATTTTTGCACCTTGATGTGCTATCGAGCCTCTTGAGCGTGCCGTTAACCTCTGCTTATCAACCCTGATTGTGACAGCCTCGATGAGTCGGGGCTCTTTCAGCTCTTCTGGAGATGTCGGTATTTCTCAATCCGTGACCTTTGAAACGTGTTATGTAAGTAACTATCGCCGAATTTGTCTAGAGCCGGGTCTGCCACGTCTAGGAGAGCTCCTGGTCTCTGCGTAACCGCTCCCATGCTGGGATTTCTCTTATCTCTGGCTTTTTGCGTGTGTTTTGGCCACGGGCTCGTGTGAGGGCTTGATTTTGAAAGTGTCTTGGTGTCCTGGCCGGGTTGCTTTAACTCTTGGGATAGAGGAAAAACAGAGAGGAGAGACCTGTGTCCCTGATACGAGGGTGTTTTGACCTCTTGGAGGAGAGACCGTGAGCTCAAAAATGAATTCAGATTCGCTGTGCTCTCTCGGGAGAAGCTGCAGCCACGCTCCTGTGGTTAGAGGAGCAGCTCTTGCTGGATTACCATAGAGGGTAAATTTGAGCCTCCTAAGTCCAAGACATTAAACTCCCTCATCTCTCACTGTTTCCAAGAAACCAGGATTTGCAGGGAGTGCAGTTACGTGCTCATCAGGAGAAAGATAAATCACCGCATGTTTTCCTCTAAAGGAGACAGTTTCTAAAAATAGGAGCTGTGCTGGAGCTCCAGAGAACAAAAGAGTCCCTGGAAGGCTCCTGCCACAGTCCCTTCCCGGTCATCGGTGCTCTCTGCCCCTCTCCATCCACGCGCTAGGGATTTATGGAAGTGTTTTAAAATCTGCCGATTTGGGAGGGTTGGGGTTGGTTGGTTGTTTTTTTCCCCCCCCCCGTCCTTTCCCCTGGCATTCCCACCCCGGCCGGTTGGTGACTCAGGCTTTCCTGAATGAACACTGCCAGTCTCCCATGACCTCGGCAGCTTGGCTCTGGATCCCGCCGGCCTTTTCCGAAATGATTTTTGAAGTCCAAAGGAGCTGATCTCCTGGGAGCCAGGGATGCTGCCACCTCTCCAGGACAGGCTCCGACAGCACCGATGCCGGATAAACCCCGGCGATGTGCGTGGTCCCAGCTCTGCATCTAGATGAAAGAGCTCCAACCCCATCACCTCCGGATGAGACCTACACGTTGGAGATGCTCAGCCTTAAAAGTCTCGCCTCTAAGGTGGCTCACCTAAGATATTAGAAGGATGGGAAGCCAACCCTGGCTTTTCACGTCCCTCCTCTGCTTTCAGGGCAGGTCCTGCCCTGCCTTCCCCATCTCCATAACCAGTGTGGTGGCACGAATACCGCGTTCCTCCTGGTTTTACGGCACTTTATTCTACATTTATCTGTAGAATAAATGCAAACTGTGAGCGGCTGCGTCCATCCCAGAGGGGACAGAGGTCAGTTTGGGCTGCAGAGGCTCTCACGGGCTGAGCCCGCCAGACGGTTGCAGCAAACCCCATCTCCTTGGCCGTGCGTTTCCAAAGCGCTCCCCGTTTCCTTCCCAGGACGCGCAGCTTGATCCTGCTCTCTCTCTCTCATCTTCGCGTTCAACAATAAAGGCTCTCTGGGTCGTTGGACGGTGCGTGGTGGAGGCTGAGCTGCTCCTTGCATGTCCCTTTCCTCCGTGAGCCCCAGGCATGGTCTGTGCCAGGTCTGCACCCTCCATCAAGCTGCGGACACCTCCTTCCCGTGGCTTCCTGGTTATTTCCACCGCGCCGGTGAGCTCCAGGCAACTCTTGGGCTGCTGGGCATCCCATGACCCACGATGACGATGATGGGAGTGGGGACGGGGGACAATTCCTTGTCCCAACAGCAAGCTTGCTTGCCTGGGGCCGGGCTGCTGGGCTGCCCATGACCCAAGATGATGATGATGGGAGAAGGGACGCGGGACAGTTCCTTGTCCCAGCAGCAAGCTTGTTTGCCTGGGGCTGGTTCGCAGCAGGAAACAACGTGGTTTCACCCAGCTACACCTCGGCTTCCCCAAGCTCCCAGGCTCGCCTGTAATAACAAGCGAGTCCCTGCTTTCCATACAGCTGGGACAGGCAACGCGTGGCCAGATCAGGAGCGGGGGGGGGATCCGGCGTGAGGAGCGAGACTCCCGTGTCCTGCCCTGAGCTCAGCCCCGGCTGACAGAGCCTCTGGGCCAGGTAGGTTCGATCCAGACGTCTTCGTTGGAGACAGCTGAAGGCTTTCCTCCTCTTGAGGAAGGACGTGTCTGGGTCTGATTATATCTCAGCAGGCGCTGCAGATCTTCAGGAGGCATTTGCCTCCCTGTCGTCACTGCCTGAAATCTTGCCTTGCGACTTCTCGCGAGCAGGCTTGGAGATGATTTTAGCCCAGGAACCATCCCGGGGGTTCGGCCAACACCGGAGCGAAGCAAAGCTCCTCCAAGCCCCAGGTGATGCCTGGGCACCCGGAGAAACCCTGCATGCCGGTCCAAGGGCAGGGAAGCACGCCGGCACCGGGGAGATTTGTGAGCCCCATCCATAGAGCTGGGGGAACTGGTCTTCTTCACGGGGCGGACCAAGACAGCCCTTGTCCAGCTGCTCGGCCGCGGCTCCGTGCCGGATACTCCTCTCCGGCAAGCAGGGGTGGTGAGAGTGCGGCCAGCGGTGTGTGCATCTTCCCGTTAAACTGCTTAGCTGCAGGAACGATTATACATTAAATAGTTGTGCGTGGGATTAAACCCTCTTAAGTGTGGCTTGGAAATCCTCCCGTAATCCGGAACCGGCTGTAGGAGGGAAGGACGGGCAGCAGGAGCAGAGGGGGTTTATCTGCTGGGAAAGCTTTGTTAACATACACAAAAAATACAATCACTTTATCGCAAATTGCGTTGAAGAAGCCTCACTTGGGCACTGACCTTGGAGCTTTCCTCTCTGTTGCAGATGAGCCTGATCCTGCCCTCTCTGGTGCCATCCCAGCCACAGCTCACAGGACCGAACTCGGGTAAGTTCCCAAGGGATGTCCCAGAGTGCTCCCTTTGCTACTGGTACTCCAGTTACACAAAGCCCCAAAATATCGCCCTGGCTGTCCCCGAAGAGGGTTGTCCCGCCACCGAGGACGTCAGCAGGTCCCTTCGGAGCCAGGCAGCACAGTCCCCTCGCTGCAGAGCAGTGTTGGCTGCTCTAATTCATCTCGTTTGTCCCGCTTCCCAACAAACTACCCTGCTTCTGCCTACCCTAAATTACCCCTCGGAGCCATCCGGGTTCCCCTCGGTGCTGCTGGGGCTGTCCCTGCTGCGAGGGAGAGAGAGACGCTGGGAGGTGGATGCTTGATTTGATTGCGTTGGGTGTCCCGAAGCTGCTAAGGGGTGTCCCAAATAGCTCTGAGCACCCTGGAAAAGGCAGATTTTGGGGTACCAGCCCAAGGCTAATGCAGAGCAAGGGTCCTTGTCCCTCGTGGCACCGGGGACCCGCGCCTGGCTCAGAATCGCTCTCTGTCTTAGCCTGTTTAGCAATGCAACCAATGCCCAGCACGTTTTAATGGGCTTATTTTAGTATCTGCTGTTGACTGATCCTTCCTGGGCCAGCGGTTTCCTTAGCGAGTTATTTTTAATAACGTTTGCAGGGTTTACGGTGCACATGGGAATCACATTTCCCTGATATCAAGCCACAGACGATGGCGAGCCTGTCCTCCAGTGTGCAGTAATTTCTCCTGAGTAAAAATAGGGAAAGGTTTGGAGCTGGGAGGGTGACTGCGGTGGGGTGTGAGGGTCGGTTCACCCCTAAACTTGGCTTTTTCCAGGAACAAGCTGGAAATAAATAGGTTTAAAAAGAAGGAGAGAGAGAGGCAGCATGAGAACCATGTGGAACTGGCAGCCCTGCTGTCTCCAACAAAGGCGCTTTGTTCTCCTGGCAGCACAACTTGACCCGTGAGATAGTGTTTTGCTGGCCCTGGAGCAGCTCCTTGCACGAGGTCTCGAGTCACCGGGCTTCTCCGGGTGTCAGGCTCTGCGGTCCGGCAGGTTTCTTCCCTAGGGATGGTTCAGCAGGGAGCAGGAGCCGGGACGTGGCGGTTTGCATCCGGCTCTTGGCCGTGCATCCGTGCCACGGGCGCTGCGTAGAGGGAGAAGCCGGGCATGAAGCTGGCTGTGGAGGACAGAAGCTGGGTCGCATCCTTAGGGCAGGGATGGGGACGTGGAGGACTCTTGCCTCGCTCTGCAGCTCAGTGGATGCCCCGAGTCTGCTCGGCCCCAGAGCCGGCATCTGCCAAACCCCTGTGAAGCTGCCATCAGGGACATCGGGGCTCCTGGACCTCTTGGGCCCAGTTCAGAAGCCTAAATGAGGGGATCTGGTGCCATTTGAGGCTCTCGGCTTCCCCACCGAGTCTCTTGCCACCCCAGCAGAAGGGCTTGAGGCTCTTGTAGAACCTGTCTCATAACTGTTGGTCCCGTGCAGGTGTCTCCAATCCCTTGAGGCATCTCAGAGAACATCGAGTGCCTCTGTTGCACCCTCATGGCCCTCACCATGTCCCTCCTTCCAGGAGAAAGCCTCCAAGCCCAATGTAGGACTTTCAAAACCACCGGGCTGGGACTGCCCACGGGTGTGCTCGGCCCCTTTCTAACACCCAACACGTCTTCAGTGCCCTGGTGGTACCAGCAGCACCCGTCTGGGTGGCATGGGGCCAGCCAGTCCCGCTGTAGAGCTCACCCCATGGAGGCTCATGTTCTCCAGCTGCTTGATGTGGGGTCTTCCCAGCTTTGGGATCCTTGCTGAGGGTTTGGAAGAGGATGGGGAGGAACCACCTCGATCCCACTGTGGCTTGAGGTCTCTGCACAGGCAAGAAAGACCTCCCGCTCCTGCTGTGGAGAGGGGTCACCCAGGGACTTTCATTTAATCATGGAGATAAACCATCCTTTGGTCCCAGAGACCTTTGGAACGGTCCACGTTGACACTTAAATCTGTTTTTGTGCAACTTTGAAGAGCTCGTTGGCCTGTTCTTTGGCCTGATAGTGACAAGTGTCATTGTTAAGAGCAAATATCCCTGTCGGGCTGGGTAAAAAGGAGGCGATAAGGTGTCGGAGCATCCCGAGGAGTTAGCAAGGGAAAGGGAAGGAGAAGCAGAGCTGGGGGTGGAGCAAGGGAAAGGTGACTTCTGGCCCATGGCAGGAATTGGGGATGTGGTGATGGGAACCCAACGCTCCTGTTGTGCCTGGCACGGACGTGGAAGAGCCACCGTAGGGAGCAGCTACAGCCATCGCTGCAATGGGCTTGGAGCAAGCCCAGAAGATGCAGAAATTATTCTAGCTGCGCGTGGCCAAGGGCTTGTTTTTGTGCCAAGTCTTTAACAATTTGGGCGATACGGGAGTCACCGTGAAATTCCCAGCCTGTGTTATGCTGTAACACCACGTAGGCTCGCTCTGGTTCCAGGACAACCCTTTTGTAAATGGAAATGTTTGTATTATCCCGTTAACCAGTTATTGACTCTCAAAACTTACTTGCAGCTCCACGAATGAAGAGCATTTGGACTTCAAGAAGGCTTTGTACAGAACGGATGCCAGGAGCTCCCTAGACCTGCGAAACATGACCGTGTCCGGCAGCGTCACCTGGGACACCTCCGCCCTGGAGACGAGAGCTGGCGACGGGAGAGAAGAAAGCACTTTAGAGAGACTCTCTGGCTTGAAGGACTCGAAGGACGTGCGGTGCGTGAAGGAGTCGGCGTTCGCCGTGGAGCCCCAGGTTGTAAATACTGTGCAGGTGGATCCTGAGCAACTGGAGAGCGACTCCGAGGACCTGGATGGTGGCAAGGCGGCAGCAGAGACGCCCAGCCCTTGTGCGGGGGCATCGGTTGGCGGCGGGGAAGAGAAATATCTTAAAAATGAACCAAAGCAACTTGAAGGCCTCAGCAAAGAGCACTTAGATAAAAGCAAGAGAGGAATCCAGAGGGTCGACTGGATTTCTAGACCCAACAAAAGCCCAAGTCCTCACTACAAAGACATAAGCAAGCCGACAGATGTAGCAAGCAACTTGCCCTTTCGGGGACAGGCTGTGCGTGAAGTGCCTCCTCCGCTGACTCCGACGGTGTTCAGAAAAACGCTAAACCCTGTCCTCGGCAAGTCCAAATCCCTGGAGAGCTCCTCGTCCCACAGGAAGGGGCTGATGGTCAACTCGGACTTGGGTGAGATCAACCCTGTCAACGTGGCCGACTGGACAATACAGAAGCCGGGTCTTCAGCTCGGCGCGGACCTTGCCGTCGGCAAACAGTCCTGGACGGTAAATGCCGAAGACTCGGTGGAGCGGATCCCACTGATGTCTCTGGAGCCTGCTCCCTGCAGCTCCTACGACATCGAGATGAGGCCCTACGTGTGCAGCGTCCTGCTGGAGGAGCAGGGGAAAGAGGAGCTGGGTCCGGAGGAGGACCCTACGGTGTACACCTGCATCGAGTGCAGCATTTACTTCAAGAAGAAGGAACATTTGATGGATCACATGCTCCAGCATAATCGTGGACCAGGGAGGGACCAAGACAGAGACGCTTTGGGAGGGCAGTGTCAGTTCTGCTGCAATGAGTGCGGATGGGCCTTTGGAGACCCCACGTCCTTGGAGCAGCACAAAAGGCTCCACCAAGAGTCTAGGGAAAAAATTATCGAAGAGATCCAGAAGTTGAACGAGTTCCCAGACGAAGGTCGGGAAGCCCGGCTCCAGTGCCCCAAGTGTGTCTTTGGTACAAACTCCTCCAAGATCTTTGTCCAGCACGCCAAGATGCACGTCAAGGAGAGGAAGGACCAAGGGGCAAAGAACATGAATCTCTTCGGAAGCACGGGCAGCGGAGAAATACGGGATAGCCCCGTGCACGGCATCTACAAACACTTCAAACCAAATGAACATGTGTCCCTGCAGATGCAGGTGCCACCTCAAGGCAGCGGCAAAGGGCTCAGCACCTGTATGCTCTGCAGCTTCCCGGCCCCCAACGAGAACGTCCTCAAGGACCACATGAAATACGCCCATTCCCACCTCTCCTGGGACACGGAGGTGTATGAGGATGATCCCAATCAACCAGGAACTAGCAGAGATGCCTACAGCCCGGCCAGGCCGGGCCGGTTTGCAGACACGGATTATTTTGGCAAAGCAGACCGGCTCTTCCCTCCACCTCACCGAGAAAGCACATCGCATTACGAAGGGGTCCACGGTTTTGCCGTAACTCACCCGAGACTCGACAAAAGCAACGGGGCTAGTAAAAAGGACTACCAGGCACCAGGGTTTCATGCCAGGAAAGCAGCTCCGTACGCTGCCCCGCATAAAAACCTGGGCTTGTCCGGTTTTCCCTCCGCTAAAGCTTATTCCCAGTTTGCTCTGCAGCAGCTGAAAAAAAAAGCAGCAGCTCAGCACCTTGAAGGAGAAGGCGATGGTCTCAGGAGCCACCCGGTGGGGCTGGAAGAGCTCAGGCACAAGTGGGTGTTGGCCAACGATGCTGGGAGCATGGAGGAGGAGATCTCCGTAAGCACAGAAATGGATTTGAGCGAGAACAGAGGCATCAAGCCCGTCACCATCCCTCAAGCTGCCTTGGACCTCAAGAGGACGTTCAGAGACACCTTGAAAGCCACGGACTCTTCGATAGCTTCGGAGGAGCAGCAGCAGCAGTTGCGGAAGATGGTCCCCATCGTCCTCCTGGAGGAGGTGAACCTGCACCCCAAGGCGACGAAGCGGCCCCGGGGGAAGCCGCTCAAGAAGAAAACAACACTCCCTTCCCGGGAATTCATGATGGAAGAGCCCCTTCCCTTGGATATGCTCCTACTGGATTCTCCTCTGGAGGGTCCTCTGGAGCTTGATGACCTCTTGGACTCCGACTCGCCCATGCTGAAGAACGAGGAGAGGAAATGTCCCTACTGCCCAGACAGGTTTCACAACGGGATCGGGCTGGCGAATCACGTGCGGGGCCACCTCAACAGGGTGGGGGTGAGCTACAACGTCCGTCACTTCATCTCAGCGGAAGAAGTGAAAGCTATTGAGCAAAAATTTTCCTTCCAAAAGAAGAAGAAAAAAGGTAGTATGTATTCAATTCACTGTGCTTTCTATTTTCTTGTTTTAAATCGGTGGGGTTTTCTCCTCCCATCGAGAATTGGGTACGTATGGTACTGTGGTCAACCTGAACCGTGGTGGCCACAGCACAACCGGTGGCGTGCGGTTGTCTCGGGTGCAATAAACGCCCCCCTCGGAGGCCTGATCCAGGGGTTTCGGCGGCGGCGCTGACTGTCTGTCCTTCTTTCCGCAGTTGCAAACTTCGACCCGAGTACTTTCAGCCTGATGCGGTGCGAATTCTGCGGGGCCGGTTTCGACACGCGAGCGGGTCTCTCCAGCCACGCCAGAGCCCACCTGAGAGACTTTGGTATTACCAACTGGGAACTCACCATCTCGCCCATTAACATCCTCAAGGAGCTGTTGGCCAACTCATCGGAGCATCCGATGCTGCAAGCGGCGATGGGAGCGGAGCCCTCATCCCCAAGCCGAGAGAGGGAAGCTCACGGCTTCGTGCCTCGCAAGAGCATGACCCCCATGTCCGAGTGCAGCATTCCACGGTCTCCTCTGTCCCCATTCCCCCCGTCCTGGGGAGATGAGTCCCTGCAGTCCTACAGAGACGGTAAGTGTCCCCGAACGTCCCCGTGCAAGCCAGAAACCCTTTTGATAACCCCAAACCGTCGCATCCTGCTGAACAGAGCCTTGCTGGAGGCAGGGTATTTACAGGGAAGGGTTTAATCGGCGTAACCTGGTGTTGATTTATCAGTCTCCATCGTTGACGCTCCGTGTCCTGTGAAATCTGATGCTGGATTGGGGCAGATGGATGGAGATGCCGGCAGATGAAAGAGCCGGGCAAGTGCGGTCTCTCGAGGGGTGGATGGAGGGGATGCATCCCACCGGGGAGCTGTGGGCTTTGTCATTTAAAAAGTGTCATGTTTAGGAACGAGGTTTCCATCGGGGGAAACCCCTAAAGCTTCGCAAATCACGGGGCAGAGCGTGGCTGGAGGGAAGGAGAAGAGCGTGGTCGCTGGTACTGGTCCATGCTGGCAGCGCTCGGCCACGCAGAAGGCAGGATGCGACCTCTGGTCCGGGCGGGGAGCTGTGTTCATCCCTCGGCTGCTTATTTTCCGTAGGTGTTATGTTACCGTGGGGGGAGCGTAAATGCTCCTCCCCAAATGGATTTGAGTCTGAGCTGGTCCCCCTCCGTCAGTGGAGCTCCAAATTATTCACCCGGGATCATCGGTTCCAGAGCAGAGCCCGTCCCAAACAGTTTCCAGGTTTCCCCTGCAAAGCTCCAAAAAACTGAGTTCGCACCAAAACCTTTGCAACGTGCCATTCCCCCAAAGGCTAAAAACTTGCTCGCGCCTTAGGAAAAAACAACCGCCTACTGGCCCCTGGCGCTTCTGGCAGCGTCTTGAAGCCCTTGAAGCAGCTTCTCGGTAGGTTCCGCTCAGCCTGATCCTACGTTAGGTACATCTCTGTATCTCGCAGCGAGAAGCAATCTGGTTTTAATTGAAATATGAAAGAGCCTGTGATCCCGGCTCTCCAGACTGCTCCACGTGCCTGGCCGCAATTTGGAACGAGTCTTGAGAGTGCCGAACACAAATTAAAATACGAACAAACCCAAACTCTTCTTTCTTGGCATGGCAAACCTTGGAGGATGAATAGCTACCAGCCCGGGGTGGCGGCTGATGCCAACGAGAGGCGTTTTGGAGGGCTCAGCTGAGTTTCTGCTGCCAGTGGCTGGATGCTCCTGCTGACTGTGACTATCGCTCGGCAATTTTTAGGTCTCCCGGTGCCCAAAATTCACTGGCACGAGCCGTTACAGACAGCACCGCCGTTTTAAAAACTAGGGCTCGTGTATTTTGTAGTTACAAAGGGTGGAAAGCGTTTCGGTGAAGAAAGGGTGCGGCCACCCTTCAGTAACAACCGCTCGTCGGAGAAGAGGTTAATGCAGTTCTTAACACGGCAGATCTGATATCGAATGTCCCCAATGTGAAGTTTGGGGGGGGGGGGGGGGGGGGGGGGGGGGGAAGAAAGGAAAGAAAAATGGGTCACGTCTTGAAATACGATCTCACTTATCGGTTCGGGCAACGTCACTCAAGTTTTTTCAGCGTGTGATGTTGGCCCGGGGCTGGGAACATCTCCTGCCCCTTGCTGTGCCCGTCTCCAGCTGCCTTGAAACACCGGTGGGTGTTTGGTGGGAGAAATCAGGTCAGGAATTGTCCTTCTAGGTAAAAGTAGTTGAATTAGAGCTTAATTCTGGTCTGCTTTAGCGTTGTATTTAAACCCGGATAAGGTTGAGGACGGACACGTGGGATGAGGCGGAGGGTGAGCGTGACCTGCACAAGAGCAAGAGCTCAAACACCCCCTTAAGCAGCGCTCCTGGATTTAAACTGGCGTGCTCCGTATTTCCTTACGAGTCGTGTCTTTGGGGAACAATGCCAAGAAAACAGGTAAATTTGGAAAGCTTAAAAACCCTGGCCCAGCAACCTGTTGTGTAACCAAAGCGTGCACAGCGGATCACGTGGAGATAGCCATCGGTGGACAGCTTTCGTATTTAAATCCAAGCCTGAAGTCTCTTAGTTACGCTCCCAAACTCGTGGAGATGAGTCTCCGTGAGTCGAAACCCTCCTTCTTTTGCTTCCAGCCCGAAACGATGCTTTTGGGGTGCTCTGGCTTCGTGCTGAAAGTATCTGTCGCAACCCGATTTAAGAATGAAGCGGCGCCCGTTGCGTTGCAATATTTATTTAACTCCCGCTCTGGGTACGGCTGCGGGGAAGCAGCTGAACAAACAGTGAAGTGGGTTTGGAGATGGGGGAAGCCAAATCTGTAGCCGGGAGGATTTTAGCCGGGGTTGGCGGGGGTTTTTTTGGGGTTTTTTTGGTTTTTTAAGCCCGCTTGTCCCCGTGTCTCTTCAAACCACTCGTGAGACGTGCGAGAGCTCGAGCGAGCTGCCTGCTTCTTGTGTGGATCTTTGCAGCCACGCGAAAAGCTCGACCGCCGCTCCCAGGCTGGAGCGGAGGAGCTGCCTTAAGGGCACCTGCTTAGTGTTAATGTCCTCTGCTAGTGTGTTATGCTAATTCCATCATTTATAGAGGGTTTTAAGCAACGTTAACGAGATAAAGGCCGTTAGCAAGTTATAACGGCAGGAGGATCTCCTGAAAAGGCAGCGGTGGCACCGCACCAGACCTGGCGACGTCTCCGCCGGTGGCTCCGTGTCGCGGTGCCGGCAGCCCCGTGCCGTGGGAACAGCGAATGCTGCTCGCGCCCCGGGACGATGTCGCAGCTCAGCATCTGCAGGCAGCTCTCCGCGAACCGCTTCCTGCTTCCTTCCTCTCCGCTTCCAGACGCGTGAACTGCCAGAAGGTCTCTGCCGGCGTTGCAAGATGCCTCTCGAGCTGTTAAGAGCTAAGAATATCGGTAGACCCTTAACCGAAACCCTCCGTTGTGGGGGCAGGCAGGGAGAAATCCCCTTTTTGGGGAGCGTTTCGTGAACCGTTTTCTGCGCCGGCTGCGGTTCATGGTTTCTAACGAGGCTGCAGCGAGAAACGAAGGGGGAGGATTCGGCTCCGAGTGCCGGGAGATTGATTCAGTGAGCACAGTGGCGCTTCTCTGGTTTTGGGCTTGTAATCAAATCACTGCGAGACCTGAGCACCTCTGTCCTCGAGGGGCAAAGTTTCCCTTCCCGGAGTTGCTCGCAGGTGGGACGCGGAGAAGAAACGAACAGCGGCGTCGGGAAAGGGCTGTGGGTTTAACACGCGCTCGCTCTGCCCATGAACGGAGCGGGAGAGCTGGCTTGGCTCTTGCTGGTCTCATACCCTTGGCTGCTTGTTTAAAAGCAAAACAAAAAAAGACCCTCTTTAAGCAAAACTAAAAGTCAAAGGGAGGAAGTAGGTGTTTGGGTCTGTGGCGAGAACTTGAACTTGGCTGCGCTGGTTGTTTAGATGGGAGCGTTTGTGGTAAAAACAGGATGTTCTGAGATACCGGGGGGATCTCGGAGGTTACCTGTTCCCTCCCGCTGCTTCCAAGCAAGTCCACGGTACCTAAACCAACCTGAACTTGGCTGCTCCGGGCTCTGATGGAGACTCCACCGCTGCCTTTGGCACCCGCGCTGCCGTCACCAGCCCTCACCCTTAGAAAGCAGATGGGGTCTTTGGTGGTTTTAGTATCTAAATCCATTACTGTTCATTTTACCCACAGTAAGCAAAGACAACAGTTTATGCTCTTCCGTAGACCCAGATCTTTCAATCTCCCCTTTTTGGTCGCGATTTTAGACCCTCGATCGTTCGCGATTCCCTCCCCGGTATGTCTGAACCCTCCCTGAAGTGCCGCGCTCAACGTCGGACGCGTCCCGGCTGCAGCGCTGCGGAGAGCAGGAGGGTTATCTCGGCTCTTGCCCATCCCGGGACGGGCTGTGACGTAGCCAGGGGTTGCAACATTCACTCTGGTTTGGTTTTGAACAGCTTAAAAGTCTGAAAACCTTCTCTCCCCCCCCCCCCCCCCCCAGCCCTTTTTCGCGAGACCACTGGCTCCTGAGCCGTCCCCGGTGGAGTTGGTGGCTTCTCCGGGGAGGTCCCTGCGCCCAGCGGTGGCTTTCCCCACATGTTGCGACGGACGAAGGTGTGCCCCGCTGCTGCAACCGCCTCCTTAAAGCCCGGCTTTGGCTCGTTCGCGAGGCTGTTTGTGTATCTCCTGGCTCCGAACCTATTGGCAGCCGCCCTGGAGAACACGTGGCGCTTCTTGGCAGGCGTTAGGAAGCGTTGAGGCGATTGCATCCACCTCAAAACGGCTCGCAGCTCTCCTTCCTCGTAGCCTGCCTCGCCTTGCTCTGTCCGCCAGACGGCTTTCGCAGGGTTGGCACCGTCATCCTCCATTCTTCTTCTCCCCCCCTTCCCCCCCGGATTTAACTCCCCATGGTCTCTCTTACTGTCCCAAACCGCGAGGTCTTCTGCTAGACCCGGATTTCTCCTCTCGATCTGCTCCTGTGCAGCGATAGTGACGTTTCACCCCGTCTAGGAAGAGGAGCAAATGTTTGTTTGCCGGTTGGCCTTCCGCCCCACGCAGAGGCGGAGAAGGCAGGGTCTGTCCTTCCTTCTGGAGCACATCTGATGTAGCACAGGTTTTGAGGAGGAGGAGAGGGTCGGTTGAATGGCATGAGCTTCAGGAATGATTCTCCAACTCCTCCATCTGCTGCTTGCTCGCGTTGAGCCCCCAGATGAGGACTCAGAAGTGGGGCTTGCCCCTACCATGCCCAAGGTCCTGCCTTAGCTGAAGAGTGTCTTCTCCCTCTCTAGAGCACAGTTTTCGGAACAAAAGGAACATTCTTAGAATCTCCTGGGTTGGAAGAGACCCAGGAGGATCATCAAGTCCAACTCCTGACTCCACACAGGGCAACCTAACAGTTAAAGCCTACATCTAAGAGCGTTCTCCAAACACTTCTTGAACGCCGACAGGCTTGGGGCCATGACCTCATCCCTGGGGAGCTCGTTCCAGTGCTTGACCACCCTCTCCATGAAGAACTCTTTCCTAATGGCCAATCTGAACTTCCCCCGACGCAACTTTAAGCCCCTCCCTATCACCAGACACCTGAGAGAAGAGATCAGCACCTCCCTCGCCGTTCCCCATCACAAAGAAGTTGCAGACAGCAATGAGGTCACCCCTCAGTCTTCTCTCGTCCAGGCTGACCCACCCTGGTATCCTCAGCCGCTCCTCACAAGCCCTCTACTCCTTTCGCCACCTCTGCTGCCCTCCTTCGGGCACGTTCTAATATTTTCTTACGTCCTTCTTAGATTGCGGAGCCCCAAAGTGCCCACGGGACTCAAGGTGAGGCCACACCAAGACATGGGACAACCGCGGCTTTCGACCGGTTCGCTATACCGTGCCAGGATACGGGTGGCCCTTTTGGCCACGAGGGCACGCGGTTGACTCCCGTCGAGCTTCCCATCAACCAAAAGCCCCAGATCCCTCTCTGCAGGGCTGCGCTCCAGGACACGTGGAGAACAGAGAGCTCCTTCCAGTGGACGACGAGTGTCAAGGGCTCCAAAATTGATTTTAGGGGTGTCCAGGGGGAACCCTGGTGTGGTCTGCTCGGAGATCCAAGTGGGCAGAGACCTCACAGCCGCTTCGATTCCTCCCCCCGCCTCTTTTTATCCAGGGTGTGCGAGCCAGGAGAAGCTTGTGACTTTGTGGTGCCTGGGATGGGGACAACCGCAGCCCGAGCCTCGGCAAGAGGCTGGAGGAGATCAGGAGGGCAAGGCTCTTCCACCAGCACAACTAGGGCTGGAAGAGGACGTTCGTTGTAGATTTTACGGGTTGGTTTTTTGGTTTTTTTTTTTTTGAGCCTCATTTCTTCCTCGACGCTTTGACTTGAGAGCGAAGACCTCGGCGCAGCTCAGCAGCGGCTCCGATTTCCATCCTGACCTTTGCTTCCTCTGGTTAATTGTGGTTGCCCTCCACGAAGGAACTGAGACGCTTTGTGGACGTGGCCTTTCGTCCTCCCTTCCGTCGAGGAGCACGCCCGCGCGGCCCGTGGCGGCTGCGTTCATCGCAGATGAATGGAGGTTAGAAAAACCTTCTGGAGGTCCGTACCTGACCCCGGCTGCCAGCAAGGCCAACTTCAAAGCCAGGTCAGGTTGCTCAGGGCCGTGTCCCGTTGAGTTTGGAGAGGGTTGGAGGTGCCACCACCTCTCTCCCGGGTTAACGTGCCCTGAGGACCCTCCTCATGTTACGGTTCTCGGGTCACGCTCTCCTTTTGTGTCGGCCTTTCTGATTTTTTTTTTATTTTTTTTTTTCCCCCCCTCCTCCCTGCGTGCTTGTTCTGCGCTCACCCGCAGCCTGACCTACTTTCCGCCGCCTTTGATTCCTTTCTCGAGTTCCAGGTTATTGAAAAGCTCACGTTGGCCGCCTCCTTCCCTTCCCTCCTTCCCCTGCACGGGGATAACACGGGCCGTTGCCCTTGATATTGTCTTTTCTCCCGGTCTCTGAAGATTTCTGATGGTAGGCAGCGCCGCAGGGAGGCCGGACGTCGGTTTTTAGCCTGAATTTGAGCTCCGTTTTCACCGCTGCTGATCTATGGCCACAGGAGACGGCGTGAAATCTCTCGGCCAGGTCTTCCAGCGCAGGAATCGTGGAGTGAGGATCCCTGGGGGGCAGCACTCGAAGGCAGATGGTCGCAATAACCTATTTCGGCCTTGGCAATCAAAGACAGAAATTGTCCCTTTCCTAATGTTTTTGGGAGACCCTGGTTTGTAACTGCTGGAGAAGGGGGTGTTGCAGGGGGGGAGCTCTGAGTCGGGATGACCCGGGGAGACCCACGGATCCTGCGACCACGTCGGGTTCCAAACCAGCCTCCGCATCCCAGCAGGATATCAGCGGAGAAAGGAACAGCATCTATTTCTTGTATTTCTCCTCTCCCCGTTAAATTTCGGTGAGCTCCTGCGCCTGCCGCAGCGATTCCTCATGACCTCCCAGTCCTGATGTTGGTTTTCCTCCAGCTCCTTTAAGCCAAGGAGAGGTTTTATGTCTTACCACCCCGGTAGAGAAAGAAGAGAGGAACTTTCGGCGCAGTTCGTTAGCAGGCTGTCCTCCTCGGCAGAGCCAGCGAGGGGAAGCACCGTGTTTGAAATGATTTGATAGCTCAGAAGCGCGGCAAGAGAGCTGGCAAAACCCCCTTGGCAAGGAATGGGCGCGCAGAGAGCTCTGGACGCTGTAGGCTGGCCAGCAAAGACAGATGCTTTCATCCTCACCCCAGACGGAGCCCGTTAGCAAGCCAGCGATCGGGCAGTCCTGCCCCTCCCGGCGTTTCCCGTGCCCCTTGTTGCCTTCGCTGGATCTTCTTCGGGAAGATTTGGTTCAAATTTGGGGGATCGTTTTCTCAGCCCACAGCTGAGCTCTGCAGCTCGAAAGCGGCACCGGCTGCTCCACGGATCATCCCGTCAACCCGGGTTAAAGCAGCAGGTTCTCCGACCGGAGCCTTTTTCCAGGTGCGATGGGGTTGTCGGCCGCTACGAGGGGCTTTTCGCTCCCGTCCTCTAAGCGTGGTTTGTTGAGGAATTAGCGTGAGGATGCTTCACGGGTGTTTGAGGACTCGTGAATCTCTGTGCTACCCCGCAGATGTGAGCACGTGTCACCTCAGCAGCCGAAAGCTGCCAGGATGAGACCCTCCGTGCCGTGACTGCACGGAGACCAGAGCCCCTGGGGACCTCTGGTTACTGCTGCAGGCTTTGAAACTCCCTAAAAATGTCAGGATTTGGCCCATCGTGGCTTCTTTAGCCTCGCAGAAGCTGGTTTATCTGGCAGAAGCTGGATTAACCATCTACCCACCCCTTTTTAAGCTGCCTGAGATGCAAAAGTAAGTAGGAATTTGAATGTCCAAAGCTTCCCCATGCTGAAAAACCAAGTGTCCGGTGTGGCTCTGGTTCTGTTTTAGCTGTGGCTCTCGCGGGCTCTCTCCTCTTCCCCCACTGCCTCTTCTTGGTTCGGTTTCGTTTATGCACTCTGGGAAGGGCAGGCAGGTTTGCCATCGCACGTGGGTTTTCCTGGTGTAATTACGGACCGAATCGGCTGGCTTTGAACGCGTGTTTTCAAGTCGTAAGTCCAGAAACTGTAAGGAAACGCTTGTGGCCACGTTGGGACTCTGCTTGTCCTTCGCCGGGGAGGTGAGGAGGAGGATGGGGCTGAGCAGAACCCGTCCAAGGTAACGATTACACGCTCTGTCTTTCTGTATTTCTATTTTGGGCTCCATAAGTAACTTGTATTTGCCCGTAAGTTCCTTCGGTTAGAGCCAGCTTCCTCATCCTATTGTGCCGGGAGTGGATGGGGACGGTTCCGGCAGGGATCGGTCATCTGGGCCCCTCACTACAAGAAGGACGTCGAGGGGATGGAGCGTGTCCAGAGACGGGCAACGAGGCTGGTGAGGGGTCTGGAGAACAAGTGTGATGAGGAGCGGCTGAGGGAACTGGGGTTGTTCAGCCTGGAGAAAAGGAGGCTGAGGGGAGACCTCATCGCTCTCTACAACCACCTGAAAGGAGGTTGTAGCGAGGGGGGGGTCGGTCTCTTCTCCCAAGTAACAAGCGATAGGACGAGAGGAAACGGCCTCAAGTTGTGCCAGGGGAGGTTTAGGTTGGACATGAGGAAAAATTTCTTTACTGAAAGAGTGGTTAAACGTTGGGACAGGCTGCCCAGGGGAGTGGTGGAGTCACCATCCCTGGAGGTATTTAAAAGACGTGTAGATGAGGCGCTGAGGGACATGGTTTAGTGGGCGTGGGGGCGCTGGGTCGATGGTTGGACTCGATGATCTTAGAGGTCTTTTCCAACCTGAATGATTCTATGGTTCTATGATCTCCGCTCACCGCTGAGGTTAACGCTCTGCGCTTGCTACGGTTGCTTTGCGATCCAGGTGGATTTTTTGGTTTCCTACACCTGTTTCCACCACGTTCCCTTTCTTCCTCCTCCTCCTCACGCCGCGCTCCGGCAGCGTTTCCCTTTTCCGATAGGACTCATCGTTGCTGCTCTTCGCCTCGGGCAGCGCGTGGCTGCGTCTCCCTTCGCAGGGCTCGCTCTCTCCCAATACCTGCTGTAATTTTGGAATTGCCGAAAAATCGGAATTCTCAGCTGGTTCCGGTAGCGCTTGTCAGTCTGTTTAGGAGCGGGGCTTTCGGGGAGGCTTTGCTGCCGCTGTCCTTTTGGGTCTGAAGCCGTGCTCAGGCTGTTATTTGTAACCCCTGCTTTGGGGAGGGGTGGCAGTGCCGTAGGAGAGGGCTGATGTCCCCGTATCCCTCCTCTGGACAGTGAATTGCGTCTCTTTTGCTTTTTATTGGAGTGGTTTGAATAGAACCCCCCTCCCTGCGGCAACCCGGGCTGTGGCAGAGGCTGGGGGGGGACACAGGGAAACCCTTGGGTGGCCTTTTCCATCTCCATAGGTGTCCGGGTGGTGCTTGACTTGGGTGGTCCCGTCCTCTGGGGTACGGGCCTGGGCTGGGGCCAGCCCCGGACGAGCGGCGTTGGGATGGGGAGAGCCCCCTTAGGTGAGGGGGCAGGTTGAGTCAGGCCCCGGGCGGGGGGGCTGGCAGGCCCCGGGGGGGGGGGCTTGTGGGGCTGGGCCGGAGGCGTGAGGGGGACCGTGGAGGGACGCAGGCCCAGGCCCGTACCTGGAGCCCAGGCCCGGGCTGCAGCCAGGCCCGGTGGGGGCCTGCGGGGCCAGGGGACCCCCCCATGGGCCTGGACAAGAGCTGAGCCCCGGGGACCTGGGCACGTCGGTCCCGGGACCGAGCTGGGCCTGGCGTCGGGGCCTTCTCCGGTACCTGGGCCCGGGCCCGGGCCTCGCACCCCGCCATGGAGCGCCCCCACCCCGCCGCTCGATCGCTCGGCGCTCCCCCCTCCTCCCCGTCGCCACCTCCCGCGCGCCTCTGCCGGCCGGGACGCCGATCGCTCGGCGCTCGGCCTCCCGCCCCGGCGACCGGCCCCCGCCCGCCCCGATTTATCGCCGTTCCCGTCACTCGGCGCTCGACCGCTCGGCCTGGCGGGCGGGCGCGCGCGGCTCGGCGCTCGGCCTGGCGGCCTGGCGGCCGCCCCGCATGTGCCGGAGCCAAGATGGCGGCCTCCACCTCCTCG
Organism: Spheniscus humboldti; assembly: GCA_027474245.1. Classification (NCBI taxonomy): domain Eukaryota; kingdom Metazoa; phylum Chordata; class Aves; order Sphenisciformes; family Spheniscidae; genus Spheniscus; species Spheniscus humboldti. The sequence goes on along the minus strand of CM049913.1, from coordinate 3,320,229 downwards.
CAGCCCAAAGTGACAAAAGCGGCGGCGGCGCCGCGACCCCGGGACCGGGACCGGGGTGGGGACGGCGAACCCGAGCCCGAGGCGGCGCCCGAGCCGGGTGAGCCCCCCTTTTCCTCCGCCGACCCCGCCCCGTCGCGCCCGGGCCCACCCGCGGCCCCCACCCCATCCCCCCCACCCCCTTCCCCCGCCGCAGCGTCGGGCCCGACCCGGGGCCGCCGCCGGTTCCGGGCCCGGCCCTGACGGGGAAGGGGCGAGGGCGGTGGGGAGGGCCCGGCGAGGGCCGCTGTCGCCGAGCCGCCGCCCTCCTTTGTCCGTACCCCGGCCTCGCTTTGTCCCTCACGGGGGCCCCGCCATCCCCTCGGCGGGGCCCCCCGGGCCTGGCCTGTCCGATCGCAACGGGCCGCGCCCGGTTCCTGTCACGGCTGGGACCGGGGGGGGGGGGGGGGGGCGTTTCTCCTCCTCCCCGCCCTCCTGGGGGACGACGACGACGGCGATCCGGGGTGGGATGGGGGGGTGGGGTGGGGGGGATGCAAATCCCGGCTGCGCCCTGGCACCGCCCCGGGGTGGGAAGCGGTGCCCGGTGAGCCCGAGGCAGCCCCCAACCCGCCCCCGGGCCCGGGCGGGGCTGCCAACGGCTGTCTCACATTCCCCCCATCTCCGCAGCGAGCTGCCACCTTCCCTGTCCCCCTCCCTGCAGGGAGCTGCCACCTTCCCTGGCGTTCCCTTCCCCGCCCCCCCCAGGGAGCTGCCACCTTCCCTGCCCCCCTCCCCATAGCGAGCTGCCACCTTCCCTGTCCTCCTCGCCCCCCCCCCCCCCCCCCCCGGGAGCTGCCACCATCGGTGTCCCCTTCCCCACAGGGAGCTGCCACTTTCCCCGTCCTCCTGCCCCCAGGGAGCTGCCACCTTCGTGTCCCCCCTTTGCAGCAAGGAGCCGCCACCGTCCCTGTCATTCCACCCTGCCAGGGAGCCGCCACCGTCCCCGTCATCCCCACAGGGAGCTGCCTCCATCCATCCATCCATCCATCCATCCATCCATCCCACCGCAGAGAGACGCCACCTTTATGTCCCTGTCCCCACCCCAGGGAGCTGCCACCTTCATGTGTCCCCCCCCCCACCCACAGAGCTGCCACCGTCCCCAGTGAAGGAAGTGCCACCATTTCCCCCCTCCGCAGGGGGCTGCCGCTGTCTCCTCGTCTGCCAGGAGATGCCACCATCCTTCCCCCCCCCCCCCCCCCCCCCCGCTGTCCCCAAGCACCCCCAAATCCCGCTGGCAGGTCACCGCCGTCCCAGTGGGCACGTCGCCTGCCACCGGGGCGGGTGTCCCCCTCTAAAAGCACCCGCCAGCCCCCTGCAGAGCCCCCTTCTCTGCGGCGACGGCGACGCTTCTTCCTCTTGAGCTCTTTGGGGCAGCTTAAACCTTCGCCTAATGAAGCCACCTCCTCACCCCGACCTCCCTCGGCCGCGTTACTCGCCCTCGGGGGCTGACGATCTCCTTCTCTTGGCAGTCCTGGCTCCGGAAGAGGAAGAACTGGTGGCCATGGAGGTGGGTTCACCCCCTCTCCCGAAAAAAAGCGCTCCCGCTGGGCAGCTGGATCAACCCCCCGCCAGGATAGGGACCAAACTCTCTCCTGAGCCGCCTGGGAGCAAACCAGAGCCTCAGGACTCCAAAAGTGAGTATTTTGCTGGGCTTCTCGTCGTCTCCGACAGCTGAGTGCAGGGTTTTTGCTGCGAGGAGAGAGCAGGGAGCCTGGCAGGCGTTTGTTTAACCTGATCCGGGAGGATTTTCATGTCCTTTTTCTTAATTAATCCTCTAATTAAGAGCGTGGCCGTGTCGTACTCCGGTATCGCTTGTTTACGTCGCTTTTCTTTCCCTGGCGCCAGCAGCTTTCCAAAGCTCACTGGGACCGGCGTGCACTCCCTGTCCTCCTTAAACCACCTCAATCACTTCTTTCTCTCCTAATTAACGACGTTCCCCTAAAATAATCGCTTTGAGATCCCCCTCCTTTGCTGGCTGGCCTTCGGAGCCTGCCTGCGGCTCACCGAACCGTGGGCAAGGCTTCCAAAAACACTCTGGAAGGCATCCTCGAGCGGGAAAACCGGCCTCCTCCCACCCCAGGGCAGCGATCCTTCTCCTGCAACATCTCTGCTCACTCTTCCCCGCTTTATTCCTGCCCGCGCAGGGACGCGCGGAGCATCTTAACGTTCAAAATTAGGGTTGGGGGTGGTCAAAAAATCCCTCGGGAGGGGTGGGGAGAAACAACATGGCTGGACGCTGCTCCTTGTGCCTCTTGCCACGACCGTGCCCTGATTTTCTTTTTTCTCTCTTTCTCCCCCCCCCCCCCCCCCCCTTTTTAGCCCAGAACCTTACGACGTGCGAAGTGTGCGGCGCCTGCTTCGAAACCCGCAAAGGCTTATCCAGCCATGCCCGTTCTCACCTACGGCAACTCGGCGTAGCCGAATCGGAGAGCAGCGGGGCTCCCATCGATTTGCTTTACGAACTGATGAAACAAAAAGGCAAACCCGACGGCAGCCCCATGTCTCCCACCCTCGGCAAAAAATCCGGTTCCCCCAAAGATGCCACCGCCGGTTCCCCTCGACCCACGCTCCTGGCGCTCGGCAAGGCCGGCGATCGCCCGCCGGACGGTCCCGTTAATAAAGCCATCAAATCCCCTCCCGGCTTCTCAAAAAACCTCTCGCAACCGGGATCCCCCATCCTTAAGAAGGTGCCGTCAGCTCTTTCGGGGTCCCCGTCTCCGAAAAACCCCGAGGAGAAGAGCTCCAAGCTCTCGCTGAGCCCTCTGCAGAGCTCCCCGAAAGCGCAGTGGCCGCAGGCGGATGAGGAAGGACCTCTCAATTTAAGTGAGTTTCTTTTTTTTTTTCTTTTTTATTTCCTGGTGTTTCCCGTTCGGCTGAGGGCGGGGAAAAATCCGCGGCTCCTCCCGTCCTGCTCCCGCCAAGCCAGGCATCCTTCGGCGGCTGGGAGGGCGCAGAGCTCGGTGGAGGAGCCGGCATTTGGTAACTGCTGTGCCAGGGGAGACACGCGCCGCTCCGTCGCGACTATCGGAGGGGACAGTCTTCCCTGACTGGGCGAACGGGCATTCCCGTCGGGATTTCAGGAAAACCGCTGGCTCCCTGCCCTCCGAGTTCTCTACATCTCTCTTCCCCACTTCTCTCGCTATCCCTCGGCTCCTCCGGGCCACGGTTCGGCTGACGTGGAGCACTCTCCTGTGCCGCGGCTCGATCCCACACACGGCCGGCTCCCCTCTCCCAGCAGAGCGCGGTGGGTTTGGCCGGCGCCAGCCCGTTCCCCGCTGCCAGCGTCCGATGCGCTCGGGGGGCGCTGCCGCGGCTCTTGGCACCGCGGCCCTGGCGCTGACCCATCCCTCTTCGTCCCCAAGCTCCGTCGGTGACTTATTCCGACGCCTCGGGACCAAAATGGTTTTCCCAGCAGCAGCCGGCTCTTGCCGCCTTCTCCCAGAGCGCCGCGTCTTGCTGGGAACGTCTTCCCCAACAGCTCAAAGGGCTCTTTGGCTTCTCTGGCTCGTTAGTTCTTCGTCCTTGTTAGCGGGCTTGCCCAGCGAGCCTGTCCCACCTCCGCCAGCACCAACAGGCACCTCATCTTCCCCGGTGGGAATTGCGGCACGTTTGGGGTCGTTTCCTGCGATAAAGCAGAAGACGGTGTCCTAACGTTTGCTGTATCCGCTCCTTCCCTTGTTGCAGGAGCGGCTCCGAGACCTGATATCCCTCAAAATCCCTGTGGCCGGGGATTACCTAACCCTGCGAGGTTTCTTGGAGCCGTAGGGCTATCAAATCGCTCCATCCCGGTTACCGTCTCGCTTTTCCCAAGCCGAAAAGCTCCGGGATGGCAGAGCCGGTGGCGGGACGGACTCGGTAGCTGGAGGATGCGCCCGTGGGTTTGCCGGAGCAGAGACGCTCTCCGGGTTCTGCTCCTCCACCGGTGACAGAAGATGCAGGGTTTGACCCCGGCTCGTCCTCGCAGCCCTTTAAAGACTTGGAGCAGCAACAGAAAAGCGCTTTATGCCTCTCGTAGCCGGCGCCGTAATTCTTCTTCGTTAGGGCTGCCTGCTAACGAAGCCGTAGGAGCAGACAACCTCTTGGCTGGCCGTTCAGCTTGGCGTAAGCTAAGCGCCCGGCAGGCTGCAGCGGCCGTCAGAGCCCAAGCCGCGGCACGAGGAATCAGCCGATCTTTTCCCTCGTTCCCCTTGGCCGGCCAAGAAACCAAAGCCGCGGCCGTGCCGGCTGTCGGCCGGGGCCGGTCTGCGCGGTGAGCAGGGTTTCGTCTGCCGCAATGCCGCTGCTCCCTCTCCATAGGTCCCTTCCCGGCATCGCTTCAGCAGCGCCTAAAATCCCGACTCGGGTTAGAAATTACAGCCCCGGCCTCCCCAGTGAGCTCTTTCCACCGGTGGGGACGGCTGCATGGTGCCGGGGAGCGGCTGGACAAGTCCTGCCTGCGCCGATCTCCCCTCCCGAAATCGCCCTGCTCGAGTCTCCCGTGCCGCGCGGGTTGAAACCGCTGGCGCGGTTTTGCCCCGGTTCCAGGCAGGGATCTGCCTCGATTTCCCCATCCCGACTGAGTGCTAATGGTTTCTCCCTTACCCTCCGCAGCCGGAGGGTGGACAAGGACCGGTGAAGTTGCGTTTCTCCTCCAGGGTATCGCGTGGCTCAGGTTGCGGCTTGGTTTTGGTGGTAAAACCTCTTCCCGCTTCGTCTTCCTCCTCCTCTTCATCGCCGTGCCGGGAATCGGCGCTTCCCGGAGGCAGGAAATGCCCCCACTTGAGGGCCGAGCATCCAGCACTGGGATTAGCGGGGATGTGCTCGGTTTAGGCACGCGGTGTTTGTCCTGGTGCCACCGGCACCGCGGCGGCCGGGAGCGTGTCTTCATCCAGAGCCCTTCCTCCTCCCCGCGGCGGCTGGGCTTGGACGCCGCAGCGCCAGCGAGACTCGCCGCTTCCCGGGACCACGAGCCGGGAAGGGACACGAGTCGTCCGCGTTATCCCAGTGCTCCGGACCACGGCTCTGCCGTCGGCCCCACCGGGAAGCCCTCCAGCTCACCGCAGCCCCCGTCCGTTGCGTTTTCCTGGGGTACCCAGATGCGTTCGAGCCTGCTTCCGATCTCGGGCTGGGATTGGCTTTGCTGCCATGGGTTGCGTCTGTCTGTCCTGTCCGTCCGTTGAGCAACGCCGGTCTTTCTTCTCTTTCTTTCTCTCTCTTTCTCTCTCTCCCCCTCTCCCCGCAGCCTCGGGGTCGGAGCCGGTGCGAGACATCCGCTGCGAGTTCTGTGGCGAATACTTCGAGAACCGCAAAGGGCTGTCGAGCCACGCTCGATCCCACCTCCGACAAATGGGGGTGACCGAGTGGTACGTCAACGGCTCGCCCATCGACACGCTACGGGAGATCCTCAAACGGAGAACCCAACCGCGGAGCAGCGCCTCTAATCCCGCCGGTCCCGGGCAAAAAGCCATGGCCAAGACCCTCTTGGGCAGCATGGGATCCTTGGAGCCGCGCGGTCCTGGAGAGATTCACATCCACACCCTCACCAAGAAGGTCCAGCAACCCGGCAGCCCCATGGGGCAATCTCCTACCTCGTCCCCACCTCCCACCGCCCGGAAGATGTTTCCAGGCCTTTCTCCTCCCTCCTTGCAGAAGAAACTCAAACAAGATCAACTGAGGGTGGAAATCAAACGGGAGATGATGTCGGGAGGACTCCACGGAGAACCTCACCCGTCCGACCGAGCCTGGTCCCCGCGGGAGGAGATGTCTCCCTTGAACCTCTGTAAGTGCACGGCCGTCGCCTTCCCCGCTCTGTCTGCGGGGCCGAGCGGGACCGCGCTCCCTCGGGGACGGGGACACGGGGGTGCCTCTTGCTCTGGGAGGGGCCGAGGGCTCTCCCCGGTGCTCTGGTGGGGGGAGCCCACATCATCTTCTGTGGGCCGTGGTGTCGGGGGACCCCTCGCTGTGGCCGGGGAGGAGCGGAGGGCGGGGGGGTTAAGCCCGGTCCCTCTCCCCCCTGACCCCGCGTCTCTCCCCGCAGCCTCCCGAGCCGACCCAGTGCGAGACATCCGCTGCGAGTTTTGCGGCGAGTACTTCGAAAACCGCAAAGGTTTGTCGAGCCACGCTCGATCTCACCTCCGACAAATGGGGGTGACCGAGTGGTCGGTCAACGGTTCGCCCATCGACACGCTACGGGAGATCCTCAAGAAGAAATCCAAGCCCTGCGTTATCAAGAAGGAACCGCACGCCTCCAGCATCGAACCCCCTAAGTCTATCGGGGAGGAAGGGACGGATCCCAAGTCCCCCGGAAAAATCCTGCAGGGCATGGCCCTGCCTCCCCTGGGCGGGCGGACGGGGAAACCCAGCCCCGGCAGTTCCACCTTGAACCGGGAGATCTCGTTGTCGCCTCTCGCCAGCAAACCCCAGGGCGGTTTCCTGACGCCGTTGTCTGCCAAACGGCCCTTACAGGACGATCGGTTGGGTCCTCACGCCGAAGTCAAGCACAAGGCGTACATCCAGACCGAGCTGCCCTTCAAAACCAAGTCCGTGCACGACAAACCTGCGCACACGTGTAAGTGGGGGATGCGGGATTGGGGGGGGGGGGGGGGCGCGCGGGGAGGAGAGAAGCGTGGTGCGGCCCCTCCCCGGGATGTCCGTCGTGCGGTGGGGTGGGCACGGTGAACCTCCAGCCCCGTTGCCGGGAAGGGTTTTTGGCTCGGGGGGGTGGGGGATGCAGAGCAGGGAGAGGGGAGCGGAGGTTTGGGGTTGTTGCTTCCCCTGATCCAAATGAGCCTGGTTCTATGGAGCCTCCCACCCCCCCTGACACCCCCCACCTCCCCCCCCGCAGCAGGGCCGGGGGACGCTTCTGGAGCTGGAAAAACAGGGGGAATTTCAATCCCACAGTGGACCAGCCTCCGCGCAGAGCGGGGAGGCACTGGCGTTGGGGGGGGGGGGGGAACCGGCCCCGTGCCGCGTCCCTGCCTTCGCCCGTTCACCCCCTACCCCGCGTTCCCCCCTGCCCCCCCCCCTTCGTCCCCCCGTCGTCCCCCCCCCCAGCTAGCGAAGCCTGCTGCGAGCTCTGCGGCCTCTACTTCGAGAACCGCAAAGCCTTGGCCAGCCACGCGCGGGCGCATCTCCGGCAATTCGGCGTCACTGAATGGTGCGTTAACGGTTCGCCTATCGAGACCCTCAGCGAATGGATCCGACATCGACCCCAAAAAGCCGGCGCTTACCGTAGCTACATCCAAGGCGGGCGACCCTTCACCAAGAAATTCCGTAACTCTTCCCACGCCCGGGATCACGACGGCGGCGCCCGACGGATGCCGCTCAGCCTTCAAGCCGGCGGCGTGACCCTTCTGAGCAAAGGGTTGACGGGAGATTTGGCTCACGGCGATGCCGGAAAAATCCTGGATGGGGGAAGCAGCGGTGAGCGGCCCATGATCACTTCCCCCCTCTCGTTGGTGAAGGTGGAGGAACATCAACGCTCGAACATCAACAGTGAGTTGGGGAGAAGCCAGCCGGGAGCGGGGCAGAGGGGGTCTCCAGCACCGGCAGAGCACCGGGGAAAAACCCTCTCCTGTCCCCTCTGCCCGTTCCCGGCAGCGCCGGAAGGGGGGTTCTTTAGCTGAGCCCCCCCCCCCCCTTTCTTCCTCCTCCTCTTCCTCCTAGGATGAGTGGGGGCCGCTCCCTGAAAGCAGGGAGGCTGTGCCGCGCCGGCGGTGCCCCGCCGCACCGGCAGTGCCGTGCCGCCGCCCCGATCTAACCCCTCCCCGCCCCCCGTTTCTCCTATCCCAGAGTTCGAGCGGAGGCAAGCGAGGCCCCTGGACGCCCCGCTCCGCCGGGAAGAGGAAGGGGCCGAATTCCAACAGAAAATGGAGGAGACACGGCAGCCGCCGCCGCGGATGAGGCCGGTGCCTTCCCTGGTTCCTCGCCCGCCGCAAACCTCCTTGGTGAAGTTCGTGGGGAACATCTACACCCTCAAATGCAGGTAGGTCCTCTCGGGAAAGGGGGGGTTCATTCCGTATCCGTAGGGATCCTCTTTCCCGGCTGGAAGCGCTGCTTTTCCCTGCTCTACGGCGTGGATTCCTCTTTTTGGGGGCTGCCTCCACCCCTTCCCCCAAAACCGCCATTCCCGAGCTGGTGCCGTGTCCTCCATAGGTTCTGCGAGGTGGAATTCCAAGGTCCCCTCTCCATCCAGGAGGAATGGGTACGGCATCTCCAGCGACACATCCTGGAAATGAATTTCTCCAAAGCGGATCCTTTACGGGGCGAAGATCCCCCCCCACCCGAACCCCCCACCCTCGCCGAGGCTCAGTAACAGGAGCCCAAACCCCGGCTCTCACCGTGACGGAGCCGGCGCGGGGAAGCGACGGCGGATGTCGCCGGAACATCCTCACCTCCCCTTCCCGCATCCACGATTCCTTATTTTTTGGGGGAAAGGGGGGGATCGCGCCCTGCCTTCCCCCCCCCCCCCCCCCATGTCCCTCCCCCCCCCCCCGCCTCCTTCCAGGGGATGAGCCGGGGGCGGGGGGGAGGCGGGGGAGGACACACGATCCCGGCCACAAGCACTACATGGATCAAGACCAACCCTCGGCGATCCCACGGGAGACACGCGGCAACCGGGATCCGGCATCGGATCGAGGAGGGAACGACTCGATGCCGGTCCCGGCACGGGGGTGGCGGGGGGGGGAATTTTCCCCCCTCCCTCGCTTCCCAAAATCTGGGGGGTTTTTTGGTTTTTTTAACCCAAAGAGCAAACGGTGCCGCCTTTACCGGCGGCGATTTGGGATGGAGCCGGGCCGGAGGGGAATTTCGGGAAGCAGCCGCGTTCCTGGAAAACGCTGTGGATTTTTGTATATGACCCTTAGAGTTATTGTATATTCGATTTTTTTTTTTGGTTTTTTTTTTTGTTTTGTTTTTCCATAGGCGACGATGAAATTTAGTCTCGCGTAGATGTCGGAATCCCTCGGTTCCGGGGTTGCATGTTGCCCAAAATCCCCTTTTCCCCCACCAAAAAAAAAAAAAAAAACCCCAAAACCGCCGCCGCTTCCCTCCTGCTTTTCCACCGCGGCAAAAAAAAAAAACAACAAAACACACCCCCCCACGCCGGATTCACCGCTTCCCCCGCGCCCCCCACCCTCCCCCCCCCCCCGCCGCCGCCACCGTATCCCGTTTAATTTCACCGGAGAGGAGCAGCGGGTGAGCGCAAACCCGCCGGAGAAAAGAAAGTCCGGTGGGAGCCGGAAAAATCCCCAGGGAATTCCCGGCATTCCTCTCCGGGATCGGCCGTGGCGGCGCCGGGAGGATTCGGCTCAGCCACCCCCCACCCCACCCCCCCCACCCCCCAGTTTCACCGTTGCTTTATTATTTCTTTATTTTTCCCGGTTTTTCCTTGTCTAGCTCCATAGACCTGACTTTTTTAAACTCTAGATTTGTGTAGAAATAAGGAATATTCATTTTTATTTGGAAATCCCGAAACTTCCGAATTTCGGAAGGAATTTTAACGGATAAATATTTTTTTCTTTTTTCTTTTTTTTTTTTTTTTTATTTCCAATTTTTTGGGGGCATATTCTGGTGATTCTTGTACCCGGGAATATGGGACGATGGATTAAATTCTTCTGGAAATGAAGCTGGGGGGAGAGCGGAGTCTCTGGATACCCGGAATGTGGGGATTGGGGGCGGGGCTGGGGGGGTCCCTGGGGGGGGTGGGGAGGCGGTTTTGGGGGGGATTGGGGTGGTTTTAGGGCTCCCCCCCCACACACACACACAGAAGGAAGGGGAGGGGGGTGTCAGCATGTGGCCGTGTCCCCAGGGACAAGGGGACAGCGGGGTCAGGCTGTGGCCGTGTCCAGGGACAAGGGGACAGCTGGGGTCAGGGGGAGGCCGTGTCCCCCGGGAAAAGGGGGCAGCGGGGTCAGGATGTGGCCCTGTTTTGGGAGGAGGGGACACTGGGGTTGGGATGTGGCCGTGTCCTGGGACATGGGGACACTGGGGCCAGGTGTCCACGGGGACAAGGGGACATGGGGGTCAGGATGAGCCGTGTCCGGGGATATGGGGACAGCGGGGTCAGGGGGAGGCCGTGTCCCCAGGGACAAGGGGACACTGGGGTTGGGATGTGGCCGTGTCCTGGGACGTGGGGACACTGGGGCCAGGCGTCCCCAGGGAAAAGGGGACAGTGGGGTCAGGGGGAGGCCGTGTCCCTGGGGACAAGGGGACACTGGGGTCAGGATGAGCCGTGACCTGGGACGTGGGGACAGGGGGGCCAGGTGTCCACGGGGACAAGGGGCCGGTGGGGCCGGGATGAGCCGTGTCCGGGGATATGGGGACAGCGGGGCCAGGTGTCCACGGGGACAAGGGGACACTGGGGTCAGGGGGAGGCCGTGTCCCTGGGGACGAGGGGCCGGTGGGGCCGGGATGAGCCGTGTCCGGGGACAGCGGGGTGGGGCCGTGGCCCTGTCTGGGCCGGTGGAAGCCGCCACCCAGCACCCCGTGACAGCCGCGCCCACGGGTGACCCGAGGGGGGTGGGGGTGGGGGGGGTGTCCCCGTGAGCCCCCCGTGCGCGCGCCCGCCCGTCCCGTGTCCGTCCCCCCCACCCCCCCCCCCCGGGAGGCGCGGACACGCGTGACGCGCGCGCGTTCGCGGGTGGGTGGCGCGCGCGCGCCTGGACGCGCGCGCCCGCTCCCGGCACGCGGCCCCCCACGCGGGTGGGTCGCGCGGGTCCCTGGAGGGGCGGAGCCTTCGCAGCCGCAGCCAATAGCAGCAGGCGCCGCGGCGCGGGGGGGGCGGGGCTGGAGGCCCGAGGCGGGTCTGTGGCGCTATTGGCGCAGGCGGGGTCAGCCCGCCCCCCTAGCTGTCCAATCAGGAAAGAGAGCGGTGGCGGTCACGCCTCCTCGCGCGGTGACAGCCACGCCGATCAATCGGCGCTCGGTCTTGCGGGTTCCATTGAGCGAGGAGCCCGCCGCGCCGCGATTGACAGCTGCCCCCGCCGACCGCCGCGGGGGCCGCCCAATGGAACGCGAGGGAGGCGGTGAGCGACATCCGCCGGCCGCCAACGGGAGCCGCGGATCACGCGGGGAGGCCGGACCAACGGCGGCGGGGCGCGGGGGGGGCCGCCGACCAATGAGAGCGGGGGAGGCGGAGCGGCGCGGCCAATGGGGCGGGGAGGCGGGGCCCGCGCGCCGCCGTTACCGTCTCGCGCAGGAGGAGGCGGCGGCGGGCGGCGGCGCCGCCATCATGAGCTACTCAGGTGAGGGGCGGCGGCGCAAGATGGCGGCGGGGGCGGCCCCGCGGGGGAGCCGGGGCACGGCCGGGGCTGCCGCGGCCCCCGCCGGCCCTCGGGTGGTCGGCTGCGAGGCCGGGGAAGGCCGGAGCCTGCGGGCGCCTGCGGCTCGGACGGGCCCCTGAGGGGCGCTGGGCGCTGCCGCCGTCCGGCCTCGTCCCGTCCCCGTGTCAGCGGGGCCTTGGGGCCGGGAGGTGGCTCTGCCTCCGGCCCAGCGCCTCGGAGCACCGCTGTGGCCGCGGCCCCTCCGGCTCCCACCCCCGGGACCCCGGCCCGCTGCTCCCTGGGGAGCTTCCAGCCCCGATGCGGGTGGCGGGGGAGAAAGGAGCGAGCCAGACTCTATTTCTGACAGAAAATTGATTTATTTTAAGCATAGCCGTGATCAAGCTTAATTAGGTTCCATCTGATTTCTGTCTGGCGGTGGCGGCTGACAGGAATTCCTCATCCTCGCTCGGGTTACGGCTGTAATCCTCCTTTTCGCCTAATTTAGTGGCAATTTTGCCTTTCCTTCTTTCAATCTTGACGTCTTTTATTCCTTTGCTGGCTCCTGGAGCGGCAGCTCAGCTCACCTGTGGAGTACGGTGGGTGTAGGAAGCGATTTGCCGCTCTATTTGGTGTCGGCTGTCGTGGCTGGACGTGGCTCAGGCTGTAACTGGGGGGCGGGAGGGGAGAAAATGAATAAATTACCTTTCTTCTGCGAAGAGAAGTTTCTAATTAAGGGGGGAAATCGCAACAAGAACCTGCAAGGTAACATCGCTTTCCCATAGTGTGTGTGGATTGATACGAAGGCAAGCGGTGCGCATACGTACCCTGGCTAACGAGGCTGTAATTACTTTGAAAATTAACGTCGGGGTAACGGTTTCTCAACCGGGGAGCGCGGGATGTCGGTGTCTCGGCCGGGGCTCCTCCGGACCGCGTCTGGCCATCCCGGTATCTCCATCTTCCAGCTGGTTTCCTGCAAGGGCAAAGTGCAGCGATGCCGTCAAGATACGTTTTGCCTCAAAGGGCGTCTGAATGTCAGTCCCAGGAGGCTGCAGGTTGACGGACAATGGGATTAAAACTTCCCCGATGTGTCCCGGTCCCCGCTCCTTCGGCGTTAATCAGAGCGGGGTTTATTCCGTGCGAGATCCCTCTCGCTTTCCCAAACGCTTCACCCCTGCTCCCAAAATACTCGGTCGTGGAAATCGTTACCGGGAGCTCAGCTTGAAATTAAAACCTGTTTTTTTTGCATAAGATGAGCAAAGGATATTGCTCTCGCGGGAATGTGTCATTGCTGGGGCGACGTTAAGGTCTGATTGCTTTGATACTTGGTGCAAGGCTCGTGGATTATTCGGGGCGTCACTCCGTTTTGATGCTGGATAACGAGAATCTCTTCGGCTATGAGTGCCACGATAGCGATAAACTCGTCTCTAATTGCTTTTCGCTCTTTTCTAGGTTATGGAGACTGGAACTCTGGGACGAACAGAGGCAAGTACAGTAAAAACTGGAGTAATGTTTTATTACCTTCCACTTCAGATCCGTTTCCTGAGCCTGAGGGAGATGTGCCGAGGTCGGTGACGAACAACCGTCGTCCCCGCCACAGCACAGACCCTGTGTGTAGCCTCTTACTGTCCCGCCTGTGTGACGATTTTCTTCTTTGATTTTAAAAAAGTCATGTTGAAGCCAACAGAAAACTTTGTTGCTGTAACTGGTTGCACAGGAAAACTGTTCTAGGCAGAATATTTGGGTTTTGGGATTGTTTTCCCCCAAAAAAAACCTCCTTCTGCTACTTGGAAAACCCGCAGGCAATGATGTAAATCGAGGCTTGGGGAGACAGCAGAAATAAAAACTCCCTCTCCACGTGTGCCAGCAGCGAAATAAAAGGTCAGGGAGAAGAAAAACCTAAATTTTAATCCTCAGCAGGCTTTTAATTGGCTTTGTGTGTTGTTCCTACGGTGGTTATTTTTCTGTTTGTAACAGTTTTGGTTTCTTTAACGAAAGGAGAAGCCTCTCTGTCGCTTTCTGATCTAAAATGTGTGGGGAAACGCGAGGCTGAAAGTGGTTTTGCTTTCAGTGCTCGGCTGTACCGTCTTTGAAGAGGACAGGTACGGGCTATAGCGTCATCCCTTTGGATTGAAGGGCTTATAAAGCAGCTTATATAGGCCCTGGGGAAGATATGTCCTAGCTGCATCCGTCTGGTTACCGACAGCTTCCTATCAAACTAAAAACCAGCTTAAAATGGTTCTTTGGTATCTCTGTGTTAACCCAAAACAGGTTTTTATGGAGGCTCTGCCTTGGCCGTGTTTATTCCTCTCCGGAGCAGGTTAGATGGAGGAAGCTGTAGGCTGTGGCTGTGTTTTATGGGACTTAGACGAGCAAATTGTTCCCTTAAACCTTTGTGAGCTCAATGGTTCAAAGTTTATAGGTGACTTAAATAGAAATTCGAGCTTTCTTTTATTTTAACTCCCTGTGGCGACTGCTTGGGGCATCTTAATTCGAATGAAAATATTAGCGAAGCCGGGTAACTAGAAATAAACCCAGCTCTCTTATTTTTGTTGTTCCAGGTTACGAGGGATACAGTTATGGCTATGGATACGGCCAGGATAACTCGGGTAATTACGGATACGGCATGGCCGCGTCGAACTCCTGGGAAATGGCCAATTCGGACGTTGACATGAACCCCGACGGTTCGGGCGGCGGCAACGCTGACGCTGTCATCGCGAAAATGAACCAGCGCTTGGACATGGTGTCGCACATGGACACGGACACGATGCAAGGAGGACACTACGGATCTGGCGGAGACAGGTGAGCGCAGGGCATGAGGCGAGGAGACGCGGTAACGATCTGCTGCTCGTTAAGAGTTGTTGCTGCTCGGTTTGTTCCTTGCTGGTCTCGTTCTTGCCTTTTCCAGCGTCGTGACTCAAGTGAGCGTCCAGAGCTGGCTCAGCCGTCCTCCTCTCACCTGTTGTAACTGTAAAATAGGATTTTACACTTAAGTTTTCATCCGTGTCTTGCAAAAAAAATCCAGATTTGGGACTTAAAGCGCAGCATTTCCAGCAGTGGCTAAAATTTAGGGTTCTTCAGTAAAATCATTATTATAAGGAATCCTTTTTATTCCTCGTTCTCACAAGCTTATCTACTTGTAGAGCAGTGTTAAGGAAAACAAGGTGCTATTTCGTACTTAATCTGAGTTTAAATTACTAATTTTGATTGCTAGATTGACTTCTGCTGCTGGAGTGAAGTTTTTGTAGCCAGTGTCGCAGTAGATGCTCAGCTCCACGACGTAGTCAACTCCTTGCTGATTTGTGTTAATGTTTCAGTACTAATAAACAGGATGCTTTCCCCAAAGATTTCTTATTTATTAACGTGCACTGTGGGGTTTGAGCCAGGATTTGGTATTTCTGCAGGGCGACTACTTACTCCAGGTTTTTAATGCCTTAAATAAGTAAAAGTACATTAGACAAGGTAAAATCCAGGAGTGAATATTAATAAATGTGATGTGACTGTTTTCTACTCCACTCCTACGCTTCCAAAACCGTAACTCCTACGAAATGACATGTCCGTACTACTATATCCAATGGATTTGTTTCGGTCTCTTGCTCGGTTTAGCCACGCTGGAAAGAGTTTGCCGAATAGTTCCCCGGATTCTTGTCCCTTCAAACATCGTTTTGGGCTTCTCCGCTTTGATCTCGTGCGCCGGCAGCCGGCTGCTCACAGACACGCTCCTGCCTGCGGCGTGTTTCCACCGGTTCGGCGCCGCCGTACCTGTTGGGAATGGGGTAGGCTTTATCAAAAAGCTAAAAAAATTTCCTGCTCTGTGCAGGAAATAATGAGAAACGCGGTAAGAGGAAGATAAATCACTTGGAGAACGTTGGCTCTGTGCTACTACGGAGCAGAGGAGGAGCTCCTCGCCCTCCAGCTGCTCCAACTTACACGTAACCGGACACTGGCAGCTCCTCCATCGGTGCCCGACCTGATTTTGTAGCTCCAATGTCTCTCCTTGTATCAGCGGGGTGACTTTCTTCTGACCTTGGAGCCACGATAACATCTTTCTTCCCTGCTGATTCCCATCTCCGCGCTCTCGAGGCCTCGCTGTAAAGCGCAGTGGCGGGGGGGGGGGGTGTGTGTGTGTCACGCTTTGACGAGGCTCGTTAAGTTCAGCGTCATGATCTTTTCTTGAGCAGCGGGTTTCCTCCTCGCCTGCCTTGTCAGTCAAAGCACTGCCGGCAAGCACGCGAAGCCTTAAATTCCAGTACGAAGCGTGTGCCGCAGTTTTAGTATTGCAGAATATAAAAATCCTCCGCAGCCTCATTTCCAAGAGGGAAAAAAAATCGATTTGAGGCATATGTTGGCTTTCCAGTTGGGAAAACAGTTTGTTAATGGCTGGATTGCATATGGGGAGCGAGGAAGGATGGGTCTGGAATAGGTCTTTGGCTGGGCCAAGGTGCTCCTTGAGTAGCTGAGGAGTAAATCTCGCTGCTCCTGGAAGTGTTTCTGGATAAGGTGGAACTTGCTGTGAGGACGAGCAGCTCTTGGTTTGCTTCGGCTGCTCCTAAAGCTCGTTTTGAAGCAGACGTTTGGGAGCGGGGAACAACCCGATAACCCCCAGCCTCAGCTGGTGAAGGAACCTTTCCTCAATGTGGGTTTCTTTTAATTCTTTTAAAACGTTTTGGTAATTCTGAAAGAAATGGATGGTTCGAGTGGCTCCCTGGCATCAGGGTTTTCCTGTGTCTAAAGGTCTCTGGTTCCTCCACCACTGGCACTGAAACCTTGAAGCTCTGTCACCAGCTCTTGCTGGTCCATGTCCTGTCCCACCACGCAGTGAAATATGTCCCATGTTGAGTGAAACGTCTGGCAATTTGAAAAAATAAACCTAAAAATCTCTTTCGAAGGGTTTTGTCTGCTTAACCTCTGCCGCCGTTTCTCAGCGGTGTCTCGCCGACACGTCTCTTGCAGGTACGACTCGTACGAATCCTACGACTCGAGGTCTTCGATGAACGACCGTGACATGTACCGATCCGGCTACGATTACAACGAGTCCGAACACGACAACGATAACGCCTACGAAGGTCACTACGACAACTTCTACGGGAACCGCCGGGATCAATACCAGAACAGAGCACGGGATAACTTTGGTCAACGGGGTCAGAATTGGGGTAGAGACGGACGCAATAACAGACCCATGGCGTCTTCCTATCCCGGGCGCATGGGCGGACAGTGGAACGAGCCTCCGCAATCGATGGGATCACGGGGTCTCGGTCCCCACGGCTCCTCCAGGCTCCCTTCCCTCTTCTCTCACAACATTATCCCAGAACTCAGCATGTTCCAGGGAATGCGAGGTTTCTCGGGAAATATGCGTTACGGAGGAGGAATGATGAAACAACGAATGAGGAGAAACTGGAAAATGTGGGACTCGGATTTTAAAGTAAGTACTTGTGCGATATCCTCCCACCTGCTCGGCTCGGATAGAGACTTATTTCCCAACAGATCCACGTGTCCTGCAGGGAAGGGCTCCAAAATATTCTCTGGGAAGGGATAATATATAGTTCTGTGTGTTACTGGCTTTGTAGCGTGTTTTCTCCTAAGCAGACAGAGAAGGCTGCGCTCAGTTGCACAGCAGCGTTGATACGTGGGATGTTTTAATCCTAAAAGCTTTGTTTTCTGACGGTAGGAGAATATTGCAGTCCTTCACAGCTGAATTGCCTATCGCACGGGATAGAGGTGTGGTGGATTAAGTCCTGCTCTGATCAACTCTGCCTGTCAGAAGCTTAATGCAGGAAGCTTAACTCGCTAAAAATGAGTAAAATAAGACATTGCTGGCTGCAGAGGGCACCCGCTCGTATCGCTGGGATTAACCTTTCTCTTCTCTCGCAGCCCCAGAAAAAGAAAATCAAGAAAGATCCCACCGCAAAGAAGCGGAAGCAAACAAACAGCTCCGATGAACCCGACAGCAAGGCGGCAAAGACGGATGGCTCCGATAACTCCGACTCCGACAACGGTGAGAGCGGAGCGGCTTTGCGGCGCGCTCGGGAGCGGTATAAACCTGCCGCTCTCTTTATTTCTGGCAGAGCCATCGTGCTTTGCCACGTGTTTTAACGCAGTGGCAAATCTGTTGGTGGCGGTCTGGGTTACTTCTCTTTATGCTGACTGTGTTGTTTCTTTCAGAGGAGGGAACGGAAGGAGAATCGGGAGAAAAAGAGGAGAAAGAGGGCTCCAGAGGTGTAAGTAACTCTTGAAAACTACTTTATTGTGATTAAAAGCTGTGGTTCTAGTTGGAGGTGCAGGAGCCGGTGAGGGCAGAGCCCTGGACTCCCGCGTTATTCCCAAACCGAGTCAGGGGGCAGAGGCTCGGACAAGCAGGGGGGAGAGGATGGAAATAAAATGCTCCGTTGCGGGAAGTGTGGACGTTACAGGGGTTTCCCAGTTGCACCCACTGGCCGCAATGTCACTGCGAGACACTTTACCGTGGCGAAACGCAGTAAAATACCCACGCGCAAAGAGCTTTAACTAAGGAAAACCCCAAAATCAATTGCCTGCAACGCAGAGAATCCCGAAGCGTGGGATTACGTTGCCTCGCTCTAGGTGGGGACTGAAGGCACCCCTCCGCTGGCGCCCTTCAGCTTGGTGGAGGGAGATCTCTCGGATGGAAGACCTGCAGGTGTTGTAGAAGCACCTCCTGCCGAGCGAGCGGGCGCTGCGCCGGATTTCCCTGCGCTAAGGGAGCACAGAGCGGCCGGATCCGGTGGAGGCGTCGCTCCTCCATGCGGTGCTTTGAGTGCCTGGGGAGGGTTTGAGAGGAAGGGTGCTGGTGGAGATGTCACACCAGCCTCCAGGCGTTCGCTTTCTCTAGATGGTTTTAACTTCCCGACGTTGCATTTTTAGGAGGGGGAAGACGAAGAAGGAAAAGATTCGGAGAAAGGTGAGTTGGTGTGCGCGATGGCTCGTTTACGCTCCGCGCGGAGCATAACCCCCCTCCAGTCGAGGGCTCCGACGTGGCCAGGAGATTTCCAATTAAATCTGAGTTTATTCAGGCTCCTTCGGTTCTTAGAGTCCGTTCGCTCCGTTTGCCTTGTGGCTTCGTTGTCCCTTCTGGTTCGTTGCGTCTTGGTGACCTGAGCTAAACCTCTGCACATTCTCGATGAAGGGCGATTTGGCTTCCGCGCCTGTCCCCGAGTCCCCTGGGGACGCCGGTCCGGTGCTGTGATAGATATCAGAGGCGGGGTCCTACGAGCGAGAGCGGTCGAGGCTCTTGCGTGCGAGGCTCCGGTGGGATTGCATCGCCGTAGCCGGCGGAGAGAAATGGGGGAGCCCTTCCCAGGGCCACGATTCACTTGTTCTTCAGGATGAGACCTGTCAGATCTCCGCTGACGGGGGGACAGGGGACTAGCTCAGCTGTAATGTCTGCATTTAGTCAGATGAATCCCATCCTTTGTGTCTGCTCAGGGATAAGGAAATGCTGTAAAAGCCCTGCTAGGGAGGAGCTGGATCCCTTGGTCAAGGTAGGTTGGTGAAGCTGCTAGCCTGGGGCTTAGGGAACCAGATTTAGTTTCCCCGCTGTGCCGTAGACTTGACTTTGGGTAAGTTGTTGGGGCTGTGAAACGGGATAGAGCTTCCCGGCTTGGAGAGACGGGACCGGTTGGAGAAGCACCGCGATACCTGAAGGGAGCTTAGAGAAGAAGGAGGGCTGGAAAGAAACCTGTTGGCAACATTTTGGGGGGGGCGGGGGAGGTCCTTGCTGCCCATCCTACCGGTGGGCAGCATAAATTTGATCCCGGGATGTGCCTGCCCGTATGCCAGGGCGGGCAGAGAGAGAAGCAGCTTTTCTGTCCCAAAAATAAGTGGTGTAAATTTTGGTTCCCCTTACCCAAGCTTTATCGCATTGCCAGTGGTTGCTTTGAGGCTGAACAAATCCGAGCGGGTGGTACTTCAAATAATTGAACTAATTAATACTTAAAACCGTGTAAAACCAGTAGTAGTAAATAGTAATTAAAATAAAGAGCTGGGAAACCACATTAGAGTCTGTCTGCCGTGGTTCTCCCCTCTGCCCCCCCACCCACCAAGCCTGTCCCAGTGCAAGTTTTTTTTGGAAAAAAGCTAATTTGGGGTGGACGGTGCTGTCGTCTAAAGCAGAGGTTTATCTGTAGTTGGCTGGTGGGAGCAGCTTCTTGACTCTCCGGCGCCTCTAGGTTGTGCGGGTTGGTCGGGCTGACGACTAAACTTGTCGAGGGAAATTCTCTTTAATCAGGTGGTGTCCTCAAGTAGTGCCCTGAAATACAACCTGCTTTAAACACTTAGGTGCTTTAACAATTCAAGAAGAGATCAGTCAAATCAAACGCAAATTGCAGGCGGGCAAGAAAACTCAAGAGAGGCAAAAGAAGAGGCATCGGGATCGCATGGTAGAAAGGTAACGTCTCCTGTTTTGTTTTATTCTTTTTTTTAGCGATGTTGCTTGCTTCTCTGGGACTGTAGTACTCACAGCCGGGGTCCGTCCTGTTGTTCCCAGTTGTCGTAGTGTTTCGTCTGTTCCTTGTAGAAGCTGCTTTGCTCTCCTGCCAGTCTTCTTGCCGTCCATGCTTAAAAGATAAATAGAAATGGGAAAAACCTTCCGGGAAACAATCCTGTAAATGCTCAAAGGGTTGGAGACTTCCATAAGTTTATCTGCCACCCCTTAAATAGAGTAAGGGAGCAGATCCGGTGAGAAAGCGGTACCCAGTAGAGCTGGAATGGATTGGTTTGAATATCACCTCCCTTCGCCTCCGACTCTCTCAACAGGATCCAGTTTGTTTGTTCGTTATGCAAATATCGGACCTTCTACGATGACGAGATGAACAGTCACCTCGAGAGTAAATTCCACAAGGAACACTTCAAGTTTGTTGGAACCAAGCTGCCTCAACAAACAGCTGACTTTCTCCAGGTGAGCCTCTGGCTATGTTTGTGTCCCCTAGGTTTAAGAATTTGGGGTTCTATTATTATGATGATTATTATTATTATTTATTATTATTTTGGGAGCTTTACAGCATCTCCAAACTGCCCCTCTAAGTAACTGTGTCGGAAACTGCTAGAGACAGTGGAGTAAAATTGGGCTAAGGTATCCGAGGTGCTACTCCAGCTCTTCCTCGACTGCCCTCTTCTTTTGAACAGGTCGATTAACCTCCAGTCTTACTGGTCCCACTGGTAGGAAACAAAATACTTGCCCACCACAGATTTCGGTGGCCGGAGTGGGTGACTTAAGTGCTGAAAGGCGGTGCTGCCCGCAGGACAATGCGTGGTGGGATTTGTAGGACCTTTAGGATGAGCACACTAGAGAGATGCACCTCAAAGTTGGGGGGGGGGGGGGGGAAAGATTAATACCGAATATTCTGCCGTACAGGAATACGTTGCTAATAAAACTAGGAAAACTGAAGAGCGTCGTAAAGCAATTGAAGACATTAACGCGGTTATTCAGCAGATTTATAGGGACCAAGATCTTACGCAAGGTAAGAGTTCCTACCCGTGCGCGTGCAAGAGTTCCTACCCGTGCATGTGCAAGAGTTCCTTTCTCGTGTGTATCAGCTGCCCCGTCAACTCTATAAATAGTAAAATAGTAAAAAATAGTAAAAAAGGGAGGCGGGGAACCTGCTGGTGTTGCCGAAGAGTAAAACCTACTGTACGTTCAAGTGCACCGTCAGCCACTTCAGGTCATTACCCGGCTTTGTGGACGCTAGCTAAATGATTAGCTGGCTGAAGAGATTATGGTTTTTTTTTTTTTTTTGCAAACACGCAGTGCTGATGCAGCTGCAGCTTGCGTTGCTCGGCGTTGCGGCGTGCGGCCAGGTTTGTAACTGGGCCACCAGTATTCTGTCAACCTGGCTGTGTATTACGCACGCTCCGCTTGGCTCCTCTCCTGCTCCCCGGGAAGACTCTCTTGATGCCGGTGGAAGCGTTAAAAAAGAGTTTGTGGTGGTTAAAAATGAGTTTATAATGGAGGCTGGAGTAAAATCCGTAGCACGGCACGGATCCCCGGATTATTTTCTGGTTCATATTGTTCTTATCTTCCTTTTCAGATGTTGGCATGGAGCATTTCATTAAAAAGGTGGAGGCGGCTCACTGTGCTGCCTGTGACCTCTTCATCCCAATGCAGTACGGCATCATCCAGAAACACTTGAAGTCGCTCGACCACAACCACAACCGCCGGGTGAGTGGGCAGCCTGGCACCTCGGGGGTCTCGCAGGCTTCAGCTGCGATAGGAGGAGCGCGAGTTTGGATGGTTTGAGTTCAGGTGGTTCCTGAAACCAGGGTGAACGTTTCTCTGTCCTCTTCAGTGCTGCCTTCCATGGTCTGCAGTTAGTTTTGACGTTCTTGTGTCCCCCCAGAAATTTCTCTCCATGGTCTGCAGTTAGTTTTGACGTTCTTGTGTCCCCAGAAACTCCCCCTTTGCAAAAGCTGGCGAGCAAGGTGTTTGCGGGATTAAAGCACCTTCAGCAAAGCTTCGTGCCACTCTGAAAACGAGATCTCGTGTCTCTTGCCCCGTTTCTTGCAAAACAAACGGCTTTCTGACTTCCCCACTTCAATGTACATACAGGTTGATTTCGTTACAAGCTTCACTGTGCCCGCAAGCAGTGATCCGAGGTGACGGCTGTCAGACGACAGCTCTTTCTAGGCATAAAATACGTATATCGGCACACGACTAAATCTTGACGTGTTACTGTGGCGCTGTCGAGCAGGGTCTGCAGCGCTCGGCTGTTCAGCCGTCCTTCGCTCCCCACACTTCAGCAGAACCGGAACGCGCTGACTTTCAGCTTTCAGTCTCTGGGGACTGAAGCTGAAACGATCCCGCTGACGGAAGCGGGTGAAACAACCCGCGCAGCTTTTCCTTGGCTGCCCAATACTCGCCTTTCCGAAGCGCGGAATTGAGGAACGTGCAGAAAATCGCAGATTTCTTAAATATTGCTGTGTTGTTACCTACCCAAATACCGAAGCGTGCTCTGTAGCCCGTTGTCTGCTGCTGAGCTGTGACTAATTACTGGCCTCATACGTTAATTCAGGACAAAATCTAAGTGCATGGTTTGTTTTGTTTGTTTATTTTTTTTGGTCCTCCCGGACAGGCTATGATGGAGCAGTCCAAGAAATCATCGCTAGTAGTTGCGAGGAGTATTCTCAACAACAAACTAATCAGTAAGAAACTCGAGCGGTACCTGAAGGTAGGTATTTGCGGAGCGGCTTGGTATGGGGTCAAGCTTGTAGCAACACTTTCACGCTGTAGGAATTTTGCTGTAGCTGCCGTTGAGGGTGCTTATTAGCTGAATTTTGAGGCGATTTGGGGAGATTTTTGACTATATATTGGATTCCTGGTTGCTGGTCATCGAGTCTCTACAGCGCAGATGACTTCATCCGTCATCTCCTGCCCCACGTGTTACACCGAACCCTGGGCGAGAACAGGATGAGCCAGGCCTCCAGCTTCAATTTGGCCGGAGAGCTGCCCGTTGCTGTGCTGTCGCCGCTAACATTAGCGTTGATTTGAATTCTCGAGGTGGCATCTGCTTTCAGGAGCTGCTCACTTGACTGCTTTTGGTGCAGCCGTAATGCTGAACTTCTTGGGAGGGTTTGCTGGCGTGTAGCCGGTGTGAACGCCTCCAAGTAGCTGGAGATAAACTCGCAGCACACGGATGTTTGTCTTCTCTTTTCAGGGTGAGAATCCTTTCACGGATGATCCAGAAGAAAAAGAGGAGCATGAGGAAGGGGAAGGGGGAGCCAGTGGAAATGTAGAGGAAGGAACAGCAGAAGGAGCGGATGAAAACAAGGATGAGGAGGAAAATGTGGAAGAAGACAATCCAGAGGAGGAAAATCCGGAAGAAGAAAATCCGGAAGAGGAAAATCCAGAAGAAGAAGAAGAAAACCCAGAGGAGGAAAATCTAGATGAGGAAAACAAGGATCCTGAAGAGAACCCAGAAGGAGCTGAAAACGAGGGGGAGCGAGAAGAAACAGGGACAGAGCCAGAAATCGAGGCACAACCACAAACAGAGGTGGAGCCGGATGCAGAAAACGCGGAGCAGCAGACTTCCCCGCCTGCAGAGGAATCTCTCCCTGAGGAAGAAGAGCAACAGCCAGCAGAAGGTGTGGAGGTGGAAGATGAGGAGGAAGAAAGTGAGGAAGCTGCTGCAGCACAAGAGGACGAGGACGCGGAGTAAACTCTGGAGGGGGAAACGGCTGTGTAAAAGACCTGACGTATTTTGGGTTGTGTTTTTTTTTTTTTTCTTTTAAAGAACATAACTGTATCTGTGAATTTCATAGCACATGTTTTGAGTTCTCATTCTACTAAACTCACTTAGGCAGTGGAAGCCTTTACCTGTAAAGTGATTTTTTTTGGAAAATAGAGGAATTTTTTTTTTTTTTTTTACCAAATCTTCATTTTTAGTAGCTAGGTTTTGTGCGGTCTCTGTTTTTTAGATAGCTTTGTACTAGGAGAATTTCCTTTTGAGCATGTGTGCAAACCAGTGCTACTTCACGATCTGGCGAACGAAACCTCTTCTCTTCCCCTTGAATTGAAACTTTTCTATATTTAACAAAGATGTGGTTTGTCCCCTTAGCCTGTCTGTCTGGAAACATCAGAAATTCTATTCTGGGGTTTTAATTTCTGCAGTGTACGCCGTTTAAGGTTCTGCATAACTTCCATGTGACTGTAATATTCTCCCTGATGTTTTATTCTTCCTTTTAACGCGAAGCGAAACTAAGTGGTGTCAACATTGTATTGTTTGTAAAATGCTTTCGTTTGAAAGGTGAATGTTTTGGTGGGTGGAGATAAAAGGACTATCCTGAGATTACCTGTGACTCTGCCTTAATTTCTGGTGCCCCGGTAAAGCTTGTGAGAGGTTGGAGGCTTAGAACCGATCTACAAATCCTGCGTCTCCGTGCTCTGGTTCGTTATTTGTGTTCAGCTCGGCTTCCCGCTTCAACACTGCAGATGGAGCCGACTTACTCGCCCGTGGTAGCAGTAACCACTTAGCTGAAGCTGTCATCGGTTAATCATCAACTGGAGTACGGATCCTCCTCCCTGAAATGAGGGAGAAATAAGGAAATCGGTTTCCATGGCACCGCAGAGGTTATTCCTGCTACGGAGAGGGGCGGCTGGGAGCTTTTCTGCCGGATGGGTTGATGGGTGAGGACGCGCTTTGCCTTGAATCGCAGGTTGTGACACCACGTCCGGTCTTAAAAACCTCCAACTTGGTGTAAATTTTTTGTGCAAGAGAAGTTTCCCCCAGCGACGGGCAGAAAGGGAGGTTTAAGCATTAACATGAAGACAAAGTGCTGAGACTGTTCCCGACCTCGGACCCTTTCCTCCAGCGCGGGTCCCCGGTGGCAACGACTGCCGGATGCTTCAGCTGCGCCCGTGAAGTCCTCTGTGAGCGAACGGGATTGAGAGATGGCTGAGCTGAGCTCCGTGAGAGGGAACACTTCACCTGCTCCATGCCAGGGAGATTTATTACCCATGAAAACACCGAGCTCGGGTCCTGAACTGTTTATCCTGGCATCGCCCACTCGCCTTCCCGAGCGGTGAACCGCTCTCCTGCAGATGGACATCTCAAACTAGTCCTGGAAGATTCTTTTCCAAACATAATTAATACCCTGAGTCACTAAATACCTCATCGGGGCTGTAACGAATTTGGCTTGTTCCCTCTTGTGTGGGTATGGCTCGATCCCGAGGTCGACCCTGCGAGCCGTTGGGTGTCGAGGAAGTCGGCTGCTGCTCACTTCCACCTTTTCCATGGGTTTAATGGGACATCTACCAGTTTTGGGGTGTTTTAGCCTATTGAGCCTGATCCCCAGATCTTGCTTTGATGCACGTCGATGCCGCTCTGAGCTCAATTACCGCTGAGCGCCGTTAGCGCGCTGCGGGAACAAACCGGGTGCCTTGGAGGATGCTGGTGGCACTTTAGGGTGAGGGGGGGCGATTTTTTGAAGGCTGTAAAAGACGAGACGGGGTGCAGGGTTAGAAAGCTGCCTCGGAAGCGTAATCTTGACACATTTTTGCTCTGAAGGCAGATGGGCATTCGGCCGGCCACCGTCATCTGTTCAAATTTAGCCTGTGCCAAGGAAAGAGTCTCGATTCTGTTGCCGCCTTTTACAGCTGCTGGTTTGGTTTTTTCCCTCCGTGCTCAGCAGCGCTTTGTGGTGATTTCCAGGTTTCCTCCTGCTTTGCTCTGTAGAAACCCTCCGATCTAGATTTAATCCTGATGGAAACAACTGGGCTTGGCTTTGAAGTGTTAAGACCTGCGCTCTGCTTGCGTTTTACTGCGTTCGAGGATGGATGTTTTAATCAGGGTGGATTTTCAGAAAGCACGATAGGGAAATACCTTTGATTTAAGGTTTACGTAAGAAAACTGAGATTCTTTAATCGGGGTAGGCTGCCTGTAACTTTAAATATTGGGTCCTGGAAGTGGCGAGATCTCTGTGAGCCAGCCGTTCTTTTTAAAAATGGACAAAACCCACCTTTATTTGTAATACAGTGAGTTACACCTTCCTTACACTTTCCCCTTTCTGCTTTATTTCCTTATTTTCCCCTTTCTGTTGTCCGTGTTTCTCTACCATGCCGTGATACTGGCTTGAAAAAGGAATTTGAAGAAAAGGGACCATCGAGGGGTGCAGGTTGTGTGTTAAATAAGCTGCTTCCCAGCTGGTGTTTTTTCGGGAGGAGGCTCTTCACCTCCTGGACGGTGGCTCCTCCCGTCCACTTTCGCTCACTCCGGAAGCGTTGGTGTCGATCAAAACGTCTGCAGAACTTCCAGCAGGAAACAGCGAGTGGAGTTTGGGCTGCTTGCCGCACCCGTTATCTTCTATCTGTTGATTTTTTATTTTTTTTTTTTCCCTACCCTGATTATTAACAAGGGGAGGGGAAAAATCAGCTGTTGGGGTGAAAGAACAACCTGTAATTAATTCCCTTCTTGTGTAATTGGGGCGCCGGCGGAGTGAGGTGACCTCGGTGTTCCTGAAGTTCGGGTCGGAAGGAACACCTTGCCTCCTCTTAGCAGAACCCAGCTTCCCCTTGCAGAGGCCAATTTTCTCTCTTCAACAACCGCTTTTCAGGTCGATTTAACAGGCGCGTTGCGGGCTTCGGACACTCCCCCGCGCCGTTCTGCCAAGCTTTCTACCTTCTGGTGATGGATTAACCGTACAACAGCCCTTCCCTTGGACTCTGAGCTTTGCGTTCCCTTTCAAACAAAGGTCTGGCCGAGGAGCGAGACCTTCTTGCGAGGCAGCTGGCGCGTGCGAGGAGGTGCTGAGCCCAGCTCCCATCCGTGCTGCCGTGTTGATGAGGTCGGGGCTCGCCCAGCTTCTCGGGAGCGTTTTGGGGCTTGATGGCTGCAACGTGACTGGGTCCTTATACGCTAAATATCGCTGTGGGTTTGTGTTCCGAGTCAAAATACTTGAATTAAGTGCAGATATAGGTATGCTGCGTCGGAAATGCTTAGCGCTCATATATGTAGCGTTAAGGTTTTCATGGCTCTGTGCTCCTCTAGCTTGCAGGCGGTAAACTCCAAACGTCTGACAACAATTAATTAGTCATGCTAACTAAAACCCCCTCGGACGGCTCGAAGCTGAGCAGGATGGACCTCGCTCTGCCCGTGATCCATAGGAACATCCAAGCACCTCGTCCCCAGAGGTGCTGCGGAGTCGGAGCACGTGAGTGGAGAAGAGGAGAGGCGAGGAAATCAGCCGGGAAGGGCTCAGAGAAGCCGGCGGGTGCTAAAATCCCGTAGAAACGCCAACTTTCCTGTAAATGTTTTCCCTGAAGGAACTATCTCTTAAGAGAATTGCTGACGAGTAAGCGATCGCGTAGAGTTCACCGCAGCTCCTCCCGCGTGCCGGTTGCTGTGAGGGACAGGCTTTAGGATATAGGTGCTATACATCAGGCTGTCGCCCGATTTACGCCCGTCGTGATGGTTTTCGGATGCCGCCGCTTCTCCCCAAGGAAAGGCGAGCTGAATTGTTGCTTCGGCTTGCTTCCCTCCACGCGTGTGCTGGTTGTATCCCACGTTGATTTGTTGGACAACACGCGATTAAGCGCCTCGATTCAAATTTATGCAGCTCAGCATAAATAAGGGTGTTTTATTTTCCCCCGGAACATCCTTATGTCCGCTACAGCTACTGCGATACCCTCGGCAGTGGCCCTGGCTCTGGCGGTGGTAGCAGATTTAACTTATATTTTCTGATTGTTCAGTCAAGATCTCGGTTTCCGCTAATGCTCTGGGGTATTTTATCATGTTAGGTAATAATTATAATAATTATAACCATGTGCACCGCTCTAACTCCTGCCTGGTCACCCCTGTGCCCAGCTCAGCCTGCTTCTCTCCTTCTCTGGAGTGGTGTTTTCGCAGCACCCAAACAAGAAGGATCTGGGGAGGAGACTGCGGGAAGAAACTACAGGAGGTTTTGAGGCGAGTGTTGGGGTGTTTCGGAGCAGGCAGCCCCGTCTCCTGGCAGGATTTCCTGCGGACATGCCTGGCCTCGTAGCTCTGCTTCGTTCCGAGGTCTCCGAGGCCGTGGGGAGCATCTCCCAGCGAGGAGTTCCGAGGCGCTCGAGCTCGCTGGGCTATCGATTGGTCGTCAGCAAATGGCGGATGGTAGAACTCGTTTCTGTGGCGTTACATATAGAAACGTACTGATAATGCAGCAGGGCGGCACCCGTTTAACTCCTTACTCCGATTGTGAAGCTGCCGACGGCTTCATGTTCCTTTATTTCAATTGTTTTAGATGAGAAACCCATGAGCAAGACTTTAAACGGTATTAAATCGAGGACTTCTTTCAAGGGTGTATCACCCAGAGCATCGTTTCACAGTCTGAATGTTTCCAGGCTCGAAATCCCTATGTCATCCATAAGTATTTCCCTAAGGTATGGAAATAACTGTAGGATTCTGAGTCTCCAATCAACGTGCTGAAGCGGCCACAGGTCTTAAATCCTCTCCGTTTCCTTCTAGAATCGGGAAATCAATTTATCTCCGCTCTAATACCTGGCCGCTGGGATAATTTCCAGATTTAGTGGGTGAAGATTTCCTTTAGGTGCCACCCATCCATCTTCCGCATCCCACAGAAGACCCGACAGAAGCAGCTCGGGCGTTCGTCTGAAATCGCCGGGCTTCTCTTTGTCGGACTCTGCATTCCCCGGGGGCTTTTTCCTAATTCTGTTAAAACACGTTACCAGCCTCTGCTTGTGCCATCCTGGCATCCGAGAGGGCTGGAATAACCCTCTCTGCTCTTGGGAGCTTTTATTTCCCCCGCCTCAAACTATCTCGCAACGCTTCCGCTCCTGCTCTGTCCCCTCCGGCCCGTTTTCTAGGCGTCGCGGCCGCCAGCTGGGAGCATCAAATGGAACCACGCAGCGGCGGCAGCGCAAACAAAAGGAGGTTGTTCCTCGCGTGACTCAAAACTCTGGAATTTCTTGGGTTTACGTGGATTAAAGGGGGGGGGGGGGGGAATCCCTCGAGGAGCAAGACACGTGGCTGAGCCTGGAACGGGGAGATTTCGGGGGAGCGGCATCACGCCCTCGCCCTGGTTTTACCCTCCGAAGGAGAGATGTTGACCTGGTGGTTGAACT
This sequence comes from Spheniscus humboldti, assembly GCA_027474245.1. NCBI lineage: Eukaryota > Metazoa > Chordata > Aves > Sphenisciformes > Spheniscidae > Spheniscus > Spheniscus humboldti. The sequence goes on along the minus strand of CM049913.1, from coordinate 3,291,390 downwards.
ATACCACCGCTCCCCTCCTCCACCACGAGCCGTTGCTGTTCCAGGAGTTTTCCTGGAATAGAAGATTTTTCTCCTCATTCCGCCTCTTTTCTCTCTCAAGCTCCCTTTCAAGCTGCCTTGGTCGAAGCTTGCTGGAGCTCAAGGGTTGCTCTCTTCCGTGCAGTAAGTAGGCTGAGTTCCTACCAGGCAGAGCCGAGACCCCACAATCGTTCCGTCCTTTACGTCATTTATAACCATTTCTTTCGTCAGTTGAAATAAAAGCGTGTCCCCTCCCCTGCAGGTAATAAAGGAAGGAACTAGGTCTGGAGAAGGTTGCGGCCCGCAAAATGCCGGGCTTGAGGAAGACTACGGACGCTTTCGGGGTACGGCCTGCCTCTCCTCGCCCGCTCCCCACCGCCGCCGGTCGACTTTTAAGCTGCTTTAATCTGTTTTTGGGCAAAACCCGAGGCGGGGGGGGAAAGAGCGGCTGTCTTGTTGGGCCCGAAGCCCTTGTCAACGCGGCTCCTGGGGCCGCGCTTTGACGGTAGCGTAGATCCTTCAGCCGCGTGAGGCGAGGGGTTTTGGGGGGGGGGGGGGGGGGGGTGCCCCGGTGACACCGGGCCCGCGGGCCCCACGGCGACCCCCGCCGCCCCCATAATGCACCGTGAGCGGGCGAGCCCCGCGACGCCGGCCAATCAGAAAGGGGAATGGCTGTGAGTGACAGGAGGGAGCCCCGGCGTCGGCCCATGGAGGAAGCGCCTCCGCCAATAGGATCGGGGGATGGATGCCGGCGGGGGCGCGCTGGCCAATGGGAGAGGCGGGACGGTCGCGCCGCTAAGCGAGCTCGGCCAATGGCGGGCGCGGGGGCGGGCTTCTGGAGCGCGGCCAATGGAGAGCTTCGTGGGCGGGCCAAAGCGGCGGAGGGGCCCAATGGGCGGCGGGCGCGGCGCGCCTGCGCAGCGGGCGCTCGGGCGGGCAGTGCGGCGCCGCTGGCCGGAGGCGGAGGGGAGAGATGGAGCAGGGATACGGCGGTAGGTGCGGCGCGGCCCCGGGGCGCCGCGGTGGGCCGGCCCTTCCCCTCCCCCCGGGCAGCGGCCCGGTCCTCCCGCTGCCTCAGCGGCGGCTCCCCGTAGCGGCGGGGGGAGCCAGCCCCTGCGGGAGGCGTTGAGCCCGCCTCCCGTGAGGGGGTGCCCTCGCTGATTGGCTGAGCGCCGCGTCGCTCTCCGCTAGGGCGCCGCCGATTGGTGGGCGGGTGCTATTCAAGGGGGGGGGGGCCGTTCCCTCCAACCCCCCCCCCCCCCCCCGCGCCGGGTGGGGCGGGGGGGCGGAAATGGAGTCGGTCCCATTTCTGAAGACGACACAAAATGGCGGCCGGGCGGCCACGCCCCCTGCCGCGTGCGCGCCGGTCGTCGTCGCCCCCCCCCCCCCTCCCCCCCCGTTACGGTTCCGCGACCCCCCCCCCCCCCCCCCCCCCCCGTTGGACACCATTTCCCCCCTCCCGGCGAACCCCGTCCCTCCCCCGGTGAACCCAGTCCCCCCCCCCGCCGCGGGGCCGCCCGCCCACCCGGCTGGGGGGGTGTGTGTGTGTGTGTGTGTGTCAGCTGGAGCATCTCCTCATGCCCGGGCAGGGGATCCTCTGAGCCGCCCCCCCCCCCCCCCGCCCCGGCTTCACCCCGAGCGGAGCCGAAAATCCGCCCCCCCTCCCCGTTCCCCACCCCCCGGGAGAAGCAGCAGCGACTCGGTTGGGAGCGGGGGCCTGACCCGGGCACCTGTGAGAACCCCGCCATTACGAGCCGCGGCTGCTCTTCCCCCTCGGATACCCGCCTCAAGCCGTCCAGGGGGGGTCTTTCCTCCCCGTGAGGTGTTTTCCTCCTCTCCGGTATAACGGCAACTGGCAAAAAGGCATCAAATGAAGCGTAAGGGAGCAGGTGAGAACTCTCTGTAACGCCGGCGAGCATCGAAACGGCGGGGAAAGGCTGTTAACGTCGTCAAGCTTCGTTCGCCAGCGTGGGGAAGTGATTTGTGAGGGAAAAACCCCGTCGTCCTTCATCAAAGCACTAAACGGCGTTAGCGTCGGCGCGCTCTCCCAGCTTCTGGTTTTTAACGTCTCTTTTAACTACGAAACAAGGCTCGTGGAGGTGGAAACTGAAAGAAAGTCGCCCAAATCGACGTTTAACAGATGAATATCAGTTGTTTAAAGTCCCTCGGTGAAGTCTGTTCGGACGTGAGACGGCGGCGTGTGGGTAAATGCTCCCAGATCTGAGCCCGACAGCCCGGATCCTTTCCCCGCTGCGCCAGTTTTGAGCCCTCCCTCCTCTTCCCACCTTGAATTCACGTTTCGCTTCCATTTGCGTTCAGGGACATGAAGGTCCCGCAAAGGCAATTTTTAACTGGCTGTTGAAAACACTTCCTTGGTTTTCATAACGTAATTATGACTGTGGCAGGATTTTATAAATAATACAGCAGCGATGCCATTTCCGCGTGTGTTGTTATCAAGTTCCTAATACCCCGCACGCCGCTTTTTCTGCAGGGATCATTCATAATTCATCCCGACATCAGACCTGTTGGCAAGTTGCTCTTTCCAGGTTCCCTCTGTCTCCGCTTTCAGCTTGGTGGAGATCTGATGCCCGGCATCTCTTTCGTCATGCTTTTTAAAGTGTTTTGTCAGTTCTTCAGGTGCAAAAATGAGGTGAGAAACTACGACAGGATCAAAACCACCCTAAATGTGTGTTAAATCATCCTCTAGAGTGCTGATTTCTCTCTACTGAAAACCGAGCGAATCTGGATGAAGAACTCGGAAGAGTTTAGGCAGTTAAAAGTTATTCCTGAGAAAGATGTTGTTGGATTTGTGACGTTAACGAGTTGCCTAAGAGCTGGGATCTTCCCTTCACCTTGCACAACTATTAATAAATTAAAGCCGCTGAGCGTGTTGCAGCTTTAGAGAAGTTTTGTCGTGGATTTTAACCGTTATATGGTATAAAAAGGAATGAGTTCTTTCAGTTCTTGAATATTTGGGGTTTTATAAATAAACCTCAGGTGTAGCTGGCTCAGCTTAGGACCAGCCCCTTTGTTTTTAATTCTCTGCGTGTTGAGAATCGTACGGTTCCACGCGAGTGGGTTTTTGAGGAGAGCGCCCTTTACAGTCAAGCCTTGCGTAGGAGTGTGTGATTTATAGATTTAATTTAAATACTTTGTGATTCCAGCAGAAGACAAGCTTTATTCTCCCTGGATAAAGTCCTTTGTTGAAATCAGCGGGAGAACCTCAGACCTCTGCTTTCGGAAGGAATTGCCTCCTGGGCCCCTGCTTTTTTTTCTGCAGGCGTTAAGCTTAATTTCTCAGCGCTTCACATAGGCTGAACGACGTAAATCTCTTGATGTTGCTCCGTCATCTCCAGATTCACGCTCCGCTTGTACACGAGTGCGGAGAAAAATGATTCTCAAGCTTTTCCCCCAGCTCAAGGAGCGCTGTCTTGGGAATCAGCTGGGGACCAGGACACGCGGTGCATTCAGCTCGGTAAAATTCACCGCTTGGTCCCTTCCGAGTTGGTTTTTCTTCTCCGCTCTGCACTTTATTTCGTGTTTATTTTCCCAAGAGAAGGCGATGATGACTTACTCCACTGATTTTTTTTCCCCTCCTGGGGGATGTTTACGCTGCTGCAGAGCTGACGGATACAACCTCTGCTCGTTGGTGCAGAGTCATTAATACCCAAGTGTCTCCTCTAGTGGGTTTTTTTACATAATATTTAGTTTCAAAATCAGACGTTGAACTCTTAATTACCACGTTCTTAAGTTGTACTGAAAGCCTGAGATCTTTGCTTAACCCAGATTTCTTCATTCCTTGGAAGGGTATGATAATCATGGTAATACCTATGTGAACGTAACGTGCCCTGTGTCTCAGCAAGCCCAATGCCAACGTGTACACACGGAACTTAAAAGCGGGGAGCTTTATCCTATAGAATCTGGAGGTACAAAGAGGTGGGAACTCTCTTTGGCTGAAAAACGCTGCGTTTCGGGCCGAGCAGCCTCCGTTTTCCTCGAGGTTTTGTGCTGGGGCCAGGCTATTTTTGCCTCCTGAATTAATGTACCCGAGGTTTTTATCAGAGATGGCTTAAAAATCGAAGGAGCGGAGCTCGCTTTTGATCTGACGTCTGTGTGTGGTCGTAAGCGTGAGGGCTGCTGCTATTTTTGGCGCTGCCGGTTGAGAAACGGGGCGACCTGCCCGGAGAAAAGCTTCCCTGCGCTGGCTTCGCTTTCTCTTCCCGTTTTTTCTCCGGCCGGGAGCTCGGCGTGTGCCGGGATGGTGCCTGTGACAACCAGGGGTTTGGTGTCCCTTGGCGTCACCCGGAACGATCGCGTGCGCTCAGCAGTTTGTTGGCAAGAGGTGAGTTAACGTGCTGGAGGAGGGAGCGTTAACATTGACTGTGGATTTAAAGTCAGGCTTTGGGGTGGCTGCGGTCGATGGAGCGGAGGTTTGTCCTTGATTTCTGTGCTCTGTCTCGACCTGATCCTTCCCACCGGCAGCTGGAAAAACGCATCCCGGCGCCATCCTGCTCCCGCTGGAGAGCGAAGCTGAGCGGCGGGTGCCACCGAAAACGCCAACGGTGGGAGAGGAAGTTATTTGGTGATAAGGCTCCGATTCAAAAAGGCGTTTACGTGTTGCAGTTCCTGTTTTGCTGGTGCTGTGGTTTCTATAGGAGTTCAAAAATACAGCGGTCGCCGTTTTGCCAGCGATTTCTTTAGGTTCTGTGTGCTTAAGGTGACTGCCCACGAAAAAAATAAAGCCGTTAAGAGGGACAGGGGTCCTGTACGTCCTTGGGGGGTGTTAGACGGGTTCAGGCAGGGAGCTGGGGGCTGCGAGAGAAAAGTTTTGTAAAATCGGGGGCTGTCTTGAAAAGTAAATGTTTTGCAAAATAGGGGGCTGTTGCCAAAAAGGAAAAAGTTTTTGAAAAGTGGGGGCTGCCTCCAAAAAATACAAGCTTTGCAAAATGGGGGGCTGTCTCCAAAAGTATAAATGCTTTGTAAAAGCGGGGGCCGCCTCCAAAAAATACAAGTTTTTGCAAAATCGGGGGCTGCCACCAAAAATAGGAAAGCTTTGCAAAATGGGGGGCTGTCTCCAAAAGTATAAAAGTTTGGCAAAATCGGGGGCCACCTCCAAAAAATACAAAAAGCTTTACAAAATCGGGGGCTGCCACCAAAAGTACGTAAAAGCATGGCAAAATCGGGGGCTGCCTCCAAAAATAGAAAAGCTGTGCAAAATTGGGGTCTGCCTCCGAAAAAGACAAGTTTTTGCAGAATCGGGGGCTGTTTCTGGAAAATAATGTTCTGCGAAATTGGGAGCTGATACCAAAAATAAGAAAGCTTTGTAAAATCGGTAGCCACCTCCAAAAATATAAAAGTTTTGCGAAATCGGTGTCTTAAGGCGCAGAAAAGCAGCCTAAACCTTGAAAGAAGGAAGGAAGGAAGCGGGCGTGTGTGATTTTTGGCTCTTCCTCAGCCGGGGAGCGTTTGGAGGGAGATGAGGTTGCTAAAGGGAAGGGAAACTGCAGATCCGGGGGTGGGGGAAGGCAGGGCCAGGAAAGAAATGTGGAGAAGTTTGGGGTGATACAGTGGGTGTGGAAATAATTCGGATCCGCAGGAAGCCGGGCATCGGTAGTTCTGCTTGTGGACCAACTTCTGTTTCTGATCAGAAAAATAAACAAAGATGAAAAAAAAATGGTTCTCCTGCAGAGAAATGGCAGCCAAGACTCTTGGAAATGTTTTCAGCGCAACACCCAGTGTATGGCTTTTGATGTCAAAATTTATTGTAGACGATCTCAAGGTTTCGTTGCAGCACGGAGTTTATTTATCCCAGATGATGAAGGCGTTTGCCGAGCTCTTTGCAGCTCTTTCGGGGATCACTGTGGTGCCGGGGATGCGGATTCCACCCTGGAAACTTTGGAAAAGGTTTAAAAGGGAGAGATGATTTATTTTGGCAAGAAAAACAGATCACGGCAGCTGCTGTGAAAAGAAAAGAGCGGGTGAAGTCGCGGCGGGAGCTCCTGCGTGTCGTGGCCCTTTGCTGCTGCTTCTGCCTGGGCAAGTGCTTCGTCCTGCCGCTGTTTCAGAGTGAGAGACGGGAGCGAAGCCGCCTCGTTAGCGCAAATCTTGCAATTAGTGCTGAAAAGTGGAAGGAGCTCGGTTTTCTTTTATTGGCTGGTGTAATAGCAGTACTCACCTGGGATCACGTACAAGGATATCCGATATTCCCTAGGAAAAAGGATGCTTCTGCTGGTGTAACACAATCAAAACGTCCGTTCTTGATGCTGGTTCCGTTCTTCGGATGATTTATCCCGCAGATTTTCTCCTGTATAAATGTAGCTTTGCACCGTCGTTACGTCAAGCACCTCTTAAAACTGATTTCTCTTTCAAAACACAGTGGGGTTTTGTTTGTTTGTTTGTTTGTTTAATTCAAAACATCTCGTTGACCTTTAGATTGCTGAAACAGTCTGAAATAAAGCATCGGGCAAGCTTCAGGCCTGGTTCCCAAACAATAAAAAGCCCCAGCGCAGCTGTAATTAGAGACGTCATTGGTTCTAGGGAAGAAACAAACCCTCTGATAACCACAGAGGCGAACCTTCTAATAGCGCCATTCTTTTTCTTGCAGGTTATGGCACCTGGAACACTGGGGCCACCAACACTCCAGGTGAGTCTTGTGTATCTAAAAATATACCTAGGGAATTGCAATTTTAGGGCAGAACGTATTTTTTCTTCTTTCTAGCCAGAGTAGCATAATATAGAAACAGCTTTTGCAGCCTGCCTTCTCCTCTGCCTGCTTTAGTGACTTTCTGCTTGGTTTTTTTGGTAAGAGCTTCCTCCCTCAGCTCGTGATACGCTCCGATTCCCACCGTCGTACACTGGAGGAACTGGTCGCAGTCTTGTGTGTGATTAATACCCTGCTTTGCTTTCTCTCCTGAGATTTATTAGCGCTGCGAAACGAAGCGTGTCCTGGGGTTTTTGGGAGCTGGGGCGCTCTCCTTTGAACTCCTTCCCAGCCTAAACAACTAGAAGCAGCGAGAGGCTCCTGAAAGTGATGGTTATAACGAATGTATTTGCTTTTGCCGTGGTTTTACTGCTGCTTGAGGGTTTTTATTGAATCATTTGAGTTGTTTTCAAGTGCAAATATTTGAACGTGTTTCAAAAAACATATTAAAAAAAGTGTATATTATCCATTTCATTTTCATAATTGGCTCTTGGAAGTCCCAGCTTCTTTCCCGTTCTGTGCAAAAGGATCCGTCATTTTTACCAGCAATTAAACGGAATTATATGCATTTAGTCTCTGAACTTTGTTGCTTTTAGAGCTGAACCACTCTTTTCTTTTTGCCCCGTTCAGGTACATACGCAACGAATGCGACGAGTTGGCAAGGTACGTGCTAAAAAACCTCTTTTATCTCCGGGCGTTGGGGTGCCCTGCTCAGTCTCTCGAGTTGGCTGCAGCGAGCGGAGCTGTTTTCCAGCTCATAAACTGCCTCCGCTTGGAAGCTGGTGTGAAGTACGCAACGCCGTGCTTTTAAACCGCTCCTCCTCACTAATCCATTTATTTATTTCTACCTTGCTCCGTGGTTGCGGCTTTTACTTCTGCGAAGGGAGCAGCTCTGTCCTGACGACTGGCAGCCGTCTTTTCCTTAAAGCAGAAAAATTAGCACGTGGATGAGAACAGTTCATTTATTTCACGTCTCCGTTCCTCTTTTGAGCTGGGACAGCCCGATGTGTCCATTAATAAAATTATTTTACTGAGACGATACCGTTTTCCCCTCAAAACCCAAGGTTCGCCCTCGTCGTTCTGGCAGCTTGACGGTACACAAATGCACTTCTCGATGAGCAAGCTGGCGCTTCCCCAACAAAACATGATTTGCTTTCACTAATAAACTTTCCCTCTCGGAGCAATTAGTTAATTGGCCTTGATTTGGGTCCTGTGGCTGTTTTAAGCCGGTCTTAACACGTTCCCAAGCAAAAGCCTGAGATTCTTTCAGAAAATATTATTTCTTTGGTCCTCACAATATAAAACTGAACGCTGCACGTTGGGCTGTGGATTCCAACCTCCCAGCTCAAGTCATTGGTGAAAATGAAGGGTTGGGGTTTTTTTATTTCTTCTATTACTCCTCTTTTTTGTAAAGCCTGGGCGCCCCTGTTGAGGACTCGTGCCCCGTTGTGCTGGGTATTGTGCCGACGCAGAGCAGAAAGGCTGTTCCTGCTCCGGAGACCTTATAATCTAAATAAAAACACAAGTCGCAGGCAGGTGGGGGGATACAAAGACACCATGAGGCGGTGCCGGTCAGCACAACCGGCATCGGCACACCGGCAGCCGTAATGATGTCAATTTTATCGCAGGCGTCACAAAAAAGGAGAATTAAGGGGGATTATTACAGCGGTCACTTCAGGAGAGCCCTAGGAGCGATACAGCAAAGGGTTTGGCAGGTCAGAAGCAGCGAGAGGAAGCTTGCCGCGTAGCTCGTGGCACGTGTGTCTCTGCCCGAGTGATGACGGATTCGAGCCGGGGCTGTAGAGTTGCGACAAGGATTGTCGGGAGCGCGTGCGCATCCCTTAGTCTGGATCTCGGGATCGCGTGAAGCGTCCGGCAGCTTCACGAGCGCGGCCGCAGCACGTTGCTTTTTCTGCCGCGCCGTAGTATCTTGCCACAAGGCGCTCTCTGAATACAACTCGCTGCTTTGATTTTCTGATTTAACTTATTTCATCGTGGTCCTTCTTTGATGGATACGTGACGACGCCCCTGGCAGTGCATCCGCTTTGTGTTTTCTTGTGTCGTTTTGCGGGACCGTGTGACGTAAACGGGGCTCAGGGTCCCGCAGCGTGGACTGAACTTGTTAAAAAAATCACAAATACAACCAGCAGCGCTCCGTTTCTGCAGTTAAAATCACCCAAAGGAGGAAGGTCCTTAGGCTTTTAGGGTTGGGCAGCAAGAATCTTTGGTATTTCTCATTTTAAGAAACCGGATTTCCTTGAAAGGAGGTAAAACCCAGCTGCAGCCTTGCCTGGTAGAACCTGTTTGCGTCTAAACTCTTCCTCCGAGTACCCAAGTCTTTATAATATTGTATCGATATCAATTTTATTTTCTTTTCCTGCCAGGTTATGAAGGCTACGACTATTACAACACCCAAACCACCGCCGCTAATACAGCGGCCACGTACAACTACGCCGCAGCCGCTGCCACCTCCAGCAGCTGGGAAACACCCAAAACTTCAGATATGAGCATGAACGCCGACGTCAACGCCGCCATGCCCGTCGCCTCGTACGGCGCCGAGACTTCGGCGAACGAGAACTCGGATTCCATCATAGCCAAGATCAACCAGCGTTTGGATATGCTGTCGAAGGAGGGCAGTGGTGGGACAGGGGAGGGGATGGAAGATCAGGAGAGGTGACTATTCCACTTCTTATTTACTTTTAATAGTAAAAAATAATGGCTTTTAATCGCTATAAGTTCAGATTAAGCTGTTCTAATTGCGTAGGCACGATCCAGCGTTTGTTCCCTGGAAAACGAGCTTAACTGCTTATTTTTTACCTGTCCTCGTGTATGTGCGCACGTGCACTTACATATGTTTTATATCTCTCTCTCTCTCAAACATGTCGAACTTGATGTACGCATCAAGCATTAAAAGCGACTTCCGTTGTCGATTCAATTCCTAGATTTTGCAGAAGGTTATTTATTTATACTTTTTAGGTTTCTTAAAGTATACTTTTCTTCTGCGTCCCTTTTTCCTCGTGGCTGCCCGGTAATTATTTTTTTTTCCTCCCCCTGGGTTAAATTACGCCGGTCTGGAGAGTTGTTTCATATTGGTGCGTGTTTTGCTGCTGAAATAGTAGTACAGATCTTGGCAAGAATTACTGCATAAATGAAGTTTTGCCTGTTTTTTTAGCTTTTACCTGGGGCAGCTTTAGGGATCTGCTTTTCCGCCAGCAAAACATAATTCAGAGTGGTTCAGTGCTGTGAAGTTGGTGAAGTTACAACATCTCTGAAGGATTTCTGTTCAGATACCCGTGCAGAAAAGCACAGTTCTTTGATATTTATTTAATTTCCCCAAGACTAGGGAAAAGGTGGAGTGGGATACAGAAAGTGATCGGTACGCAGGGTTTAAAAATATTTTTATCCCATTTTTCTGGCCAAAACCATTTAGGTTGTGATAGAAATGGATGCAAACGCCTGTGTGATGTGCACGGATGTTATTTTAGCTGCTGACCGTTGTCTCCTCCTGCACAGCTCTTTCAGATTTGAGTCTTTCGAATCGTACGACTCGAGGTCTTCAATGAACGACCGCGACGTGTACCGATCTGGCTACGATTACGGAGAAGTCGGAACCGATCGGAACGATTCCTTCGGGAGCCAGTTCGATAACCGCAGGGATCAATCTCGTAACCGAGGAAACAACTACGGCCTCATCCGAGGACGGGGTCAAAACCGCGTTCAAAATCGCGGGCGTCTAAACGCTTTCAACCGCACCGACCACTTCATGCCCTCCTCCAGCTCCGAGCGCCTCTCGGCTCGTTGGAACGAGTTGAACTACATGGGTGGGCGCGGGATGGGGGGTGCCGGATCCAACAGGCTCCCTTCCCTCTTTTCCCAAGCCCTCGTTCCCGACTACGGTGACTACGGAGACTACGGAGATTACGGCGACTACGGCGACTATGGGGATTACGGTGATTATGGCGACTACGGAGATTATGGTGACTACGGAGACTATGACTATGGCATGATGGGGATGTCGGGCATGGGAATGGGACGGTATGGGAATATGCCGTATGGAATGGGGAGGCAACGAAACAGAGACAGGATGGGTACGGTGCCCTGGCACATGAACGCGCTCATGGTAAGTCGTCGCCGTCGTTTTTGGTTTTTTCTTGCGAAGATTGCTTTTTGCTTGCCTCGGTGGGTAGGCTTCACTGTTCAGCTGTACTGGAGAAGCACCCGTCTTAATTGCCGTTGCTTCCACCACGGAATAATTTAAATCTTCCTGGATAGAGCAGAGGGTCACCAAGTTTGTTTAGGCCCATTTGCACGTAAAACAGAGCCTCTGAATGCTTCCCCCGTCCCGAACCCGCTCTCTAGGGGCGCTAACCCAGCTATAAAATCCTTTTATAGCCAAAAATAAGTCTGCAGGGTCACAAGAATTTCAACTTTTTCAGGAGGAGTAGCAGATGGGTGGAATACTTTGATTTTTAAGCTTTTTTTGGTGCCTCAAGTTGATTGATACAACTGATTTCTTTCCGCTTTAGCCCAAGAGAAGAGGTTTCCGAAACCGTTCGGGAGGGCGATCGGACGGCGAGGGAGGAGGACGCAAGCGAAAACAGTCGCAAAGCGGAGATGAGCCGGACAGCAAACAGGCAAAGACCGACAGCGAAGGAGACGACACCGAGAACGGTACGCGCTGTCTTCACCCGCTAATATTGGCCGTTTCCCCCCGTTTTTAAGTGGTTTATCTTTCAGCTGACTGATAGTTGTTACATTTCAAAGCTGTGGTATTTTTTCAGTCGTTAGCGTTGTTATAATACTCCTGCAAGTGCACAGGCTTTATGATCTGTGCATCTTGTGGCCTGGGACAGAAAATTTAATGCCCGAGGTGAGCATTGTGAAAGTAAGGACAGAGTTCGCAGCGGAGATTGACGGGCAAAGAGAAACCAGTGAGCCGGTTGTGATCTTCGCTGGGGTTTTGAGCCGTTATCGCAGTACTTGGTGGTTTATTAGATAGCGCTGGGGCCCCCCTTGGAGTGTTAAGTGGGAGAAAAGAGCCCCCAACACCAGCTGAATGGTTTTTCTTTTGTGCAGCAGATGAGGGCGAAGGAGAGGAAAAATCGGGAGATGAAGCTGACAAAGGTGTAAGTAACTTTTTTTATCAGCCTTCGTGGCAAATGTGGGAATATTTAAGCACTGGAGCGATTTCCTTTGCTTTTTTTGACTGCGCTGAGGGTCAGAATATTTAAAATCGCCCCGAAACGGTGTTTTCATACGGCCCATATATTGCAGAGGTATTTGCTCCTCATAATTTCCCCACGCCCTTCGGCAGGGATCACCGGCAGAGTCGCTTGCACCGAGGTGCCTGAAAAGCACTTGTAGTGGAAAGGTTAGGATCCTGCGCCTGCAGTTCTGCTTCTGGCGAGGCTCGTTAGGGCTAAATTCCAGTTAGTGGTTGGCTTCTTTCCTCGTCGCTCGGTTTGCCGGGTTGGATGGGGGTTGTTGCCATTTGTTTTGCTTGCGACTGCGTGTAACCTTTGGTACGGTGTTCCTCGGAGCGGCGACTCAGCTGCCAAGTATTTAAATTTTGATAGCGAGAAGCGATACTTAGCGGCGACATATAACCTGATGCCTGGAAAACAACTGTTTTGTAAACACTTAGAAAAATGGACATTTAATCCCCAAATGACCCAACCCTTCGCCCGCCCTGCGGTCTGGCTGGGTGGGCTGTGAAGCCTCCAAATGGCAGTGAATAACACCGGCGTCTTTTTGTGTTTCTCTTTTCCAGGAGAACGGGAATTGGGGCCATTTGGCGGAGGAAGGTAGGGTGTTACCACCCCTCACGCAGTCCTCCTGGACTAATCCTACTCGGAATCCATCTGCTTCGCCTCGGGGCGCTACCGAGAGCTTGATTTTTTTTTTTTGTTCGGTCAAAAGCTGATGCAGCTCCTGCTGTGACCTGTTAACCAGTCCAGGGCTCCGGTGCCGCCTGTAGTGGCACAGAAGTGCCGCGCTGGTTAGCAGGGGAGCACCAAAACAGTTTCGTTTCTTCTGGGCTTCTCGGCGCGGACGGTTATTGGATATTAGTTCATCTTCCTGCCCTGCTTGGAGCACGGCGGTGAGGGTGCACACGTCTCGCAACGGGGCAGAGCAAAAATACCGTAAACTGAATCATTTTCAGTGGAGGCTTCAGCCATGAGCTGAACCTCGGGGGTTTTTTTGATTTTTTTCAAATAGATGGGACTATGTCAAGGTCGATAGAACACTAATTTAAAAACCGTGTGGTCTAAAGTAGCTGAAACCACTTCAGCTGGTTCTGGATCGTAACTTTCAGTAAAGACACATCAACCCCTTGTGCCTTCTGCGTTAGAGTGACGTGGGGAAAACCACGTGTGGGACTTTGGTTGCCACTTTTCAGTTATTCTCAGGATTGAAACGGAGGTGTCATTGGATGTTATCATTCTTGTTTAAGCCTCCCTCTGACGCCCGGGTCTGGTTTCCGGGCTCCTTTACCTGGAAATGTTGCAGGTGAATTATTACCCGAGTCCTGTGAGGCTGACAGACCTCTGACTCGGAGACCCCAAAACACTGCAGAGATCAGGTCAGCTGAATCTTTAGGGGGTTTTTGTGCTTTCCCGGTAATTACCGAGGAATTATTGGGAAGGCGACGTGAGGAGTGTATCCAGAACTGCCCCAAAGAAGCAGAACTGCCACTCGAGCACTGCTAGCATCTCTGCTGGTTTTTGTCGCTTAACTTTCTCGAGGAGCTTCTTCAGCCTTGTGAAAAAGAGATGAACGGGGTAAAAATGGGAATACGGGGAGAAGTAGCAGCCCCTTCCGAGGAAGGGAGATAGAGCGGTGTCTTTGCACCATCGTAAAAGTCAGGACTCCTTCCACTCTTTCCACTAACGGCGTGTCCCGTTGCTGCCTACGAAGACTTTGAGTTGCTGTGGGAAGTTCGGGGAGCTGGAGGAGAGGAGGGTTTGGGTTTTACAACGACTGCTGGAGACCTTGGAAAGAGGCTGCCGCTTCCCTGCGGTCGGAAGCTGGCTTGGGAGAAGGGGAGCTTCCGGAGACCGAAAGAAGTTGTGACTTCCCGAAGCTGAGAGTGAAGAGGAAACCAAGGGATTTGGGTCCCAAAATACCTCAGCCGGCAAAGTGAGGGATTGTGGACACAGGAATTCTGATTGATTTTCCCCCCCCCCCCCCCCCTCCCCTAGCATCTGGAGATGGCTGTGAAGATGACGACGAGGAGGTGAAAAAGAAGAGGGAGAAGCAGCGGAGAAGGGATAGGATGCGTGATCGTGCTATGGACAGGTAAGGAGAGTGAAAAGCCAGTCCGTTCCTAGCACTTCTGTGAATAATACTGACCGAGGGTATTCCTCTGCACAAACGTGGGATAAATCTGCTGGGGGATCGTGTTTTGGGGCTCTGCGTTCTGATTTCAGCAGGGTTTTTTTCCCTTTTTGTGTGTTTTATGACTGTTTTTAAGATGAGGAGGATACTGTGGTGGTTAATACATAGCTCAGTGTAGAGGTACAAGTTCAGAAGGGCTTTTTAGGTGGCTGTATGTGCAGCCTTGCTATTAAAATAATACAATAAGTGATCTAAAGACAGACTAACCAGCGAAGGCGGCACCAGCGTTTCTGTACCTCGGGGCTTTCCCCCGCTGGGGAGAGGATCTTCACGTCGAAGAGTGCCGATTCACCTCCTGCCCTGTGAATCGGTCCGTTGCTTTTAAACTCGGGCAAGCTTTTCGCGTCCGTAGCGTAAAGTTTTCTGGAGAAGTAGGTGCTGTTTAATCCGTGCAGGTTCTACAGCGATTGTAAAGGTCCAAGGCAAAGTAAAATTGTGTGGAGTGGCGCTTGGAAAAAATTTAGAGGTAGAAAAGTACAACAGGGGCGGTAACGGTCGCAACTTCTTGATGTTCTCGTGAAGCTGAGCTCGTTCCTCACTTGCGGTACGATTGCTCTGTTTAGAATCCAGTTTGCCTGTTCCGTCTGCAAGTTCCGCAGTTTTGAGGAAGAGGAGATCCAGAAACACCTCCAGAGCAAGTTTCACAAGGAGACCTTGCGCTACATCGGCACCAAACTCCCGGATAAAACGGTCGAGTTCCTGCAGGTAGGTGGGTCGCCTGGAGTTAGCTCAGCCCTTCCCTGCATCCCTGCTGGGATTTCCAGGCTGAATTTGGGATTTCCAGGCTTACACGGGGACTGGGAGGGGTTACGGATTCATCCGCATACAGCCCCCTGCTTGGTTGGCTCGCGTCACTGCTTGTTAGCGCATCACCCGATGACGTCGCTTTGCGTGAACGCGGTTTCTCATGGGTTTTCATGTTGGGAGGGAAAGTTAATGGTGTGAATTTGAACAGAAAGGCCAAAAATTAGTATTCCAGAGATTGTCTTTGCCAGCTCTACATCTAGAGCTGAGGAAGGAGAGATGAGAACTGAGGCATTTCATTTTCTGGATGACCAGTGTTTGCGTTTTGGGGGCATTTTTCAAGGATTTGGGGTCTCCCACAGGGAATCTGATGGTGACCTGGGAGCAGGCTTCTGTTTGGCTCTGATTTGGATCTTTTCCGGCTCTTGCTCTGGTAGAAACGGCAGGAGACGGGGAGGGGAAAACACCCGGCTTGCCTAGTTAATGCACCAACCGCGGTCTTCCCTGTGGGTTTTCCCTGGAGAGCTCGTTTCCCTTTGGAGCTGCTCGATCGTCTCGGTGCGTTGCGTGGAGGACAGCGAGTTTTGTCCCCTTCCGTTCTAGGAGTACATCGTCAACAGGAATAAGAAAATCGAGAAGCGGCGCCAGGAGCTGACCGAGAAAGAGGGCGCAAAACAGAAGCCGGATCCTTTTAAGGGTAAGCGTCCGTTCTGCGTCCGGAGACCGAGCGAGCGTGCAAGAGAACAAATAAATACTGTTCCCAAAGAGAGAACGGCAGCACAAACGGGAAGGATTTGGGTAACTCAGCCTCGGGTTCCGGGTGGGTTTTTTGCCAACTTTGTGAAATACATCGTCTTGGCGGGGAAGGGGGAATACCCATCCTCACTGCAGTTTCTCAAGCGGCCGATTCATGAGGCTCGTGCGATGTCGGAGATACTAAAAGGAGGTAAACGGGGGGGAAAAACTCCCAGGAATTGTTGGTTTTTGTGGCTGCTCGGTTAATGCGGCTGGATCCTGTGTTCGCTTTTAACGTTGAAAGAAAGCAGCGAAGTTGATCTGTTGTGGCAACAAGCGTGATGGGGAAAAAATCCGCTTAGCTTCGTCAGCGTGCCTGCGGCACCCGGCCACGCCTGTACTGGGAGTGAGGAGTGGAGTTTAGTTAAGCCACGCATCGGCTATAAAATCTTGCAGGCAGAAAACCTGAGCCTAAGTAGGGAGGAGGAACGAACCCAGAGCTGGGGGAAGCGCGAGTTGTCCCTTCCACCTCTATTTAAATACTTTTTTGGAGAGACAGGCTGGTTTTGGGAGGAAAACAGCCTCGGTAAGTCGATGGCTGTGTACCTCGGGCTGTTATCCCCGTCTCTCTTCCTCCTACGCTTGGGTGCTGCATCGGTGCGATCTGTTTTAGAGCAGAATAACTCTCCTCCCCGTCTTAGAGCAACGTATGTGATTATTTTTTTTTTGTCTCTGAAAGCAGAAACTGTAAGGAATATGGGTGCTGAATTAGCGTGTTGGCCGTGACGTGGGGTCGTTAGAGGGGGTGGAAAGGCGCCCGCGACGTTAACCGGCCGAACATCTCATTTGTTTGGGATTTTGGCTGACGCTTTGTCGTCGCTGTAGGTATTGGCCAGGAACACTTCTTCAAGAAGATCGAGGCGGCTCACTGCATGGCGTGCGACATGTTAATTCCTGCGCAGAACCACCTTCTCCAGAGGCACCTGCGATCTGCCGATCACAACAGAAACCGCAGGGTAAGCAACCCTGCTCGCTTCCGAACTGGAGCGTTTCGGCTCTGCTGGGGCGAGGGGATGTGTCCGGGCGCTCGAGGTTTATTTGCGGTTTCTAAAAAAACCTTCTGCTACGGTCTCGGATCGCACCACGAGATGAAGCCCGCCAGCCGGGGAGCTGTAAGGGGTTGTGGGATGCCTGCGGACGGGCTGTGCAGGGTTTGTTCTTCTGTAGGGAAACACGAGCGGATGGGAAGTGGGAAGGTGAACAGAAAAAGTGATATTAAAAGGGAGACCCGATGCGCGGACTAAACGCTTCCTCTTTCTAAATTTGCAGTGCTCGCTAGAAATTAAAATTAAAAATTGCCTTTGAGGGCGCGTGGGGAATTCATAAGCGAGACGTAATCGATGTCTAAATTGGCCCAGGCTGGAGTGGGGCTTTGGACGTTGCAGACGGAGACGGGGTGAGCTGCGGTGAGCGCCGCACGTCCCTCGGGGTGGTCTTCGTCTCCTCTGTCTTTGGGCGTTGGGCGTGAAATGTCGCTGTCCTGGACTTGATCTCAGGATATCTGGGGGATGTTCCAGCTGCTGGTGCTGAAGCACGTCTTTCTCCCAGGCCCGTGTTAGCGGAAGAGATGCGGGTGCGCCCCTGCATCCGCTGTTTGTGATGAGACCAGGCTTCCCAAGCCCTGCAGAGGAGGAGGGGATACGAACTCTCGAGCCGAACTCCTCGTTGGAACTCTTCCCCTTTTGAACTGACCCCGATGTTCGGTTCCTTTTCAGATGGCTGCAGAGCAATTCAAGAAAACCAGCTTACACGTCGCCAAGAGCGTCCTGAATAATAAACACATCGTAAAGATGCTGGAAAAATACCTCAAGGTGAGTGAACGAGAGAGTCGGCAACTCCTGCCGAGTTCCCGGAGCAGCGGGGTCGGGCTCCGCCTTGGTCCCGGAGCAGCACGGAGCCGCGTCTCGCCGTGTGCTGCGTGTCGGTGACGGGACGCCTTGCTGCGTACGGTGGGGAGAAGCGTAGGTTCCACTCCGCTGCCTTTTTATCTCTAAATCTTGGGTCTGGTTTCTTTTCTTTGTAGGCGGTTTACCACTTCTCGTGTTTTTTTGGGTGGTTGTTTTTGGGTGTTTTTTTTAATTTATTTAACTCGCAGACTGTACCTACTGTCATTCCCAGGCACGTGTAGATCAATTACGAAACAGTCTAAAATGGAAACGTAATTAAAGAAACCAAAGTAGCGAAAGGAACTCCGGTTCCCCAAAGCTGCCCCTCGAGCTGCAGCCTTGGCTGGGGGGGGACACGCCAGGTTCCCCCCAGCGCTTGAGTCCCGCCGGGATCGAGTCTGACGTGGGTGGCTCCTGGCCCACCCTCTAATCCTGCGCCAGGGGGAGGGAATTTTTCCCCTGTATAAAGAGCCGGGCTCCGCGGTGCTCCCGGCGGCTCAACCAAATGACGGAGCACCCCAAGGAGGGGCGCATCCAATTCCCGCGAGTTGAAACACCCTCCTTAGCCCCCCCCCCCCCCTTTCTCCTCCTCTTCCCTTGGGAAGTGGCAGAGGACGCCCCAGCCGATCTTCAGAGCCGAGACGGAGCACGAGGAGAGGTCAGGGTAGGGTTTGCTTAAGCCCAAACCAGCGTTCGGAATTACAGAAAGAAGCCCGGAAGGCAAGCGCAGTCTTCAGAGCACGGGGGGTAATCCGCTCCGTGCGGGAACGCCGCCGAGCGAGCCAGCCGGGCGGTTATGCCCGGCCTAAAGCGCCTCGCGGTAACCGCAGGTCCGGAGGCGGCGTGGGTTTAACGGGCGAGGTCCCGCATCCGAGAGAGAGGAAAGGTCGCAACCTCCTCCGCCAGGCGAAGATGAAAAAGAAGCGCTTTTGGCTACTTGCTTGTTCCCTGGGAATCCGGGAGCAGCCCAGGATCCGGCAGGAGAACCCCTTGTTTGCGAACCTGGCAGACGAGGGCAGGCAGATGCCCACACACACACCCCCCCGCCACGGGGGAGCAGATGTTTCCCCTGTCCCACCGGCATCGTGGTTTTATTTTTGGTCTAAACCCGGACTGAGCTAGCTCTCGTCATGCCCCAGTCTCTGCTAAACTCTAGCAAAAAAAAAAAAAACCAAACCAAAGCAACCCCAAAATAAAAAAACTGCGACTCCACCCTCTGGGTCCGGTGAAAAGAGACTTTGAGCTGAGAGTTTGTCGGCGTAGGACGGCCGTCTCTCCCCTCAAACCGGCCTCTCATACACGTTGAACAGGAGGGTGAGATAAAAACCCTGCGGTACCCCACAGGAGAAAAGAGAGAGCGAGCCCTCGGGGCAGACGAGGTGCAAACCTCTGGGATCTCTCAGTGAAATTTAAAAAAAAAACAAAACACAAAAATTAAAAAAAAAAATAACCCCCCCAAAAGACCGGAACCACTCAAGTGCAACTCCGTCTACCCCTGCCAGGGTCCGCAGGCACGTCCACATCTCCTCATGATCAACGGTATCAAAGGCTGCCGGCAGATCTAAATGAATCAGCACGGGCGCCTGACCTTTGTCCTTCGGCAGGAGGAGATCTTCGGATCCATCCCAGCACGGTCTCCGTATCATTCCCAGGTGCAAAACCAGACTGAAAAGGGGTGGAGGAAAATCTGAGGATTCCAGGTAATGCCAAGAGCCGCCTCGCCATAAACGTTCTCGGCAAACCTTCCCCCAGAAAGGAAGGCCGGAGACGCAGGGCGATTAATTAATCAAGACTTGGCCGCATCAAGAGATGATTTCTTGACCATCGGCCTAAGGATTCCTCCTCGGAGGGATGGCGGGACACCTCGCCCTTCCCAAGGGAAGCCGTGACAGTCTCCACCACGAGTGGACTTCACATCCCCCGGTAGATTTTACCGGCGATAACGGACGTTGGGGTCCAGATCGCGAGGTAGAGCCCGATAGTTTTATATCCCACCCCACCACCCCCCCGGCCCTCCGTGACCTCCGTAGGTCGTGATCCTCAACCAGAGAAGACGAACGTTGAGGTTTCTCCTCCACCTGCATGGATCTTCTCGCGTGGAGGCAGCCAACCTGCTCTGAATCTCTGATGGGGGCAGATATTAACCCCGGGGCGGGTGGAGGCGGCGGGGCGGGGGGGAAAGGAGGAAGGGTTCGGAGAGCGCTTCCCCCCCCCCGCTTTCCGAAAATAAAACCTTTTCCCCCTCCCCGCCGCGGTCGATCAGATTTCAGGCGAGGTTTCTGCCGTCGTCGGCATGCCGCCCGCCCTCTTTCCCTTCCCCTTTCGCCGCGGTGTCGTGGTGACCTGTGAGGGGGGCGGAAAAAAAAAAAAAAAAAGGAGTTTTAGAAGCACGGTTTGTCCTCGGATTGCGACACGGGTGTGTGTGGGGCATCTCCTCTCCGGCAAGGTCAAGGTTATAGGGCAGCAACACCCCTACTTTGACCCTACACGTGCTCACCCCGCACCTCGTAACTCTTGAAGCGCAAGCAGAGCCCCCGCCAAACCGAGGGGGGAGCGGTGCTAGGATCGGCTGTCGGCCCGAATAAAGGTAACGAGGTCGAAAATCAAACCTAAAAAACCCACGTAAAACCTAAAAATAACCAACCGCCCCCCAAAAACACCCCAAAATAATAAAAATCCGGAGGGTCTTGGCGTCCCCAAGAGACCCTTTCCCGGTGGGACGTGGCCTGGGAGAGAGCGAGGGCTGCGAGGTCGCGACCGCGTCTGGATTCCTCCGTCTCCCGAGAAAAAAAAAAAAAAAACCACCAAAATCCATAAAGGCGAGATGAAAACCTGGAAGCGTCGCCGCTCTTCCCAGCGAGGGAAGGGGAATCCGGCCGCTGGCGGCTCGAAACCGGGGACGGAGGGGTTGAGGAATTCCTTTTGGATTTTAATCGTCTCGGTTAAACCCAAATTCCTCCCGGGCGAGGAGCGGAGCCGATAAACCCCGGCACGCTTTCACGGCAACACCGGCGCGGCTCTTCCTTAGCGTAGGGTCCGTCCCCGGCGCCCGCGCCGCCGCGCAGGAGCTTTTTTTTTTTCTTTTTTTGCCTTTTTTTTTTTTTAACCGATTCTTTCCACTCCTTCCCGGCGTGGGATCTTTTTTTCCCGGGGTTCTTCTCTCACTGCAAATCCTCTGGGATTTTCCACGACGGATTTGGTTTGGCTTTTTTTTTCCTCTGCCATTTTAAGACTCGTCCGTCGCCAAGCCGGTTTTCGGTTGCCAAAAAAACCTCTCTCGCGTTTTCACGGCGGAGATTCCCTTTGCCTCGCCGCAGCTCGATGACTCTTTGTCTCTCTCCCGTCTTTTTTTCCGCAGGGAGAAGATCCCTTTACGGATGAAATCGCGGATCAGGATGTGGACGAAGCTTTGGAGGGCGGAGACGGCGCCGGGGAAGGAGCGACCGAAACCGCCGCAGTCGAGGTTGCCCAGGAAGGAGGAGGAGGAATCGGGGAAGCTACGGAAGCGGCAGAAGCTTCCGAAGAGTTTTCCAAACCTGAGGAATTTCTTAAAAATCTGGGGGAGCAAGATCAGCCCCCCAAACCGCTGCTGATGCCCCCGTTCCTGCAAGACGACGAGCTGGAAGCGGAGGAGATGGCGTCGGAGGTGCCGTCGGAAGCGACAGCCGCGGCGACGTCGGAAGCGGCGGCGGCGCCTTCGGAAGCCACGGAAGAGCCGCCTGCGGTTCCCAAAAATCCCCAGGAATCGGCCGTTTCCCCCCAAAATGAAACTGAGGGTTGGGCAGGCAAAGAGGAGGAGGAAGAGGAGGAAAACGGGAGCGAGGCGGCAGCTCCGGCCGGCTGCAGCGAGGAAGAGGAGGAGGAAGAGGCTCCGCCAGCGGCCGAGGAGCCGCAGCCGGAATAACTGTGAATATTTGCGTGAAGGTGATGGTATAATCCGCGATTTTTATTTTTTTTTTTGATTTATTATTGTTATTTTTCAAGCGCGGCGCCCGGATGTGGCCGATTTTGGTTCTAATTAAGGGGAGGGACCCGGCCGCTTCGTTAAGGAGCGGCCCCGGCGCTTCATTCATCTCGTTCAGATTAATTTCGCTTCGTTTCTGCAAATTCTTTTCCGTTTCAGGACGAAGAAGCGCGAGGAAAGCCGTACCTTCCCCGAGCGACCCTCCAGCTGCGGCTCCGCCGGCGGGGGGGTGGGGGTGGGGGGGTGGGGTGGTGGTGGTTGGTTTTGGTGGTTTTTTTGGGGGGGCGGGAAGGGGAATTTTAGAAAGAAAAAAGAAGGGGGGGGTGGGGGGGAAGCTGAAGTTTGGAAAAATAATAAAAGCATCGATTCGATCCCGGCGGCTCTTTGGGTTTTAAAGGCAGCGGTGACGCCGGACGGAGCCCTCGTCCTTCCCCCATCACGCACACCCCCACCCCGGCCTCCTAACGGCTAAAATGCTCGATTCGGGGCATTTTTATTTAGTTGTTTTCCCCAAAAAGGGGAATTTTTTTCCTGTTGGGAAATGCATTAATTTTCATCCGCCTCCGTTACCGCCCGAGAGTTGGGGTTTGGGAGGGGTTTATTAAGCGGCGGGTTGATCAGCTCTAGAAAAGGGGGCGCGGGGATTCCCTCTGGGTGAAGAAAACGGTGAGGTCCCATCCCCGTCCCCCCCAAAAAAAAACCCTTTTCCTGGCAAAATTGGCAGGTGGTGGCCGCCTCCTCCGTCCCCAAACCCGTTTCCCAAAGGATTTGCCGTCAAACGGAGGCGGTGAGGCGGTGTTTGCCGGGCTGCGGCCGGCGAGGCTGGGTGGGATTAAACCCTCCCTCTCGGGGGGGGGGGGGGTGGGTTTTACCCAAACCCCCGTTTTTTCCCCCCAAACAACCGGCTGCAGGCGGGTTTGCGGGTCTGACGTCGGGGTTTCTGCAGCGCGGCCCCCGGCTGCCCATCCGTGCAGCGAGCTCAGCCCCGGGCTCAGCCTCCCTCCGCTGCAGGGAGGGAGGGTGGTGCCGGGGGGGGGGGGGGGGGGCGGGGTGTGTCCGTCCGTGTCCCCCCGCCGTGTGACGTCACACCCCGCGCAGCGCCTGATGAGGTGAGCCTCTGCGTTGCGCCGCGGGACCGCCCCCCCCCCCCCCCCCCCCCCCCGGCACTTCCCGCCTCGTCCCGTGACGTCACGGCGCGGGGCGCGAGGGCGGGGCGCGGTGATGGCCGGCGGCGCGTGGGCGGGGTCCGCTGCGCCGTGACGTCAGGCGCAGCGCGGTGAGGTCAGTGCGGCGCCGCTGCCGGACCCGCTGCCCCTCGGTGCCCGTCTCCCCCCCTCCCCCCCGCCGCGGCCGCCTTCCCCCTTCCCCCCCCTTCCCCCTCCCTCCTCCTCCCCCCGCCGCTCGGTGACGCCTCCCCCGTCCCTCCGGGCCCCGCGGGACCCGGCCCCGGCGGGAGGGCGGCTCGCCCGGCCCGGCCCGGCCCGGCCCCCTCCCGCTGCCGCCGCCGCCTGAGGTAAGAGCCGGGCCGCGGCGGGTGGGGAGGGGGAGGCGTTGCCGGGGCAGGGGGGTGTGGGGGGGGTGCCGGGATTCACCAACGCCTCGTACGTCGCCCCGCCGGCGTAACCCGCATTGCGTAATGCGGCCGCTGCGTCAGGGAGGCCTACGTAAACTGCGGCGCGGCGCCCGCCCGGAGGTTTGAGGCCTGCTGCGCAAACGGCGTAAGGCGGGGGGGGGCGGGGGGGGGGCGTTGCGGGGCTGCCGTTGGCGTAGCGGCGGTCACGCGCCGGCTGCGTAGGCCGCTGCGCAAGGGGGTGGGGGGGCGGTGTTCTCCGCGCCGTACGCATTTTGCGCAGTCGCCGGCCTGGCTGTTCGGTGGGGGGAGCGCGGCCCCGCGGCCGGTACGGAGCGGCGCGGGGGGGGGGGCGGCGGGAGGAGCCGTTCGGTCCGCGGGGCGGCGGGGGAGAGAGCGGGGAGTCCCCTCCCGCCTGCGTTCTCTGGGTTACGCCGCTTCCGTAAGGCCGGCGCGGCGCTGCGGCGTTTGCGTACGGGCGGGGGGGCGGCGTAACCCGCGCGGCGCCCCCCCGCCCCGCTGCGCCGTTAGCGTAGGTCCGGGGGTGAGCTGCGCCGCTGTCGTAGGGCCGGCGCGGGGCGGGTTACGCCGTTGGCGGGCCGGTACGCAGAGTGCGTGCGATGGGGCGGGGCGGGGCGGGCGGCGCGGGGGCACTTCCTGCCGCCGCCATTTTGTCGGCGGACGGGAGGAGGAAGCGGCGGCTCCTGCGCGGAGGCAGCGGCCAGGCCCGGCCCCGCGGCCCGCGGTGAGTGACGCCGCCTCCGCCTTCCCCCGCCTCACCCCTCACCCGGGGGACCCCCACCGGGCCGGGCAGGACCGGACCGGGCCCAGCGAGGGGGCCTCCCGCCGCGCCGTTAGGCCTAGGCCGCCCGCCCCCGCCCTGGCCCTGCAGTCAGGCCCGGCGGCCGCTCGCTTGGAGCTGAGCGGGGGGGAGGGGGGGGGGGTGGCGGGGGAGACGGACAGCGAGGGCGATCGGAGCCGGGGAGCTGAGGCAGGCTGGGCCGGGAACGGGGCGTGCGTGTGCCCGCCGGCCCGGTGCCCTTGGGGGGGGGGGGGGGCGGCGGCGGCGGTGCCTTCCTGGGCAGCCCTGAGGTACCGAGCCGCCCGCCCGCCGCTCCCCGCAGCTTCCCCGCCATAACACCCGCTCCACCTCACGCTCCACGTCGCTCGACTCCTCCTTGGGCCCCTTTTAAGCTTCCAACGGGGTGATTTGCTCGCCCGGTCTTCAGCTCGCCCGGCTGGTGGGTTTCTTTAAATTTTCAAGCTAAACTTTCCCTTTTTTCCAGGTTGTTTCCTACTTCTGTAGGAGTTGTTTGGAAACTCTAAAGCTGGAGGGCTCAGCTCTGGGAGAGGGGGAAACTCTTGAGCCACCCTCCTGTGTTTTTGGGTGCCATGTTGGGCGGGAAGGGGGGAAACCTGGGTGCTGCTGGAAGCCGGAGCCGGCTGGGGAGCGACTGCTCTTTCCCCAGGGGTTTCGTGGGTGAAATGCTGGAGGAGTGAGGTCCGTTCACACCGTCGGGATGTTGGTTGGCACGGACGCTCGGTTCCTGTGCTCGTTTAATGTGGTAATTACCCGCTGGCGTGAAAGCGAAGACTGTTCCTGCTCGCTTCGAATGCACGGCGGCCATAAGAGATACGGCTCTACGCGACTAATTAACAGCAGGGAACAGAAGTCTGTTCGTTATAAACTCAGGCTGCTCTCACCTTTGTTAACAAGCTCATCCTTATCCCCCTCAGTGCTTCTGTGGTGTTTTCCTCGTCCGGTTTGTATTTTCACCAACGCCTTTCAAACGTAAAAAAACCTGCGAGTAATTTTTACTCTGAATAACGTTAAAGTTTCCCCGCTTTCTGCAGCAGAAGTTTTCCTAAGAAAACTCTTTAAAGCCCCGTTATTCTTTGGGTACGTACCGCGTACTCCATCAAGCAGTTCACAGCGTGGTTTTAAGAATAAATATAGGCAGCGCCGTTGCTCGTAGGGATGTATGTTGTAACGTAAAGAATTAAGCGGGTAATTAAGTTGGTAACGAATTCGTGTCACCCGGTAGCTTTACGGGGCAGCAAAGGATCACCCGTGGTTGTGTGAGGTGCCCCGGGGCCGCCCCTTTACTGAGCTTGGATCGTTGGCGTCTGGTTTTCGTATTTGCATCGTCCGTCAAAGTTTCGGGGTCGTTTGAGCGACCTAAAACACTCGTCGTGGTTTTACACTCGTCGTAGTTTTACAGAGGCTTGGTTTTACCCGTTTGTGACGCGGCGACTTCAGGTTAAGCTCAAGTGCTCTCTTCAAGCTCTGTTTAAGCTGCTCACGGCAAAGTTTAGCTCGATTTAGGCAAGAAAATGAACGAATTGCTTTGGGCAACCAAAATATTGACAATTTCAACCTTGCAAACACTTAAAAGGCTGCTGTAACTTTACTGTGTAACTCGCTAATCTTCGCTGGGATTATTGCTAATAGAAGTGTTTGCAGAGATTAATGAAAATTGAATTTACGTCCCTACGAGCTTCTAGTGTTCAGTTTGAGGCGGTGCGAGTTAAAGGTCGCCCTCGGCCATTTTCTGGTGTTACGTGAGGGGCCCCTTCGAGTTATAAAACATTTGAATTCCCCACCCCTCGAGGAACCACGACAGCGACTGTAAATAACTGTGCTGTACGGGGGGGAACCACCCGCGCGAGGCCGGTTGTTCCCACATGGCCTCTAATCTTTGTACCTTGGCAGAGGATGGGGTTACTCATTTAAAAGTAGTAAAACACGACTTCCCTGATTATTTTATCTGCCCCCCTCCCCCCAATTACTGAAAGCTGAATAACTGTTGCTGCTGCTGCGTTATCTGATGATACCCCGAGTGTGACTTTGCTGGAGGTGACCAGCTATTAGCTAAATTACTGCGGGCAGTGAAGCCATCGTTAGCGTAAATCCCTGTTTCTCTTTTAAGAGGAAATGGGGATTGTGCTTTGGTTGGAGACCGGCGCAGGTAGGAATCGGTCTCACCCCGGCAAACGACCTGCCGGTCGCTCCGGTGCTTCTAATTACTTTTTATTAAGTTTTTTGTTTTCTGTGCTTTGGTTGAGGGGAGCTGTAACCACGTGTACGTAATCAAGCGCCCCTCGTTATGATTTTTTGATATTTTGGAACAATTTCTCCGAAGTAAACTTTATAGTCTGGTAATTATCTACTGGCAAACAGCGTTTGGACCGAATTCAGGAATGTAAACCATTTATTTGCAGGGAGATATTTTACCTTAACCCTCTGTGAAATCCTGCGTGCTCCGCCGAGAAGGAACCCGGGCGCACGCCTCTGCCAGCGAAAACGGGATGAAATCTGTGGGATTTGAGGTGGCGTTAACGCTTAACGTCGGCATTCCCTGGATCTGGCGGTGAATGGGGAGGGTAAAGGTGCGTCCCGGCCGTGTTACTTTGCCGTTCGTAGCGATGGGTGATGTTTCGTGAAATAATATTTCCTCCTCGTTAAAGCAGCAGGGTCGTTGCAAGCGTCGCCTTCCTAAATATAGAAGGGGCACAAGAATAGGACGACATCTCGTTTTGGGAGATAGCAGCGGGTGGATCACCGTAACCTGACCGCGTCTGCTTAGGAGGGATCTACAAAGCCTAAATCCCCCCGGAAAGCGGCAGATAAGGGATGTTAACGTGCACAGAGAGGGAAGAACAACCGGTGGTGGCTGCTAGGAGGGGTTTCGTGTCACCTCCTGGCTTGTCACACGCCATCCGTGTTGAATTCTAGGAGGAATCGTGTCTCGGCCTTGGCCAAAGCAGCGAGCGGGGAAGAAATCTGTCCCCGATACCGCTGGAGGAAGGGTTTGAGTCCAGGTTTTAATCTGGTTTTTGAGCTTTCTCGCTATGAAAGGGAGGAAAACGGAAGTCTCTGTAAGCTTACGAGGGAATTGGTAGGGTTTTTGGGGGTGTAATAGCTTGAAAATACCTATTATTAACACTAACATCTAAATCCGAAAGCTTTTGGAGAAACATTGGCAGTGTTACTGGGGTGGGGTTTTTTTGGGTGAGGATTAGTGTGATTCAAAGAGCGGCTGTGCAGAGCGGATGTGAAAGGGGAAGCTGCCCGGCGGAGCCAGGGAATCCCAACGCAGAGAGCTCACGTGCTGCTTCTGGATCCACCTTCCTCTCCGGGATAAGTCCCCTGGCTGCTTTGAGCCTATTCCTTTTGGTCACTTCAAAGCAGAGCATCAAAATAACTTTGCTTAGCTGGGATTAAGAAGACGGGGTTGCGTACGAGCCATAAAGGAGTCATCGTCTTGCTCGAAAACTTCCAGAACTGAGCTACGGATAATTCACAGCGATTGGAAAAAGGACTGGGACTCTGCTGTACCGACACAGATTTGCAAATTAATTTATGCCGTGTCGGATCAGCGACGTGGAAGGGTGAAGGGTTTATCGCTGTCGCTTGTGCTGCCAAAGCTCCCGTTGAGCGAGCTGGGATGTTCTGGGGTTGGTTCACGATAAAAACTCCGGGTTTTAGTTTCGAGCAAGTGCTCTGCAACCTCTTACTTTTATTAAATAGCTCAGAAGGGTTTGATATTCATTAAATACTGGTTTGAAGAAAATACCGAAAGGTCGTTTTGGGTCGAGAGCGAAAGTTAAATTCCAGCGCAGGGGGTTTCTGCTCCGATTTCTCCAGGAACTCCAGGAGACTTCGGTGGTATTTGGGGAAGGCGTCAAAAAAACAGCGTTGTGTTTGTCTCCGCTTCGACGACCGAAAGGATTAAGAGCATTTTTGGTGTACTGCAAACTCGTGGTGTCTTAATCCACGTCTCCTGTCTTACGATGGACACCTCCACGCAGGGAAAGCTCAGTCGGGGCAAGATGTTTTCCGTACGGATCTGGAGATCGCTTGGAGCATCAAGGGAAAGGTGTTGGGAGGTGGGAAGGATGCGGAATACCTTGAAGTGAGAGTGGGAACTGGAGAGGAGGACCCAAACCCGCAGAGACCCAAAACCCTTCCTTTTAGGTGCGTTTCATCCCTCTTTCGCGATATTTTTGAGCTTCTCCTGCAGGAACTTTATGCTGTGCCTTGCCTTCACCTGGAACCGGAGGGAAAATCGGGAGCTTTTATCCAAAATTACTGAGGCTGAAGCGTTTGGGAAGTGCCGGCGTGCTTTTGAGGAGCAAAACTTGTCTCCTGGGCTTTTCTGATCCCTATTTTCATGTGAGGAAGCAGCTTCGTTACCGTTCCTAGTATTTGGGGGGGGGTGGGGGGGTGGAATTTTGTCCCTTTGTTAACCGCTCGTGTCCGTGTCACCGCTCGTCAACTGCCAGCGGGAGGAGAGTTACTAATTATAACTTTTCCGAAAGGCTCGGGATGATCCTGCCCTAACTCTCGCTTCGAGGCGACGGCAAAGCCCGAAGGAGGGAGACGGCGCGGATCCAGAGAAACGTAAAACAGCCTTGGGGGGGCCGGGAATAAAACCAACCGAAAACAGGAACTGTTTGGTAGTGGCGAGGACTCAAGCAAACATCCTGACACCAGAAACTCCATAAGCGATAGCCCGGAAATGGGAAATCGTGCATCGGTTTGAAATTTGAGGGATTTAATGTTGCTTTGTTGCCTTCTGAAGAAATATTCCCGATTTAGGAAAGGGAGGGAGCCGAGGCCGTGCGGGTTTTGTGTCCTTCGTTAGTCAGGGCTTAGCCCAAATGCAGATTTTTGTTCAGTTAAGTCGTCGGTATAACGTATTTCAAGCCTAATTAGGCTTTGCAAGCTTCTGACGCAGCTCAGGAGCATTCCTGTAATGACGGTATCAAACCTGCAAGGTGAAAAAATTTATATTTTTAAGACAAAATACCCCAAAACCTGGTGTCCCATGGAAAGCAACGGGGGTCTTAGAGCCTGCGAAGCAAACATGGTGCACGCCGGGCAGCCGCTGAGTGAAATAAGAATTTCCTGGGACAGGTCTGTGTTCCCCAATTGCAAATTATTTTGCTTTTTCCTGTAATATTTTAATTGACGATCTGGGTGCGGTGCGAGATCCTTGCCGGGTTTCCCTGTGGTAAATCAGCTAAAACCTGAGATTTCGGCAAAGCATTGAAAACTAGAATTTGGGGTGGGTTTCCTCCCAGGTCTAGAGGTGGCTGGCGTGTGGCATGTCTCGAGGGGCTATAAAAATAGCCAGAAATCTGGCAGAATTAGTGATTCACAGAAGGCTAAATTGAAACACGTCGGATTTTCTTCGGAGCGGACTGATGCGGACTCGTCGCGTGACTTCTGGGGGAGTTATTGGAGCAAAACCTGCGTTCACCCGACTTAAAAAAAATTGGTTGATTTGACTTACAAAGCGTAAAGTTGTGCTTCAGTCGCGTGGGTCCTCGTTAGCGCTGACGGATTAGCAGGCTTAGCGAGCTGCGAGGGGGTCAGACGGGCGCAGAGCAGCGCTAACGAAGCAGTTTGTGTTTTATTGGAATGGATGCCGAATTAAATTAAAACTTGAGATTTATAGGTCAGGTTTTTGCCTTACTTATGGGATGAGCAGCGCGCTTAAAAAATCTGAATAATGTTAAATGAATAAACGCGTAATTAAGCAATTACATGTTTAAACAAACCTAGGTACTTCAGGAATTAAATAGTGTTTTACAGTATCGTGTCAGCTTAATTTAATTATTGTCTGCCAGCACGTTGGCTTTAATAACTGAGATATGAAAGCAAAACAAGCTTGGAAACTTAAATTATGTCATACCTGCTAATTAAAACAATGTTTAAAACTTACTTGAACTTTTCCGAGTTGATGTATCCCGGAGATTCGCGGCGCGCTTGGAGTGATCAACCAGCAGGGTTACAGATTATTTAAAGAATAATCCTGAAGTTTATAATAAATGAATTATAGGAGATGAAGGGCAATAAATGAACTATTTAACGAGCTGTAATCTTGCAGACTGTCGAAACGTTTGCGGTTCACTTTGCTGTT
Organism: Spheniscus humboldti; assembly: GCA_027474245.1. Classification (NCBI taxonomy): domain Eukaryota; kingdom Metazoa; phylum Chordata; class Aves; order Sphenisciformes; family Spheniscidae; genus Spheniscus; species Spheniscus humboldti. The sequence goes on along the minus strand of CM049913.1, from coordinate 3,261,386 downwards.
GGGTGTTTCCCCCCCCCCCCCCCCCGCCCCATCAGTAGCAGCCGGTTCTTGGAGGCGAATCCTCGCGGTAAAAATTAATGGTAATGAGAATGGAGAAGTTGGAAGGCAGGATGCTAGGGGAAAAAATTGAATATTTGAGGTGCTTTTGCAGCTTATTTCCTACAACGTGAGCAAAAGGATCCAACGTTTGGCTCAGGAATGCACGGTTTGATTTATTTATTTTTTTAAAATAAAACCTGTTGTTTGTAGAGGCGCTCGGCCCGCAGGGGTTGGCGCTCGGCTATATTCCCACCCCAAGACTTGACCAGAGCCGGAGCTCCGTAGGGAAGGAGTTTGCAGGTAAGCGGGGCCCCGCGCCGCTGAGCTGCGCTCTCCTGGGGAAGTTTCGGGTTGAAAAGAAGCAGAAGCGGCGCAGAGCAAGCGTCGCTTTTTATCCTTCTCTGTTTGCTGGAGTCGCGAGCGCAACTCGGTTCATCTTCGGCTAGATCTCAACTTCAGGTAGGATCAGTTGAGCTGTACAAATACTTAATTTTAGTGAAATACAGGTGATCTTACCCCGGGCCAGGTTTGCTCCACAGCAAATCCACACGTCACTATTCGTGTCAACAAACGCTATCGCTCGATAACTCGCATCGTTCCTCCCCTGGACGGAGCTGGGCATAGGAACTCGGATAGCGAAGGGTGTTTCCCGGTCTAAAGCGTCTCCTCTTGCTCTGGGCTTTCTCGGCGGTAACGGGCTGTTTTCCCTCTTGCTCAAAACCACTTGTGTGGCCGTGCAGGGAAAGGTATTCTTATTTTTATTTGTTTTAATCCTGCGCTGAGGGGTTATTTTGGGCTGGGAGAGGAGCGGGGCAGCTGGATGAATAACTGCGTCTTTTTTTTGAAAGTTGTTTTCACCTCGTTTTGGGTTCATGCAAATTTGCCTTTGTAAAAAAAGGAGAGATGCTCAGGACGCGTCTGCTGCGTAGAAGCGCAGGGAACCCGTCTGTGCGCGGTAGGAGTCTTGGTTTGTGGTAAAGATCCTCAGCTGATGGCTGCAGGTCGACTCTTGAATGCTTCTCCTTCCTTTTCCTCAGCTACACCCCCAAAGCTCTCTTGATACCTGGCTGCGTTGCTGCTTGTTCTTCCAGAACAGCCGTGGGCTCCGTCGCGCCAGAAAAATCAGCTTTAGTGGCCCCAAAGCTTCTCAAAATAAGTGTGTATTTGGTATTTCTTCCTCTCTCCGCCATTTCTGTTGCTGTAAGGTCTTCCTCCCCGTTTCTGGCCACTACGGACACAGCAAGGAGGTGATCCGACGGGCACAGCTGCTCTTCCGCGGTCTCCTGGTGGGTTGTAGGGACGTGACGCTGTGGTCTCGCCTCCTTTGGGCTTGGCTCAAGCGGAGGTTTTTGGAGTCAGCCTTGGCTTAACCCCGAGGTCGCTCGTCCTGCGGGAAGGACTCGGCACGGAGACCGTTTTCCTGGGACTATCCTCAACGCAAAATGCCTTTTTGTGGAATATTTGTGCTGTGCCCGTCCTCTCTTGAGCTGTACTTTCAATCTGCAAAACCAGAGTGAAGAATTTAGGGTTTACATTGTTTAAATCACACGCAGGGACAAAAACTCAGCCGGGCTGGGTAGGTGTGCTCAAATTTTTACTCTTCTTCATATTTTGGGTTGCATAGCTCCTTTTTTTTTTTTTTTTTCCTCCTGCTACATTTTTACAGAGAACACTGTAAAAAATTTTAACGCTGTTAAAACATTGAGCAGGACGAACAAAGCCACGTTCCTGAAGCACCTTCCTCCTTGGAAAGTCATGAGACAGTTCTTAATCACCCAGTTGGCCTTTTTATGCTAATTTGACAAGCTGAAGAGGCATTAAAGTGAGAGGAATAACCCTTAAAAAATAATAACCTGGGGGCGGGAAGTTTTTCTCAGCTGAGTGGCAGTGGGTGAAACCCTGGGAATTGAGAGCGGCTGCGAGACAGGCCGGCTCTGCTCAACTGATTTGCTCCTGAAACTTTAAGCCCAGCTTAAAGCTCCGCGGTGCAAAGTCCCTCTTACGCTGTGCCTACACCCCTTACCTTGCATAAGACCGGAGCGATTGGAAATCAGACCTGTAGGGTTGTCTTGTAATTAATGAGTGGTGACCAATCAAATAGAAGGTACTCAACGAAAAAAATCGCATTGGACTGCGGGCTTTCTAAAAACCGGTACTAAATAACTGCTATGAGACTCTTTGTCTGTAGGTCCAGCTTTCCTGAGTTCAGCACACCTCCTGTTTTTCCCTAAACTACCTGAAAACAGTCATTCTTCATCTTTTACGTGTGAACTCTTGTCTGGAAGAGGATAATTTGGAAGGAGCATAATTTATAGGAGCTTTGTTGGGTTTTTGGCTGGCAGGTCTTGATTGTCATTACAGAAAACAGACAAAACACTAAATCACTTGTCTGTGGTTCCTTTTTAACGAGCTAGGTGCCGAGTAGCTGCAGATGGGTTGGGAAATCTCTCCTTCGCTAGCAGCATCCCTGCTTTGGAAATCCTTTGCCAGGCTAGTTTATCCGGTTATTCGATGGCGCTGGGGAGGCAGGGTGAGTCTGGGTCCTGCCGAGCCGAACCTTGGAGGGTGATGATGAAATACGCAGCAATTCCGCTTCGAAAACATCCCAGCGTTGCAGCCCTGGCTCGCCAGCGAGCTGGCTGAGACATCAGCCTTGCAGCAAGGCTACAAATTAAATTAGTCTCCTCATAAAAGCTCTCTTGCCTCCCCTTCCTACTGGCAAAAATCCTTAAAAGCATTATAATTTGTACGTAAAACCTTGATTTCTGGAAGAATCAAGATTTTAGGTTTTATTTTAAAGTTCCTTTTGCGGAGTTTTTTTAGGGTTGGAAATGGCCATGTTTAAAATCAAACGGTGAGCTCGCATCTCTCTTCCTCTGACGGAAAATCAGCTTTGCTTCCATCCAGCTCGGCTGCACCCAAGAGGTGGAACGACCAGTTCCTCGTGATTTGGAGACGGCGCCGTAACGGGGATCTGTGACGGGTGCCCGAAGGCTCCTCTGAACCCTAACGTGCTGCTCGTGTTAAACTTAAACCAGGTTTCTGCCTCAAAAGCAGGAACTTGGGTGGCTCCTCATGAGTTACGCGTGTGTATATGGACTGTGGCATAGTAGGGATCGAGATTCGTGCTCAAATTGTCTCCAAGTAGCTTTTTTTGGAAGGTGAAACTGTAATAAATCCAATTCAGAGAGCCCAGCCACCGTTTCGGAGGGAGCTCGGCGTCTGAAGCAAGGTTTTCCCCTCACTCCTCTGGACTTGCTGGGCCTGGACGACTCTGCCCGCTGCCGAGTAGGTGCTAACTTTCCACTTAAAGAAAGAAAATCGGAAGAAATCAATTTAAATCACTTGCCTTTAAATGACTTGACCTAATCCTTTGAGTCCTGATACTCAGGGCTCTCCCCTGTATCATCATCCCCTCCTAAGGGACGGGGAAAAACCGCAGAGAGCGCTGTTGGTGATGATTTTCTTCAGCTTAGCACAGGGAATACTCATTCCACCAAAGCTGGTGCTCAAGTTAAAGGTTTCGGTGCCAGAGGCGGGTTCTTCGCCAGCACAAAAATCACCGTCAGTGTAAATTATCACCTCAGGTTGTATAATATTTGCTTTTATAAAGTGTTTCTAATTCCTGTCTGGTCGGTATTTCCCCGTTTGCAAGATTTGGGTGATAAAACGCTTGTATCTGTCTACTGGAATAACAGCAGCAGTGAGATCTCAAACCCTCTGCGCGCGGTGCCAGATGTGTTTTGGCTTTACGGTACAAGCAGCAAAGCTGTGTCTGTTACGCCGCCGAGCGCAGGCAGAGTCGGTTCTCGGAGTTCAGAGTTTAATACCGACGGGGGGAGGACGGGGATTAGTGTGCAAATCGCTGGTCCAAAGGTTACCCGAGTTGTTTGCGGTTGGGTTTGGGGTTTTTTGGGGGGTTTTTTTTGCATTTGTAGGTGGGTTTCCAGCACGTCAGTGTATGGACCGGCCTTGCCTGTAAAACCCGAGCGTCGAGAGCCCAGGTGCGCTCAATACTCAACGTCTTGCTCTGGTTTAGGGAGCTGAGGAAGAATTCGGTGATGGGTAAAAGGGATGAGCGCTAAAAATAGGGTTAGAGCTTCACTGCTCGCTCAAAACTAAACATTGCCGTTATTTTGGATGTATTTAAGGAGACGATTCCCAACTTTATGCTGCTCCCAAACCCCCGGCGTGATCCTTTCCTTCTGAACTGGGGTGTAATTAGAGTTAATTTGGGCACGATCCGGTTTCCCCTGGGGGGAAGAGCGAAGGGGAAAGGTGTGGTGCTGTCCTGCAGGCCAAAGTGTCATCTCTTCTTTTTATTTTCTGCTGGTGAAGTGGTGCTTTCTGCTTTCAAACGCCGCCTCTGCCCGCGGAGTCACTGGTACAGGGTGGGGAAAAGGAGGATAAAGGGTGAAAAGGGGGAAAATAAGATTTGTTATCCTGTTGCTGGCAAAACTGAACATCTGAACTGGTAAACTGAGACACCTCTGAGCACAAAGACAGCGGAGCAGGGTCGGTTTGTAGAATAAAGGTGGCGAAGAGCCTTTTACTGCTTCTCCTTGCCTGCATCTGGGGCTGGACGCTGTCCTGGACTGAAGAATTCCCTGTAAAAACCGTATCAGGTTACAAGAAAAACAAGATTGCCGCTTATTCCTGCCGTTGAGTCGGAGACGACGTATTTACAGATGAGACTGACCTTGTGCCTGTTGACGGGTGTTTGTTTGCAGAGCTGCCGATCGCTCTTCTGGTCCGAGGGGAAAATTCCAACTGTTTGCAGAGCCCGAGGAGTAAAAGGGGAATTTTTGGAGCACTTTGGTGTCCTCTGACGCCCCTTTGAAGGTACGAGCGGCCCAGAGGGATGTATCGTCACCAGGCAGGGTGTTTGGAGCAGGTTTTGGGGGATATCTTCTTTTTTTTTTTTTAGAGCCGCGCAACTGCGTAAGGGTTAGTAAAATAGGTCTTTGCTTAACAGATGTTACTCTTAACGGGACCTAGAACGACTTCTAGGTCTTAGATGTGATCTGATGTCCTCCTCTTCTGAGCCTAGCAGCTTTGCTTTTAACTGGTTTAACTACCCTGCTGGTTTTAATATGGTTTTTTCCTATGTTTCAGGACAGATTTAACCAGTTAAGGGCACTGCATTTTTCGCATTGTGAAAACATTTTTGGTTTGCCTTCTCTTTTTTTATCAGCTATTTTTGGTCTGACCTTGGCTTGTCCTTTCTTACCTCAGCTCCCAGTTAGGTTTCTCTGGGAAAGGCGGCTATTTGGGAGCCCCGTGTTCTTGCAGACTATTGATAGCGCCTGAAAAACGCGATGCTGAGCAGTTGTGGTCTCTCGGTATCTACAGACGTGGGCTGAAAAGGAATGTGAATTCAGCTAGAGCTACGGGGCAAAGCGTAGTCGTCATTGCAAGGCTGATGTTGGAAGGTTTGGAGCCCAAAATGTGCTTCTAAAAAAGCCTAGCCGAAAGGTGAGATTATTTTAGACTCGGCATTTGGATATAGGGTTGTAATTCTTATGGTCAACCTGACTTTTTTAGAAGGAAATTGTCTTTTAGATGTTCACTTTAAGCCTGTTTATTGATTAAAATATGCTGAGGCATCCTTCAAGAGCTTAGGTTTGACCGTTTGCTCTTAAAACTAAGGTTGATAACCCCTCCGTGGATTAACAGTTCATTAGATACTCGAGGTAGGAACGCACAGTAGCTTGTCGTGGAGGAAGATCCATCTGTCTGCACCCGTGTTTTTTCAGTGCACTTGAAAATATTGTAGGAGAAGGGGTGAATGCTATTGCTGATTGCAAAAAAAAAAAAAAACCACAAAACCAACCCCGAAAAGCTCCAGGAACGACCTGAGGTGCCTCGGTAACGACTATTTAATGGTCGAGAGAAGATGAACAGGTGACAACTTAAAGTAAGTCCCTCGTAAAGACTGGGGTCTTTAATTATTTTGAATAATAAGCATTCCCGGGCGTGGTCTGGAAGTGTGGAGGATGGATTTGTGAAGGCTCGCTCTTTCTTTTTTACTGGAGATGTGATGGCAGGCGTTGGATCTGCTCCCGTACGGCCACTTCTGCTTCTCCTCTCTCCTTCTCTCTCATCGTCGGGGTGGAGATTGCCTTTCTCACCTGCTGGGTGGGTCTTCAGAAGCCCGTTGACTTGATCCATGCCGTTAAGAAATTGCTTTATGAACCCAAAACTGCCTCGATATTCCACCCTGGAATATTCCCGGCGTTCATTCGGGCGGCTGGAAGATCGGGCCGCTCCGTGGAGCGGTTGCTGTGGTTGAACCAAGACCTGCAGGACCTGAGCTTGAGGTCTTGGGGGAGGTTTCTGATGTTCTTCAGCACAGTTAACGTGCACTCGGGGCTTTTGCCACACGGCGCCCGAGTTGGCTGACCTCACCTACCAGCTAATGTAGGCTGAAACGAGTAATTTACTCCGTGGTAAGGATTAGCAGGGACATCTCAGCGCCGGGTAATCTTCCTGCAACTGTGAGCATACCCAGGAGGACGTGTCCTTCCCCGCCTCGCCAGAGAAAGTTTCTTTTATTGTCAGCGGCGGAGTGATTTACGAGTGAGCTTGAGTTGCTCGTTAGCCTGAGACTTTCTAAAAATCCCTGTTTAATTTGCTCGGAGCTGCCTTGCAGCCCCAGCTCTCCTCTAACAGCGCGTTTGTGCTTGGGGCACGCTGACCCTGAGGTGGATCACCGGGTTTTCTTCTCCACCGAGTCGCTCGCTCCCATTTTAATTGTAAGTGGGAGTAGAAACGTGCTCTCCATGTTACGTCGCCCGACTTGTCCAGGCATTAGTCACACTACCGGCACCACAGCCTCTTCCTGCATGAAATGTCTTCCCTCCTGGATAACTGAGGTTGGTGTCGTTTGCTCTGGCTATAAACTCTTGAATTAATTTTTACACGGCTTATAAAACGCGGTGGCTTCATACATTCAACTCTGTCGAGAACCATCGGTACCAAATGATCAAGGAACGGAGTAAAAGTTGGTTTTTCTGGCTGCAGCCTTGCGCTAAAGGTAACTTCTGGTCCTGGGTGAGCGTGCCGAGGGAGGAAGGGGGGAGGAAGTCCTGCTCTTCTAACGGCTCCCGATCAGACTTGTTCTAATAACAAAACTAGCAGCTGCTAATACTTTCTAAACTTGTGATTTTTTTCAGGTCTTTCAAGGCTGTTTCTGCAATTAAGAGAAAGGAAATGGCTAATTTCTGGGATCGGTTAGACTGTGAGTCTCTTGACCAGTCAGGAATTTGAGTATAAAACCACCTCTCTGCTTTTTTGACACAACACTGTTGAGTATTTGCATCTGGTTTTCCTTTCACGGCTTTGTTTTAACTTCTTAATCCTTGAAAGAAAAGAGTTGGCGTTGCAGTTGGGTCGTTTCAGACTCTGAGCTTCATACTGTGAGTCCAGAACACGTCTCTGAGGTGCAGCGTGACTGTACGCAGGATAAAATACCGGTTTCGGGAAAGCACGAGGAGTCAAGTTGCTTTCAGGTGGCTTTGAAAGCCGCCGTGGCCGAGTTCTGGGTTGAAGCTCATCGCCGAGGTTGGGCGCCGCTGGCGTAAGCGCCCTTAAAATACAAACACGTGCGGGACTCCCAGTGCCCTGAGCACGCTCCTATCTTTATCGGTGCTGTGGCTCTTTTTGGTACGGAACAGCCTGGTCGTGGAGTTAAAAAAAAGGAGCAAAAAGTGGTATATTGAGCAAAATTGGGTTTTATTTTCCCTGAAGTCAACTCTTCTCATTCAGTCGGTACCCAGGACCCAATTCAGCAGCGACTCCGTGAACAAACCGTCTTGTACTGAAGCTTTCAAACTCAATTCCTGGATCGAATTCAATATTTTTCCTTTCCTTTGTTTGCGGTGTGGGGAAGGGCTCTTGGATCGAGGGTTGCTCAGTTGCCGCTTCTCATTCGAGTCTCAAGCTCGGGGCGTTATTAAAGGAGCACTAAAGTCAGAAGAAATTGTGCTTGGAATGTAAACCACAACTGTTAAGGGGGAGGGGAAAAAAAAGTGAGAAGTTGGGAAGTGTTAATTAATAGGAAAAAATCTGGTTTGGAAATGTCTGAGCCTCCAGAGCGAGGCTCGTTTAGGTGGATGAATTAATTTGGATCTGGAGGGCTGAGATACCCCAATGCCAACACTGAGTCTCGGAAGATAAAGCGTGTGGCTGCAAGCTGAGAAAACGTATAGAAGAGGTACGTATGTACGTATGGAACTGCCCTCCAGCTTTCCGCTGCGTTACGGCAGAGCTGCACGGGCTGTCGTGGCTCTTAGAGAATCAGAGGGCGCTTGCCAGAAGAAATCGGTGACCGCCGGACTGACGTGGGGCTTCCTGGAGCGACGTTCTCTACTTGGACCCAACACGAGCTTGGAATTTATTTTGTGACGATTATCACAAATTGAGATGCGCGTTTTCGTGGACGCGTGTGCTGACTCTTCTCCCTTTTGGGCTTGTTTTGGGTGGGTTTTCCCCAACCGATTTGCTGGGAAACTGAGGTTTTAATGCTAATTTATACGCGCTTTGAACTCCTAGCAGGGGATCTTGGTGGTAGAGCATCGCTTGTGTGTTAGCGCTGGCTTGGGGTGAGCAAAATCCAACTGCAGCATGTGGAAAATATTGAGCCGTGTGACTGTTTTCAACTGAATTGTCTTTTTGTCCCGGAGCTAGACAAACCCCGCAGAGCGCAGCCTTCGTTTGCTCCAACAGCCTTCGTGGAGACAAGATTCCCCAGACAAAAGAAGTGGGTTTTGGCAAGATATCTGCTCTCGGCGTTGATTTTTTTTTTTCTTTTTTTTTCGGCGGGCGCGGAGTCGGGTGGCCTTGTGCATCGAGCCAGGGCTGATCTGTCCCACGGAGGCGAGACGGTGAAGCCTGGGGATATCTCTTGGTGGTGACCTCCTCTCAGCTGATGATCGTTCGGCCACTTAAATGGAGAATAGACTTGAGAGGTAAAGAACGGTCTCCAGGCCGGACATGATGCACTAGCTGGGAAGACAGCGTCTTTTTGAGCGTCTCCTGCTTCTCTTAAAGCCTTTCCGGTGACACGGCGGGAAGTTCAGGATGCTCCAGAAGTGAAGAAAGAACGTAGAAACCTTGAAATGGGGAATCTTCTGTGGTGGACCCAAACCTGGGAGGCACGAGAGGGTCTTGGGGGGCCATGGAGCTTGGAGAGCTGTCCCAGAATGTATGTCGGAGGTGGAGACATCGGTGGGAGAGACCCAAGGCCTCTCCTGCTCTGCAGATCCAAAGCAGAGGGAGTGGCGAGCCTTGGCGATACCCAAATCTGCCTTTTTGCGACCCTGTTCATCACCTTGGAGTATCTGCAAAGGTTTGTTTGCTTCCCTGCGAGAGTTTGAAGCTCCTCTCTGTGCTGAGCGAGTGCCGTCTCGCCTCCCCCTAACGAGGGAAAACGTCTGGGAGGACATAGATGGGACCTCGATGGATTTACAGGAACGAAATCAGCTTGAAATAGGAGCTTCCAGGTGAGGAGAAACACTTAAATGATTTCTAGGGCTGATATTAGCAGGTTCCTCGTTAGCAAGCGCGCTGCTGGAAAATCTGGGGGAGTCTTCAGGGAGGGGCTGGGCATCGAATTTTAGTGGAAAATGTAAGAACGCTTAAAACATCAGTAAAATAATTTTGTTTAGTAAAGCCGTGACACTCCAAAGATTAAGGTTAATCACGTTATGTGCATGCTTTGAGTATAAAATCTTGTGTGTGTTGATTGATCGGGGAGGTGATTAAATACAATCGGATTCTTCCGGTATCTAAGAGCATCAGGAATGGCCGTAACTCGTTTGGCACGCGTCGTCAGTCTTCGCTCTTGCAGAAATGAGGGGTCTGTGCCGTGCGGTCGGTTTAGCTGAGGGAGAGACGGTCAGCTGAGATCCTGGCGTGCTGCAGAATGGCTGTTCCTCTCCTTCAGCCGACGTAAAAATGCCGAGTTTTGTGCTTTTTTTTTTTTTTAACACCCAAATGCCTCTTTCTGAAGAACAGGCAGCCAGGGTTTTTGTACGGTACCTTGGATTTCAGTAATTTAGTACTCAAGTCAGGATCTGATGGAAAAAGTGAATTTGTAGGAAAACTTTGTAATTTAACAACACCGGAATTACAAATGCCAACCTTTTCGAGTTAACGTGAGTCTATTTTCAGATGCTGCATGAATCGTTTGCTAGCATTGCAGTGTTTGTTTTCTTGGCCTTAGCCTTTCTTTAGGGAAAAATCCTTATTTTCACTGTTTCTGGGGGGTTTTGTGACGTCCCTTACACCCCGTACTCTTCAAGTCTTGACTTAAATTCACGCATTAATCAGGATTGGAACATTTTCCCCCGGAGTTAACGTGATTGCCAGCCTGTAAATGGTACCTGCGCATTCAGCTTTATCCTGATGGGGGGGAGGAACCAGCAAAAAATTGGCAACGTAAAGCATTTAAATCACCGATTTTTAGTTTGTTCTTGTAGCTGCAAACCTTACTAGGAGATCGGGCGTCTTCCTCCTGTGGGCGAGTGCTGTGCTCGGCAGTCTTAGCTGCTGGAACCGTACAGAGGATGCTGGAGAAAGAACTTAAATTACGGATGCCACAGCGGTCAAATCATGAAGATTTTTCGAAGACTGAAAGTACTGATTTATTTATTTCAATACTTTGCTATGGGGCTGGTTTTGTAGGAAACGGGTGAATTCTGGCTGCGGAAGGAAGAGTCGCTCTTCGGAGTTATTCTTGTTTTCCACCCCCCCCCCAAAGGAAATTTAAAAGCCACTGAACACGCAGAAGGTAAATGATGTTCTTAGGAAAAAATAAAATAAATGGGTTTTAAGCGAATGGCCTCTTCCTGCAAGCTTCCGAGTTTGAACTTTGGGAACCGGAGAAGAAAACAAGTCCCTTCTGCATCTGTTTGAGGCTGTGGCTGTCAGTAGCTGGGGGGGGGGGGGGGAATTTAAAAAATAGTATTTGCTAGAAAAAAACAACCCGTGTTTGAGATTTAATCTGTTTTATGTTATCAGATAAATGCGATTAGTGATAGAACTGTAATTTGTGGCGTTCACGGAGCAGGTCTGTTAATGGAGATACTTGTGAAACAGCAATGCTGACAGAATTGGGGGTTTTTTAGGTTCGTAATCACTAAAAAGGACCAGAAGTGGCCAGAACGGACCACGAGTTGTATCAGAAAGCATAGGTAGGCAGAAGGACGCAGTGCCGCTGGGTGTTTCGAGCTTTCGGTGGATTTGCCTGCCTGCAGGGAGGTGCTAGGTCTTCTCCGAGAAGAAATGGTGGTGTGAGTATTTAACGAGCTCGTTCAGGCTGGGTGCAGGGTTTGGTCCGTGTTTTATCCTTCGAGCTGCTTTGGGTGTCCACATTCCTCCGGGGTGGGCTTTGTTAGGAAGCCGAACCGGCAGCGACCTGCGAGTAAAGAGCGAGTACAGCACGCGTAAGATCAGCTGAACCTCAGAAAAACCAGCACCAAAACGTCAATTAAAACCTGGCAGTAATTGCTGTGGTGTGACAAAGACCTGAGCAACCTGTTTGAACTTCTGAGGTCAGTCCTGCTGTGAGCAGGAGACCTCCGGACCTCACTTTCGACCTTCGGTATTTCTTGCCCGGGGGCAGGTGAGTCTCCCTTTGCTTTAGCTAAATTTTCCACGCTCGCTTGCTAGGGCTAAGCTTAAAGTTAGTCGGAGCTGTTAAGCCGGTCCTTCTTTGGCCTCTTGGGTTTTGTACACGTTAGTACCTGCTGAATTCCTTTTGGTGGTGGTGGGGGGGGGGGGGGGGAGAAGTGTCACATCTCCCGTATCCTTTATGGTCTGTCGTGCCCCTGAAGGTGAAATTAAAGGGGTTTGGGGTTTTTTTTTTAAATAGTTTAATGTGTTTATTGGCTCTAATATCCGGCGAGCTGGGTCTGGAGGCGTTGGTGGGTATTTCACAAGCGCAAGCGATGTTAAAAAGGCGTTGGTTGTGGTTACGGTTGTCTTGCTAGAGATCGCCTTTGCGGTAGGAGCTTCAATCTCGTGCTTGATGGGGGTTTTTTAGGTAATTTCTGTGAAAAGATGGAGCGTGAGCGTCGCGGTTCTTGCTTTGGGGCTGCGGATGGGTTCGAGACTTCTTGTAAGCTGCTAAGCCAGGCTTTGGGGTGCCTAAAGCTGGGCAGCAGTCCCAGGCGTTGGGTGAAACCCAGGTCTTGGACCCGGCTTAAAGGACTTTCTGGGCTAGAAAGACCCTTTTGAGTACTCCACAGGTTATCTTTTCTTGTTTGGGGAAAGCTTAACACGAGGGAATGGACCTGTGCTTACTGGAGCTCTCAAAGAGGTGTGTTGGGTTGGTTAGCTCAAATTAAATCATTTTTCTCAGTACATTTAAATTCTGAAGTGTGCACACTTTGGATGGCGGTCTGGACCGTTGCCTTGGATCTCTCCACCCATCCACATCTGCGTTGCGATGCTTTTCATCATCAAGGGTTCTTGGTTTTCTGACTCATACATATCGTTTCCTAGAAATAAAAATAGAAATCTGGAGAACAAAAAGGAGAAGGATGAAAGTTAGCGATGTTTTTTGGCTGCCATTCTGAATTAACACGCGTTTCTTTTCCTTACAGATCTTTCTTTCAATAGTAGCTTCGAAAATGAAGGTCAGAGGGTTCAGCTGGTGAAGGAGAACCGAACACCTCAAAGGGTCAACTCTGATTTCAGGTAATTACCCTGAATTTTACTACTGTGCCCATAAGTGCGTGATTTACGGGGTGCGGCTTATTTCCAGCATTTTGGGGCAGCTATGTCTCTTTTGGGGGCGTCACTGGAGAGAAGGTGATGTAAAGCAGGACTGCAGGAATTAATTACAGCCGGGGATGAGCTGCACTCGTCGCCTTCTCGGGTGCTTTGGATTGAGCAAATCTCGTACAAGCTGCAGCGAACGTGTCCCTGGATTTGCCAGATTTACCGATAGGCGTTTGCTGGTGCGAGTGAGTAGAGGCTGGGTTATACGAACCGTCATCCCATTGTGGGGATTCAGAACGGAGCAGGAGCTTCGTTAAGGCTGGATCAGACTTGATTGTCCTGATACTTCATTAGATGAAGAATTTTAAACCTGCTTTGCCAAGGGAGCTGATTCCAGCAGGGAAAACAGGAGGCGGAAACAGCGGAGAGCTGAGGTGAGAGCGTGAGGCCAGGGAGAAGCTTCACACATGTGAAATAATTAAGAATTTTCTGTCTCTTGGTGTATTTCTCTGGTGTTTAAGAATATCAGACACGGGTTTTTTTGCTCCCCTTCACATACACGTGTAGCTGCATCTCCCATACCCCTCGGCCAACGCTTTGAGCGAGTCCCAGTGGTCTCCCACAGCTGCACCGAGTCCGAATTTGGCCACTTTTCTGCTCAGTTGGGTGGTTTTGGAGCCTGCTTCCATCTCAGATGCCCGTCAGACAGTGCCGTGCAGAGCTGCCCTCTCTTGGGGGTTTGTATTCCACCCAGCTCAGGAAAATAAGACACAAATGGGATGGGTTTTGGTGCCTTTACTCAGAACTCGCTCTTCTAAGTGCGTTTTGTTTCTGGTAGTTTGCCCTAAAAGGCTTGGTAATAAATGGGGAAAATCACCCCAAATACACAACTACTGTTTTTTCATGGCTTCAGCTTTTGGAAGCACTTGGTTGGCTTTGTGCCGCCTGAATATTTTGGCAAGGTTGGAGATTTATTATCTCCAATAATAATAACAACTATCTCCAGGGTGTGTGTGGTTGCAGCCATAGCCCAGACAGGATGAGCGATCGGCTTTCTGAAGTCTTGGGTGGAAAAGGCCGTATTTTAAATATCCAGCTGCTCTAGGAATGCCTTGACCGCGGAGGATTTTTTTGTTAGTGGACAGCAAGAAGCAAAACTGGGGGGAGGGGGGACGGGGGGGGGGGGACGGGGACGGACACGGACCTTCATCTTTCCAGGAAAAGAGTGGCTCTTGCAAGTTTTAGGCCGGAGTAGTGAGTGGGCATCAAATCTTTTTTGTTCTCAAACTGCGAGCCTTTCTGCAAGGGTGGAAGTAGCCTCACACTCGGGTCGTACCTATAGGATGCTTAAATCTGGCACTGTAGTTGAAAAATGATAGTAGAATGGGTTAAAAAAAAGTCATTTTTCTGACTTAGAATAGATAAACCTCTCTTCAGCAACTTTCTGAGTTGCGTAGTCACTGACGCCAGGTCCTGCCGTCTTGTCTGTCCATCTTGGTGCGCCGGGTGCTCTGAGGATTGATGGAATTGAGTTTGGGATAACAATGTTGGGTGCCGCTGTCTTGAAATAGATCTCTGGGGGAAGGCTCGGACTTGTCTTAACTACGAAGATAACCGGCAGCCGGCTAGTTTGGACTTTACTCACGGGGCAGCTGCAGTGAGATGTGCCGGCGTGCAAATCCATATCCTTTGGCCCGCTCCGTCTGCCGTAACGCGAGCTAGTGGCGGTTTGGGATGTGCTGGCAGGTGAGGACACGGTGCCAAGCTTGGACGGTGTCGTAGAGTGGTGGTGGGACCTTCAGTTCGCACGTCTAGATCTTGGGCTGGTGGACAGAGGACCCGTCACTCGGTGGTGCTGGGGACGTCCCCGTTGATCCCGCTGGATGGGGATGCTTCGGGGTTGTGGTGGGTTGAGTTTGGCTGGACACCAGGTGCCCACCCAGCCACTCCCTCACTCCCCCTCCTCAGCTGGACGGGGGGGAGAAAAAAAATACGATGAAAGGCTTGAGCTAAGGACGGGGAGATGATTCAGTAATTACCGTCACAGGCAAAACAGACTCTGCTTGGGGAAATTAATTTAATTTCTTGCCAATCAAAGGTCAGAGAAGGGTCATGAGAAATAAAACCAGATCTTAAAACCCCTTCCCCCCACCCCTCCCTTCTTCCCGGGCTCAACTTCACTCCCAATTTCTCCACCTCCTCCCCCGCAGCGGCACAAGGGGACGTGGAATGGGGGTTGGGGTCAGTTCACCACATGTTGTCTCTGCTGCTCCTTCCTCCTCACCCTCTTCCCCTGCTCCAGCGTGGGGTTCCTCCCACGGGAGACAGTCCTCCACAGACTTCTCCAGCGTGGGTCCCTTCCACGGGGTGCAGCCCTTCAGGAACAGACTGCTCCAGCGTGGGTCCCCCACGGGGTCACAAGTCCCGCCAGAAGACCTGCTCCGGCGTCGGCTTTTCTCCATGGGGTCACAGCCTGCGTCTGGCACATCCACGTGCTCTGGCCTGGGGTCCTCCATGGGCTTGCAGGGTGGGCGTCTGCTCCACCGTGGACCTCCATGGGCTTGCAGGGGGACAACCTGCTCCACCGTGGACCTCCATGGGCTTGCAGGGGGACAACCTGCTCCACCGTGGACCTCCATGGGCTTGCAGGGGGACAACCTGCTCCACCGTGGACCTCCATGGGCTTGCAGGGGGACAACCTGCTCCACCGTGGACCTCCATGGGCTTGCAGGGGGACAACCTGCTCCACCGTGGACCTCCGTGGGCTTGCAGGGGGACAACCTGCTCCACCGTGGACCTCCGTGGGCTTGCAGGGGGACAACCTGCTCCACCCCGGACCTCCATGGGCTTGCAGGGTGGGCGTCTGCTCTACCATGCTCTTTGCCACGGCCTGCAGGGTGGACATCGCTCCACTGTGGACCTCGCAGGTGAGGACACGGTGTCAAGGTTACAGGAGGCTGGGCAGGCAATGGACTTGGACAGTGTCATAGAGTGGTGGTGGGACCTTAAATTCCCCTCTAGATTTTGGACAGAGGACCTGTCACTCGGTGGTGCTGGGGACGTCTCTGTTGATCCCACGGGATGGGCACAGTTTAGGGTTAAGGCAGTGGCTCTTCATCCCTTAAGTCTAGCTTAAAATTTGGTAGTGAACAGTTCTTCACAAATGTGTGTTGGGTTCTGGGATCATTCATTTTTTCAGCAGAAATGGATCTTGCCCAGAGTTGTCTTGGAAACTGCACGTGGGTGCGCAGAGGATCTGTTTGAGTTGTAAACTAAAATACATAACTGTTGAGCCAGGGGAGAAAGCTGATTAAAAAAAAACCCGATAAAATATTCACCGAGAATTTTCTGTGGCTCAAAAATTGCCTTAAAACTGGGCGGCTGAACCAAACGCGAGCTACTTTACGTTTCAAATAATTTATGTGCCGGCTCACACACCCGTTGTCCTTGAACACCTGCGGTAAAATGACGTACAAAACCCTAACACCGTGTAGACCCACCTCTGGATGTCTCCTGCTGGATGTCCAGCCTAACTTTGTAATCAATAGTTCTGTAATAATATTGTAAGATGGTAATCGGTAAAAGTTGATTACTCTCTGCTCTTTGAAATATGGCAAAATCTTGACGGCGTAGGTGGGTTTTGTGGCAGGGGGTTGTTTGCTGTTAAGCAGGTGGGAGTTGTAGTGCAAAAACGCGTGGGTCTGTGGCTATTTAAGCTCTTGCATCAGGTGTAAAACTGCTCAGATCCCACTTCAACGTTATCTTTTTTTTCCTTTGAGCCATGGAAAAATGAGCCTAGAAATAGCCGCTCTGCACAAAAAATAGTGGGGACGACGAAATAACCTTAAATGAAGTTGTTTTCCTTGCTGTCCCAGCTGCGTAGACGTCCTGAAAAGCAGAGGGAAGCCCCATGGTGTAGGGCAGAGGAATAAATAAAACTCCTGGCGTGGAAACCTGCTGTATTTAGGGTGCGGAGCAGACCAAAGCGATCACGGAATTCAACATCTGACTCCGAAGCTCTCCCCGGGCACAAAAAGGAGCCAGGAAGCGCTGGGGTAACGCCATCCGCACGGATAGAGGCGCAGGTAGCCGCAGAGGTCAGCGTTTCCCCTCGGCACGGGAGCGAGGATTGGGGATGCTGATAACGGCCGCTGGCGGCGCGAGGGTTGGACCGGATCCAGACGATGCCGTCTGGCCGGTGGCGTGAATGCCCGCGCTCCCCAGCTGCCGAAATGGGTCAGATGGAAAAGTAAATCCCCTTTGCGCTTCCCCACTGACATAGATTGCGTCATTAAAAGGGAGCAGGGAACATGAATTAATGACGAGTGGGTTTTTCGTTAGAGCCGAGGTGCGATCGAACCACAAAGGGTCACAACAGATACCAAACATCCACCGCAAGCTGCGAAGTGAGGGATTTCAGGGTCCCGTTTCTGCGGGGAATGGTTAAAAAATAAAGTGGAAATGGAAATGCACGTTGCTGAGAGGTGGGAAGCACCGCTGTGGGGTAAGGGTTGCAAATTCTCTTCCTCAGGATGCAAATAAATTAACTTACAGCAGCGGCAAAGTAATTCCTGCACTGAAAACTGCACCAGCAGGTCAGGTAGGGATAAAGAAATAATATAAAGTACGAAGCTGAGCTGCCACTCGACTGGTCCGAGAGTTTCTGTAAGAGTCTGGTGAAAATGTGGTCACCCTACAGACGAGCTCGAGCTTTGACCTTGGATTTCACGGGGTGAAACGTCCCGTTTCTTGCAGAAATTGCTGCTAAACGGCGATAGCGTCAAGGTCTGCAGGGCCGCTGCGTCCTGTACGACTCGTGGAAGGGTTTGTGGTAGGCGCCCAACAACTCAACCTTCGGATCTCATGTGATATGTAGAGATACTTCAGTTTTTAAATATTCTGTATCCTATCTTGGTGTCGTGGTTTGACCCCAGCCGGCAGCTCAGCCCCACGCAGCCCCTCGCTTGCTCCCCCCCCGGTGGGATGGGGGAGAGAATCGGGAGGGTAAAAGTGAGAAAACTCCTGGGTTGAGATAAAGACAGTTTTAACGGGGAAAGCAAAAGCCACGCGCGCAAGCAAAGCACAACAAGGAATTCCTTCGCTCCTTCCCCTCGGCAGGCGGGTGTTCAGCCATCTCCAGGGCAGCAGGGCTCCATCACGCGTAACGGTGCCTTGGGAAGACAAACGCCATCGCTCCGAACGTCCCCCCCTTCCTCCTCCTTCCCCCAGCTTTCTATGCTGAGCATGATGTCATACGGTGTGGGATATCCCTTGGGTCAGTTTGGGGTCAGCTGTCCCGGCCGTGTCCCCTCCCAACTCCTTGTGCCCCCCCAGCCTGCTCATGGGTGGGGTGGGGTGAGGAGCAGGAAAGGCCTTGACTTAGTGTAAGCGCTGCCCAGCAGTGACCAAAACATCCCTGTGTTATCAACGCTCTTTCCAGCACAAATCCAAACTGGATTTCCAGCACAAATTCCAAACTGGGAAGGAAATTAACTCTACCCCGGCCAAACCCGGCACACTCGGAATTCTTGTGGTGTTTCATTAAACTGTTTCAAGAAGAAATAGCTCTGAAGTTGTGAGGGGAGGGAGAGCTGGAGCGGCTTGGCCAGGAGAGCAAAGTGGAGGGAGGGGGGAAAAAAAAGGCAGAGTTTAAGGGAGGAGTGAAGTTTACATATTTATCAATCGGTATTTAAACAACAGCACCTATTTCTACACCTTAATACGTAAAGGGAGATACCGAGGTGGGATTTCTCATACGCCGACGTTTGCGCCGGTTGGGGCATCTCTTTTTCAGATGAATCGCGCTAAAAAAACCCAACCCTGCTAGATGCGGATGTGTAATTTGGGGTAAAATACTTCTCATCCTGAGTCTGGTCTGTGATTGAGTTTGGATGGAGACACTGTTCTGTGGATTCGATTAATCCACTGCAGCACCCGGCACCTTTTAATGTCACCGTAAGTGTCTCTGAAGTGCTCCGTCTTGGCGTTGCGGGTACCTGGCAGGAGAAAAGGATCTTCTTCACCCTCCTGTCCAGGAATTCGGGGACTAGATGTCTTGGATAATCCAATCTGATTTAACTCGATGGCGTGTAAGATGGATATGGACGAGGTCTGGACTGCTTGAAAATCCACAGTGCTGTAGAAACGCTCCTGAATGCCTCTTTTTTTTTAAGAAGAACTTACATGCTGCTGTATAATCCCAGTAGCTAAACCCTGAAACGTTCAATTAATACGGCATAAATTCGCTCCAACAGCAGCTTTGATGCAAAAGGTGGATTTATTTTTTTTTTCCTTAGTATCCCGCTGCACATTGTGTGAAAGTCCCCAGCTCGGTCCAGCGTCTCGCAGAAAATGAATCCGTCTGCGCTACAACACCCCGCGGCTTTATTTTCCCCCCAGAATAATTGCAGCAACGGGGGAGAGGGATCAAAGCGCCGATGAGAAGTTCTCCTCGGGCTCGATGACGGTCTCCGCGTGAGCATCGTGGAATGAGGTCAAACTCTGCACCCTCCTCGTTTGGTTTTTCCAGTCCGTTCCTAAATGATATTAATGGTGATGGCTGGAAAAGAGTTTCCCGTTCAGCCTCTTAACTAATAAACGATTTTTTTGGATGGTGCAGTTCTTGCACGCGGCCGCGTGCGGGTCATTCCTGCCAACTGATGCTTTGTGTGCCCTACAGCGAAACAGCCTGGCCTTGGAAAACACCGAGATGAAACGGTCTGAATTTACCTCAATTTCCCTTCTCCGTCTGCAGGGCTTTTACTTCGTAGCCGTTCGAGGGCTCTATTTTCCCTTTAGCCTGCTAAAAATCGAGCGTTTTCCAGTACAGACACACTGACGCTGCCTTATTTTCCGACTAATTAATCCCCGCTCCTCGTGTGTGAATACATTGATCTCAAAAACCTTTCCTGGTTTGGGTCTTTCCGACTCCACCTTCGTTAAACCACCGTCGTCGCCTGTGTGGGAAGCGGTTAGTTGTTAATTCTGGGTGATCCCGGAGGAATTTGGTCCCCGTTTCCATGCGTTAATGGGCATAATTAGCATATCTTTAAAGCATAACAGGGACTCGAGGGGAAAACAGGCACGCGCCAGCCCTAATGCATCTCCGGGAATGTTTTATGAGGCTTCCTTATAGTGCGTACACAGGTCTTTGTTGCTGTCTGCTCGGGATGGATGGACAGAGGGACAGCCCCTTCGCTTTGTCTCTCTCTCCGGGAGGTTTCCCGGCCCGCTCCCTAAGAAAAGGAGGATGCGCTGACCTCTTGCTGGTTTATCCCCTGGGATTTTTGAGCAGCTTCATGGCAGGTCGCTTGTAGCGCGCGGGAGGATGCGGGAGGCAAAGCCGCTCTTCCCGGGATGCTCGTGGATGCGACACGTTATCCTTGTGCCGCCGTTGAGCTGTAGGTACGGGGAAAACTCATTTCATCCCCCCGTGTGAATTTGGGGTGGGAATTTCCCCTCCCGTGGGTTTTCTGGCCCAGGCTGCGGCTTCGAGATGCGGCTCCTGAAATCGAGGATGGTGGGAGCTGTACGGAGGACAGGAGGAGAGAGAAACTCTTCGAGCTGGGATTTAAACATCATTTTAAACCGATGCTAAGCCGGTCTTCAGGAGCAAATACTATTCTTCAGTCCTTTCCCAAAAAGAATGCTTAATAACACGGGAGCTGGAAGCAGACCGCTTCTTGCGCATTTTCAGATGAAACTTTAAGCGGCAAGGTCCATTTGTTGGAAAATGATTCCCACGGGGAGCAGCACGTGCTGGGCTGGACGCCGGGAAGGCTTCGGGTGTAACTTTAACAACATCAGCTGAATGTCCACGTCAGGAGGAAGCCGCTGCATTTTCCCGGCAGCGTTCACCAGAGGCATCAACTAAAACAGGCTAAAACGTCCTTAATTAAGAATTTGGAGGTTGGGAAGCGTTTGATGCACCGTTAGCTGTTACTGTCACCTCTCTCCCTTCCCTTTTGTGTGCTTGAGGCGTGGGATGGTCGCTGCACGTGTTGATCCCTGTCTCCTGGCTCGGCAGGGTCAGAATTAAAGGGAGTGCTGGCCACCACAAATCCGTTAGTTATTCTTTTCAGCTGCTGGATTTTCCACCCTAGCTGCCTTTTCCAGGCTATTTCTAGCTAATGTATCCTGGGGTGGGATCCATAATGATGCAATTTAACCATGAATTTCAGTTTTAGGTTTCGTAGCTCTGTGCTTTTCCTGCAGTACCACCCCTGGCTTGGATTTTGGGGCTTGGATTTGCCTTCACAAACCGAATTCCAGCCCTTCCCTCCTCCTGCACGCCCGCAGAAGAAACCCACGGCTTTATTTTTGCTTTAAAACGCGGCTTTTGCAGGCTGCGAAGGGTTGCGAAGTCGACTTTAGGCTGCGCCGCTGCGGGGTGAGTACTGCAGGGGACGACTGTGAAGAACAGGGGATTTACAGGAAGGAGACGTTCAGCCCGAAACCGGAGGACGGTGTAGATCCTGTTTGGTTCGTACTTCCCGATCGCTTCCCGATAACCCCCGGGAAGCGGATCATCTCACTCTGGAGCACGAATAAACGCCGTCTAGCAAATCGCTTCATTTTTAGTGCTTTCTCGGGCGTGACGCTTTTTCTGCTGAATTTTTACAAGCCCATTTTGCTTTTTACCTACTGAGTCGCGCTGATTTTGGAGTACACGTGCACGCCTCGTTAGCTGGTTAGCGTGAAGAGTGGAGCAGCAGTGGCACGGTCTGGTTATCGGAGCAGGAACAGGGTTTAAGATTAAATTCAGTCGATAATCTGTGCTCACGCCTGCCTCAGCTTCTCCTTGCACGTGCTGCGGTCCAACGAGACCGCACTGGCTTCGTTTCGCTGCTTGGGCATCCTAAACCTCGCGTGTCTCCTAAAAGCAGGATTTAAGTATTTCTATTTTCCTGAAATTAAAGTTGCTGTGGATGGTTCCAGCGCTCCAAACCTTGCTGCAACTTGCGTCCGGCTGTCTGCACGATAGAAATAGTTGGGTTTAACATCCTTAGTTAAACGTCGCCAACTCAAAATAGATTAAAATCCATTTTCCACTTCAGCAGCTTGCCTTCCAGGCACTGTCCAGGACGGGCTGATAACCTCAGAGTAACTCGTTTTAAAAAAACCCTACCGAATCGCTTTCTGACTTGATAACGCTCATTTCTCGGGGGACTTTTTTAAAGATTGATTTCTTAAATCTTTTTGTTAAGGCTGAGGCAAGAGAGGAGGGGCATTTAGGGGGGCTTCTTGCGAATGCAGCCGCTCTCGCGTTCAGATCTGGGAGCATCTTTCTCGGTCACTCCTCTAAGGTGGGTGGTAGAGTCGTCTTCGGGGTTTCCCCCCGCTTTGATGGATACGTCCCCGATCAAGTGAATCCTCGACGCAGTTTCTTTTCCGGCAGCTCTGCTCGTGCAGATCTGCCTCTTATTTCAGTCTCAAACGTCTGCCCGTTCAAGCCAGCCTGAAATAATCCATCTGCCCAAATAAAAACCAGCATCTTTGATGGTTTCCTTGCTTACACTGCCCTCTTCAAGTCGTTGGGAGATATTTTTTCCCCCACTTAGGATGTTTTTCAGAGGCTGGTGCTGTGGCAGCCGGCTGTGTGTTCCCGGTAATTAATTGCTCCTGCTTTTTCAACTGCAAAATATTCCCAAACCGAACGTGCCCATGATCCCCCCTTTCTTCGCTCTCCCTTGTCACTCTCAAACACATCACCTTCCTCCATCCTTGGGACCCTCGTCTTCAGGCTTCGCCCACGTCGCTGCTTGGGCAGGCTGGACTTTCGGCAACGCTTCATTTTTCCCTCTGTAGAGCGAGGGGTTTCTCTGCTTTCTGCGTCCCAACCGCTGCCTCGCGCCCGGCAAAAGCCGCCGAATTTATTCTCTTGCGATTCCTCTGGCTGCCGTGGCCGGTCCCCATCTCTGGTGTCCTCTAGAGCTGACCTCCTCCTCCAGACCCGGGGCCGCGTTCCCTTTTATCCCATCGATACGGTGAATTTTCCAGACCCGTTTCTCCAGCCCCCCCCGCCCTTCCGCCCCGCCGATATCGTCTCTGCTCCCCCCCATCCCCACCTCCCCCAGCTCAGCTTTAGGGTAGAAGAAGGAGAGGTCCTTCTGCAGGTCCCAGGCTCCTCCTGGCCTGGCAGTTCCCTCTGCCGGCTCCCGTGCCGCATTACAGCCCTTTCCCTTCCCGCCTCTTCCCCGGGGGGCGGGAGGGGGGGGAAACCAGGATTATTTTTTTTTTGGCAGGCGGCATTAAAATCACGTGGATCCGGCCAAGCGCAGGGAGCGCGGTCCCGGTGAACTTGAGCCTCTCAACACTAGATACCGTCCCAGCGAGGTCCGTCCTTCCGCGTCTCGCTTATACCTTTACCTAACGAAGCGCGTAAACATTAATCACCGTAATCGAGTAAGGATTTTTCCTGATTTTTCCACATTGCCGTGAATAAACATGTCGTCTGCGGCCAAGCGAGAAGGTACGACGCGGAGTACCTCGGTCTGCCTCTTCCCAGTAAGGTTAACGAAGGCTTTCTGGTCGCCGCATCTTGAGATGGCGCTACGTGCGGGTTTTCTTACTCTACGGATTATTTTCTTCTTATGAATTATTGTCTTAATCTGTAGATGAAGGTGGTGCTACATTTGGGTTTTCGTAAGCCTAAGAAATTCAGAAAACCCGAACGTAGCACCACCCATAGCACAACCCATGACACAGGTTAGATTTCTGATCTAATAGGGATTAGGTTTCTAATCTATAATACAGATCAGATTAAGAAAACACAAATGTAGCACCATCTTAATCGATGAATTAAGCCTGAACGTAGCACAATCTGTAATACAGATTAGATTTCTAATCTAATAGGGATTAGGTTTCTGATCGGTAATGTAGATTAGATTAAGAAAACCTGACCGTAGCTCCATCTTAATCCGTAGGTTGAGAAAACCCGAGTGTAGCACAATCGATAATACAGATTGGGTACCCAACCTGATCTAACAGAGATTAGATTGCTGATCTATAGTACAGATCAGATTAAGAAAACCCAAGCGTAGCACTTCCTTCATAAAATTAAGAAAACCCGAAGGCAGCATCTGTAGCGCAGTCTGGAAGAGGGGTCAGATTTATAGGTTATACCTTCCTCTTCGCTAAAATCCGGGTTTGCGTTCTCCGTCCTCCGGTTCTTGCTTATTTTGCTGCTGCGTTTTGCCCGCAGAGCAGACACCAAACCCAGTTTCATTAAACTCCCCGACGAGCTTCTCCGTACCGATAATTGTATATGTTTCCTGAGATAGAAGAGGCGGCTTCGTGGCGGGAGCCGGGACCGTCCCGAGCCTGCACGCGGCAGCGGTGCCCGTGTTTCTGGGGAGAGATGAGGCTGGGGGTGCGTTGGGGCGATGCTGCTGGGGGCGAGACCCCGCTCGCCTTTAGGTCGAGTCAGGCTGCGAAGCCTTGGTCCGTTGAGACGGGCCGAGCAACTGGTTAAAAATTGAGATTTTCTGATGGGGTTTTTTCTGATGTTTTGACTCACAGGTGGGGCGGTAACGTAAGAGGAGCCGTAACGTAACGGCCAGGCCAGGGGAGAGATTCAAAGCATCCTTTTACGGGGGGAGGGAGGAGAAGAATGGCGTAAATCGGTGTAATTCCAGCTAATCCCTTAAAAAAATAAGTCGCTAGAGTTTGGAAACCCAAGAGGAGACTGGTAGGATCCCTCCAAAGGAGCAAGGAGACGGTGAAAAAGATAAGGGATAAATTAAATAAGTGAAAATGAAAGGGTAAATGTGATAGAATACTTAACCACCCGGACGGGTGGCTAGAGCCTTCGCTTTTAAGCGGACGGGGAAGAAATTAAACCGATGATGAAGTATTTTCCCTTCTCTTTAAAAAAAAAAAAATAACAACTCCTTGGCTTCCTCTCACGGCTGGCTCTGGGAGAGCTATTGTGTTAAGAGGGAGCAGGAGGAAATCGGTCGGTCGCAATCCTTGAAACGATGAATTTCGGGAAGGAGCTTGCCCTGAAGGTGGGAAAATGCCTGGGAAGAACTGAAAGGCCAGTGCCGGTTCCTCGTTTTCCCGTAGGTGTCTCGTGTTCGCAGGTGTCCGTAGACTCCTTTGCTTCGCTGGACTATTGATGTTACGTTAAAAAATATATAATTCTGGAGGTAGCCTTCATTTCTGATGCCTTGGGTTGATGCCTCAGATTAATTGCTTTGTTTGTTTCGTCAGATACAGTATCTAAAGGCATTTGTGCCTGAAGCCACGGAAGATAGATGGACAAGCCAAGCAACTTCTGACTCTGCATCATTTTCTGGGGCAAAATTATATGGCAATGTATCCTACAAGGTAATGTAGCCCCTTGCAGTGAGTAAAGAGGATTCCTTTTGCTTGGCCACCACTTTTAAGAACAGTTTACCACTTGAGAGCTTCCCTTTAATAGGCGACCTAGAGGAATCGGCACCACCCCGAAGCAAAATTCAAGGAATTTTGCAAGAGAGGGAGATCCAAATTGCCTCCAAATCGTGTTATGTTTGAGTTAAATCTCCCCTGCAGAGAGCGGGCAGGCTACCCCGCTAACGGGGGGAGAAAAGCAGGAGCAAAATGAAACCTGGGGGTAGAGAGGTTTCACAGGACAGCTGAGCTAACAGCTCTCTGGACGTGATACTCCTATATCCACGGCTATAAAATATCCCGGGTGAACGAAGGGCGTCTGCCGCGGCGATCTTGCCGCTTGAGCGATGCTTCAACTCGCTTGGAGCCCTGAAAAGTTAAAACCCATCGTCTAAAGACCAAAATCTGATGTTGCCCCGGTGTGTTAGTGGGTCGGTGTTGGTTTTAGGCCAGGAAAAGCAACGGACCGCAGACTTTAAGCAGGGGTTTAAGACTGGCTGAGGTTTTACGGGGACTCGGAAGCAGTTGAGGGACGTGGCAGGTAAAATTGCACAGATGCTTCATCTCTCTGGCTCTTCGTCCCTTGCTGCGGTACGTGGGGGGACCACGTCTGCGCGTCCAGACCACGACCAGAGACACGGGGCTGCTCTACGGCAGCAGCATAAAAACCCAAACCCCTGGCCAGATGCCTGTCGTGCGCGTATACCTGCCTATATATACTTACATACTGACTCAAGACCAAGTACACGTGCAGAAGTTTGCTCCGCTGAGGTTAATGCCTCGGCGCCGAGTGGGGTTTTTTTCCAGATCACGCAGGGCTGGCAGTCCTAAACCAAATCAGTTCTGCCCCAACTGAGAAAGCACTCGATAACCCCACGAGTGGAGAGATGGGAAACGTTTTCTTCCTCACTTTCCCCCGGGTGTCACTCGAAACTGGTGAATACCGAGGCTCTTAATTCATCTTGCACAATATATAGTGGTCTTCTCTAATGAATAGCTGCATGTCTTAAGCTTAACGTGTGCTACATGTGCTCAGCGTTAAATTAGGCGAAGGATGCACATCACGGAGGGTGTCCTTACACGAGGAAGGTCCCACACGCCCAGCGAGGGTGGGGATTCACCGCGTGGTGGTGGTGAAGCCGCCGGTTCACGGCGGCCGGTCCTGGCTCGGTGGTGACCCCTTCACGCAGCTGTAGTTTAAGAAGACGGACGGGCTGCGTGTGGTCTTTGGAGAGCTCTGAAATGTGCCCTGGGAGAAGTCCGTAGGCTCAGCAGAAATGCCTTTTTCCCCAAGTTTCTGGTCTTCAGAATGCTATTTAAATTATCTACCTAAAGATTATCTATCTAAATTATCTACCTGCGTTATCTACCATAAGATTATCTACCTAGGTTATCTACTTTAAGATGACGTACCTAAAGATGACCTACCTAGATGATCTACCTAAAGGTGATCTACCTAAAGATGATCTACCTAGATTGTCTACCTAAAGATTGTCTACCTAGATGATCTACCTCAAGATTATCTACCTAAATTAATTTAAATTATCTACTTAAATTAACTACCTAAAGTTTTACCTACCTAGATTATTAACTACCTGAAGTTACTATCTACCTAGATTATCTACCTAAATTAACTACCTAAAGATTGTCTACTTAAATTAACTACCTGAAGTTATTATCTACCTAAATTATCTACCGAAAGCAGACAGTGTGAATTAAATGTGGGTCTGTCCACTGCACGGTTCAGCTGAAGCATCCCGCGGAAGCTCCACGTTCACCTAAAAGACAGACTTTGGCACTAAATTGGGGTGAGCTGACCCGTGGTGGCGGGGTGGGGGCTACCAAGAAGCCGAAAGGAGATAACTGTGTCACCCTGCGCTCCTTTAGCTGGAGCTAGAAGTTGGCCAACACCAACTTAACTTCTCTTCCCCGTGTTGGCGAACCCAACCCTGGAGCTGAAGCTGGTCCCTGCCAAGAGCGAGTTTTGCTCGTTAGAGCCTCGTTTAGAGGCAACGAGGGCTCTTTATGGAGAACATTGGAGTCCTCGTCGACCAGATTAGGCAAGAATGGGGATAAAACTCACGCTCGCTAAGGAGCGGAGAGGCAACGCCGATGCCTGGCGTGGAAGAGACAGCAGATTGCCTCGGAATATCCTTTCTTACCCCGGGATACGGAATGCTGACATCATTTGTTGGGGCGACACAACGCTGTCACTAAGCGAGTGGGGCTTAGTGAGGTCTAGTTGCCCGAGCTAGTCTGGCGGAGGTCCGCCGGTTTATTTCTAAGCAGCGCCTTGTACCGAAAGCCGGGGTTGAAGTGACTTCGTCTCCTTTCTCCTTGTTTTGCAGGGTGTCTGGTGAGGAATGCAATGGGATCAATAGCATGTCGGCGGAGAGCGGCCCTGGAACGAGACTGAGAAATTTGCCGGTAATGGGGGATGGACTAGAAACCACCCAAATGTCTACGACGCAGTCCCAGGCTCAACCCCAACAAGGCAGTGCTGTAGGCGTTAATCCCCCTCCGCCGGAGACCTCCAACCCCAACAAACCCAAGCGACAGACCAACCAGCTGCAGTATCTGCTCAAGGTGGTGCTGAAGACGCTATGGAAGCACCAGTTTGCGTGGCCTTTCCAGCAGCCCGTGGACGCCGTCAAGCTGAACCTGCCTGTAAGTAGAGGCGGAGAGACCAGGCGATGGTTCTCGGTGGAAGGAGCGAGACCGTTGGGGTGTGGCGCCTGCGTCCGCCCTTCTCCTGAAATCACAGAATCCGTCTTGAACGGTTGGACGCGATGATCTTAAGGGTCTTTTCCAACCTAAATGACTGTACGATTCTATGATCTTTTAGAAAATAGGCACACGAGGGGGAATCTCCACTGGCTCAGCTACTGCTTTGCCCTTTACCACCCTCCTCTTTCCGCCGGGACGCGGAGAAGAAAGTAAGAATAATATTTGAGGAGTCAGGGAGAGAGAGGCTGCAGTCCTCTGTGCCCCAGCCAAGCACCAAAAATTGTTAAACACCAAAAAATTGTTAAGTGCCAGAAATTGTTAAGTGCCAGAAATCATTAAGCGCCAGAAATTGTTAAGCGCTAAAAATTATTAAGCACCAAAAATTATTACGCATCAAAGATTATTAAGCAAATCATCTGTCAGCTCGGGCTCTGCCTTACTGCTCCCCAAAGCCCAGCACGTTTTTCTCTGCCTCGCTTAAACCCTTACTTGATTTCTGCTGCTTTATCAGCAGAGTCTTTTTTTGAGATTAAAACACTCGGAGCCTTTCACGGAGCGTCCGAGTACTCAAACGACCGCTGCGTTTCTCATGCCTTGCAGCGCCGTCGGTAACACATGAGCTGTTTCATAACAGATGCCAATTTTAAGTTAATTTGCAGTAAATCGAAGGGATTGAGCGCACCCTCAGTAAGTTTGCAGGCGACACCAAGCTGGGCGGGAGAGTTGATCTGCTCGAGGGTAGGAAGGCCCTGCAGAGGGACCTGGACAGGCTGGATCGATGGGCCGAGGCCAACTGGATGAGGGTCAACAAGGCCAAGTGCCGGGTCCTGCACTTTGGCCACAACAACCCCATGCAGCGCTACAGGCTCGGGGAAGAGTGGCTGGAAAGCTGCCTGGCGGAAAAGGACCTGGGGGTGCTGGTCGACAGCCGGCTGAACATGAGCCGGCAGTGTGCCCAGGCGGCCAAGAAGGCCAATGGCATCCTGGCCTGTATCAGAAATGGTGTGGCCAGCAGGAGTAGGGAAGTGATCGTGCCCCGGTACTCGGCCCTGGTGAGGCCGCACCTCGAATACTGTGTTCAGTTTTGGGCCCCTCACTACAAGAAGGACGTCGAGGTGCTGGAGCGTGTCCAGAGAAGGGCAACGAGGCTGGTGAGGGGTCTGGAGAACAAGGCTGATGAGGAGCGGCTGAGGGAACTGGGGTGGTTTAGCCTGGAGAAGAGGAGGCTGAGGGGAGACCTCATCGCTCTCTACAACCACCTGAAAGGAGGTTGTAGCGAGGTGGGGGTCGGTCTCTTCTCCCAAGGAACAAGCGATGGGACGAGAGGAAACGGCCTCAAGTTGTGCCAGGGGAGGTTTAGATGGGATATGGGGAAAAATGTCTTCACCGAAAGGCTTGTCAAGCATTGGACCAGGCTGCCCAGGGTAGTGGTGGAGTCACCATCCCTGGAGGCATTGAAAAGACCTGTAGATGTGGTGCTGCGGGACATGGTGTGGTGGTGGACTTGGCAGTGCTGGGTTAACGGTTGGCCTCCATGATCTTTTGCAACCTAAATGATTCTAAATCGGCACAGAAGCCGCCTTCTGCTGCACAAGGGTTGCATTGCTGCCCGCCGGCGTCTTGCCCGGCACATCAGGGACGGGAAAGGGAACGGTGCAGCCCTTCCCGTTGCCCGCTCCCTGCCTCAACCGGGGCACCATCACCAGGAGGAGTTAGAACAAAACCGAAGGAGCTAGCAAAAATCGGGGCGTAATTTAGAGATCGTTTATTGTAGTAAATCACAGCAACATCTCCTCTGCCACACGTCTGGTTCGGACCCTTCCAGGTCCCACACGAAGAGGTTTGTTGCCTCCCTCCCTTCCTCCCTTGAGATGCTCTCCCTTGAGAGAGATGTTTCTACGTAACACCCACTTCCCTTGCCTGTTTTACCTTTAAGATATAATAGCTCTTAAACATATCACCTATTACCCAGGCATTAGGCTATTTAATTTCTTCGTGGTAGGAACGAGCTCCTGTTGCATGTGGAGCGCGTCGATTCTATAGCAACGGTGTTTCCAGCCCTTTTTTTCCCCTAAACGTTATGCCTAAAAATAGAAGCAACTTCTTTTGTATTAATCCGGATGCGTTTAAGGGGCTGTAGCAAATCTGATTTCCCCACTTGTCCTGTCGCTGCGTTCGACGTGTGACCTCCTGCGAAGGGTCATTCATTTCCCATAAGATTTTTAGGAATTACTCGGCACCGTGATCAACCAAAAACCCGCAATCGGAAAAATTTTCTGCCTCGGGGGATAAATTGCTCCTCTGCCAAAGGTTTATCCTTCTGTTTAATTAAAAATCCCGGCTGAGAGGCTGGTGGGGACTAAGTCTGGCAGCTAAATATCTGCTGGGCTTGGGGGATCCCACCCAGGTGGGTCCGGGGATGAGATGGAGGAATGCCGGTCCTTAAGCTCCGTGCAGACGCGTGCGTGGCTGATGTTGTAGTTCCCACGCTGACATCTCCCTCTTTGCCCTTTGCAGGATTATTATAAGATAATTAAAACTCCGATGGATATGGGAACAATAAAGAAACGCTTGGAGAATAACTACTACTGGAACGCTCAAGAATGTATCCAGGATTTTAACACGATGTTTACAAACTGCTACATCTACAATAAGGTACGAAAAGTTCCCAAATCTGCGTTTTTTCCGAGGGAAATCTTCCACGTCCTCGTTGGACCAGCGCAGAAATGCAGGCGTTGCTTGTTCGAACGGTCCTTAAAAGGAACCGCCGCCGAGGTCAGCTTCTTTAGGAAAACAAACGGGATTAAACCGATGGGAGCTCGGGCACGTCTGTCTTCTGCCGACAAGCAAGACGCAGACAGGGCTGGCTTAGCAGCCTTCCCTCCCAGAAGAATTATTAGCAGATATCTTCAGTCTAGACATCATTTCGTTTCTTTCTTTTTTTTTCTTTTTTTCCTTCTTAAAAGGAAATTTTTAAGATTTTCTTAGGGTCTGACTTGAGCAGAGCCACGAGCGTTATCAGACGAATACTTGAGGAGTAGGTCTGTGCTTCCTATTTCTCTGGCTTTGTTAAGAAGCCGACTTAAGGCTGGTTTGAAACTCTGGTAGGGAAAAAAAACGGGGATATATGGAGCAGCGCATCGCGTTTATCGTGCCTGACCTTCACCTCGCTGTAGAAGATTCCCCTCCGGACAGTGAGAAACATCCGGAAAGCCACTTTATAAACAGTTGTGCAACCGCCTGGGGTGCAGGAAAGAATATCCGGAGGGATGAGGAGCAGCCCGGGGCATTTCCACAAACGGTGGCGGTGGGAGAGTGGCCTGTGTCGGCCAAAACCTGGGGGTGATGGTGGAGGGCGGCGAGTTGGAGCAGGTTCTCAGAGATGGTGCCAGGCTGTACTGAGCGCAAGATGCTCGCTCGTTGTCGTCTTAAGTAGCAAAAGGACCACAACCACAAACGAGGTGTTTACTGCCGTCCTCGAAGCCAGCGAGACGCGGTCAGAGCCTCAGCCTTCCCTCCAGCCTTTTCCTTCCCCGACCACCTCCACCCTTCCCACTGCTTGCCCGAGCGTTTCAGTTCCCGTTCGGTTTCGGCTCTTCGTTTCTCACGGGTCTTTTCTCTCCGTCCCCGTTGCTTCACCCTCGTGTGCTTTGACCTTTTTTTCCCTCCTCCTTCTCCTCCTCCTCCTCCTCCTCCTCCTCTCAGAAATGTTGCACAAGACCTTCCTGGTTTGTTCCAAATAGTCATTAGCGGTTTTGGTCCTTCCAAACCATCTCCTCGGCCGTCGCCCTTTCTGGTTTGAGTCAGCGCGATGCAACTGGAATGAGGGCAGGCTCTTAAAGGCTTCAAATGACTCATGTGCACCTTAAAGTCTCCTGCCACGTTCTCCCACCACGGTGTCTTCCCCCTGCCAGCTTTCTCCCTGATCTCCCCTGTCCTCCCTGACCTTCACCGGTCTCCTCCAGGCTGGAAGGCAGGAAATCATCTAAGGTAAAGAAACGTCTCTGTGGACCGCACAGAGCCTGCAAACCATCAGCCAGGCCGTCCGATGGGCAAGCGTCATTTTAACCGTCCGTGTGCCGATGGCAGAGCTGAAGCTGCCTTCTCTTGTTGTCACCATGTCGTGACAGTGACGGCCATTGCTTTATCGTCTTCACCTCAGTCCGGACTCTTGTTCTGTTCCTGCCTGCCCTTCCCTCTCTGCCAAATTTTATTACTCTCCACAAAACAACTTCAAACCTTCGTATCTCCTGTCTCTTCTCACCCACGCCACTGCAGGGTGCCCCTGGGCAGAAGATCTCATCCTCTCTAGGTGTCCTCCTTTCTGTTTTCCTTGACCTTTGCAAGTACAGGTTTCCCCTCCGGATCTGTAAGGACCACTTAGTGCCATCCTCTCCTTCTGCGCCGATTTAGCAACAGCTGAAGGTGCAGAACAGTCAGCTTCCTCCTTAAAAACCTCCTTTTTCAGGGAGGAAATTTCCCTGCAAGCCCGTGCCGAGCTCTTTTTATCCCCTACCCTGATGCTCTACGGAGAAACCTCTTCCATGAGACCCACCAAGCCAGGGGGATCTCGCATGGTGGAAATGACCAGCTGGCATTACTCCAGCTCTGTCCTTTTCCCTCCGTTTTCCTCCCTCCCTTCATTCGGAAAACGGCCTTTGCCGCATGCAGGTAACACCTTGCATCGGTTTATTCTCCGACGCGTCTGCTTGGCGACGTCCCTGCCCATCATCTGGTTTTGCCTACAAAATATAAGGGCTTTAGGGTGAGGATTTGTCCGCGTAGTCGGCCTTTGGGACAGTTTCCCGTACGTACGCCTTTCCGCTGTACCGTCACGGAAATAGCAGTGCTAAGGAGGGTGAAAATACAAAGTCCTCTCTCTGGAAGTATTTCCAGAGAGAAATTCTATATATATATTTCTATAAAGGCATATATTTCCATATATGCTTTTGCCTAATTTATCATAACCTGTTTTTCCTCCAGCCAGGGGATGACATAGTCTTAATGGCAGAAGCTCTAGAAAAGCTTTTCCTGCAGAAAATCTCCGAAATGACCCAGGAGGAAACGGAAATTGTTATAGCCCAGACGAAAGGAAGAGGACGCGCGAGGAAAGAAGCAGGTACGATGCTTATTCGTGCAGCGTTCGCGGTTAAGCCACGCTCAACTTCACGCCATGTCTTGACGGCAAGCCCTGGTCCTGGTTTCATCCCACGTAAACTGGGGTTGTTTAATTGGGGTGTTAATTAATCCCAGCCATCCTTCCGTGGGGTTGCCGTGGTCGGCGGCGTTCTCAGTGCCTGGCTCTATTCCGTAGAGCATCTAAAATTGGGTGGGAAGGAGAGTGGCTGCCTCACGCTCTTGCCTATCTGCGTGAGACTCCCTCCGGTGAAAGGCAGGGCGAGGTAAGTCCCTCGTCCGTGGCTTCATGGGCATCGTTTTTGGGGGAGGAGGAGCGTTGGGGACAGACTTCGCAGTAAATACAGCCCTGCTGAGGCACGTGTATTTACAGTGCTGGTGAAACGTCGCCGTCCCCTGCTTTTCCACGAAGGTAAAAAGCTGAGAGCGGTAGTAAAAGTGTTTAATTTCTGCTGTCGGGGAGCTGAGATGATGAAATATCCCTCGCAGTACCCCGAGGGTACAGCTGTTAAAAAGCAGCACGAACTCTGTTGTATCAGACCTCTTAGGGTTTCACAGCCGCTTCTCACGTCCTCCCGGATGGACTCGGTGCCATTACCAAAAAAGCAGTGTTGTGTTAGAAAAGCCTCGGTGACCCCAGAGGAACCGACGGCAAGGTGACGGCTCCAGACCGACGGGTCAATCCTGGCGTGGAGAGCGCCTGAAGACAGTTCTGAGCATCGCAGCCCGCCGCTGTCCTCCGTGTAACTGCCTCGAGTTACGATCTCCACGCCTCGTTTCTTAATTTTGCAATGATTGGGGATAGATAATGATGCTCGACGAGCTTACCGTCCGTCGAAAGGATGCGCTGCCCCAGGCGAGGTGGAACGCCGCTCCCCGAAGATGAGTTCACTTTGCGCAGAGCTGACCCGTGCTCGGCCAGCATCCTGGAACCCCCTTTTTTTTTGCGGCCAGACTGATTAATTTACCTTGTCTTGCTCTTTTTCAGGGCTGAAATACTAACCTGCACGCTTTAGGCTCTGCATAAAGTTGAACCGCAGCATTTTGAACCCTATTTAAGGGTATAAATTGGTAAAATGATGTTCTGTATTTGTATCTGTTGATACCTTAAGGCTTTATGTTAATGATGTAGGCTTTTTTTTTTTTTTTTTTGAAGCTTTGCGCCCGGATTCATAATTTACAGGATCAAAAAGCACCATTTTGCTCGCTTAATCCAATCCTCTCTCTGCTACGTAATAGAAGAGCGCGGTTCAACCACCGATGTGTTTATTTACGGTCTGTCTCGTAGAAGAACATCTAATACAGAGTAAAAAAAAAAAAAAAAACCTAAAGTGCCTCTGCTGGCACTTTAGAGGAGGAGCACGCTAACTAGCTGCCGAGTTTGGTATTTTCCTGATACGTTTCTGGGCTGAACTCTGCAGCACCCTTTAACTTCGTTATGTTGACGGCTCCCCTGTTTTCCAGTCTGTGTTCTCCGCAATAATCGAATTCCTTCCCTGTAAGGAATTTTTTCCAATCTCTCAGTCCTCCTTTACAGCTCTCCGTGAACCCTCTCCGGTTCTTCACAGCAGTAACTCTGCACACCATGACTGGGCATAGGTGTGACTGCTGCTAGAGCTAAAAGAGCCGCCTGATTCCCCTGTTTAAACCTCAGGGATTTCATTAGCTCATTTTTTGGGGGGGGGGATATCAACCATTCCCCGGCCTTGATGTCGGCTGCTGACGCTGTCAGATCGTTCGTCAAAGGGCGGAGAACATCCTGGCCGTGACTTGATCTCGGCGGCACCTCAGCAGGCGCATGTCCACTCTCGAGATCCCCTTCTGAATTTTAAACCTCTCTCATCTTGGTCTTGCATCTTTCTCATTCTTTTAACCCAAACGCGGTGCGGTACCGAGGCCAACGTCACATGCGGGAGCGTCACCAAGCTTGGGTCACCAAAAAAAAAAAAGATGCTTTGACCATATTTACTGCCTGCGAGCTGGCGCGAGCGTCCCGCAACCCTTCTGGAATGCCGGGAATCCTCACGTCTCTTCTTGTCTCAGCCTCTGACCGGTCGTGCTGGGATCCGAACAGGTTATTTTCCAAGGAAAAATCAGCAGGAGGTGGCCAGGGATTCTGACGGTCGGCCCTTGAGGGGTTTGGGGACCGGTTGTCTGGGTAATAGAGAAGAAATCAGGCTTCAGTAGTTGCTGATGAACGCCCTCGGTAGCTTTTGGAAGAGAAAACATTTCTGTACTGCCATCACCTGGACAGCGAGTGCAAATTCACAGCAGC
The DNA here is from genome assembly GCA_027474245.1 of Spheniscus humboldti. Lineage (NCBI taxonomy): Eukaryota > Metazoa > Chordata > Aves > Sphenisciformes > Spheniscidae > Spheniscus > Spheniscus humboldti. The sequence goes on along the minus strand of CM049913.1, from coordinate 3,226,108 downwards.
AACATTTACTAAATCCCCTGAGTCTTCCCCGGTTTATTATTGACAATCGTCATCTTTCTCCGTAGACTTCCTACCATTTTCAGAACAGCTTTTCATCTAAAACCCCGAGGAACAAAACAGGGGTCGTAAAGCCGACTCAAACGACTTCAAGTATTTTGGCTTTTATTTTCTTTTCCCTTCCCTTGGCAGTTTTTCCCCATCCGCGTCTCGCTCCGTGACAGGGCTGTGCTTGTGTCCACGCGTGTTTTTCTTTCACGGCTCTAGTTCTCCTCCTCTCCGTGTTGTTGAGTCCTTTCAGCTTCATGAAATCCGGGTTTTGAAGCACCAACAAACCCAATTTATGGTTTTTTCTGCACGTGACCAAGTCCTGATTACTCGTAGCTAAGATTTTTTTTTTTTAATTGGTTTTTCTTTTAGGCACTATCCCTGATATTCCAGTACTGTGTGCAGGGAGAAGCTCTCCTTGGTTAGAAAATGATGGGCCATCACCTTGCCCAGCGCCTCTTTGAAGGAGAAGCGATGAAATCACCCGTAGAGGAGATCATTTTACCTACACGGCGTAGAGAGGCGCTTACAAACCGGGGTCTCCTTTTCTCTGCCGCGACCCTGTGGCATATATAACGTGTAGGTCCCCACCCGAACTCGTCACCCTCCAGCTCCCTTCACCCACAGCATTGACCAGCTCTCCCAAGGGAGCCGTAGGGTCATCCAGAAACGTAGCCTGGGGCGTCCCACACCTGGTGCTTCTACCTTGTGATTTACTATATAGGATAATATAATAATATAGTAGAATGATATAATAATAGAATAGAATAACTATATATTTGCTATCTAGAATATCTGTTCGGGGACCTGCAAGATCATTTTCCTCTAGTCTGCCGCGCCTCCTGTTAAATATTGTGCGCTAAATTCAGCGTAGGATAACCGATTTGGGGTTAAATTATTAAAAACCAGGTGTGATGCTGGCTGGAAAGCCTTGCTGCAAAAACCCCACGGGTTTCTAATAGAAATCTCAAGCTCCTGCGCAAGGTAGGAGGTGAAGCGTGTCGGCTCTGCCTCAGCGATGCAGAACTTCTCCAGGGACCCAGCAGGACCCATGGGATCCCAGCAGGACCCACGGGATCCCCCTGGCTACAAGTCCCCACCCGATTTAGAGACACCACCCGCTCCGCTGTCACTTCGCAAGGAGAACGGGATGAAAACTCCCGATTTGGTTCTCTTAATAGGTCGCTGTTGCATTTTTCGTGGAAATAAGCTCGCTAGCGGTCGTAGTCGAGCGTCTGTTAACACGCAGCGTTTTCCTAGTGGCATTGCAGTAATTGCAGCCCCTGGGGACTGATGGGGAGCAAATCTGCCTGCGTTTTTTTCTCACTAATTATTTTTTCGGAGTGATTCTTGGAAGAGGTGTTGGATAGCCGGCGAGGCAGGACGCGCAGCTAACGTGTCGCGCTCGGGAGAGTCTCCCTGTTGAGAGAGCGGTGAAATAGCAGCTCAAATCCAGTCTCTGCAGCTTGGGAGGTGAGCACAGGTACGGCTCGAGCGGCGGGATTTCTCTCTGCTTGGGATGTGCATAAAGGATAGTCCCCGTGTTTTAAAAAATAGCGAGCTCTCTTCTTGCTGAAGATAAAGATCCAATTATTGCTACCGAAGTATGTTCGATACCTGGCAGAAGGTGCTCCTGTAATACCTGCTCGTCTCAAACCTTCGCCAGGCTTTGGAGTTGATCTCACTTCGCTGATACCGCCGTCTTGAAGGTCTGCTGGTGGTGCGTCCCAGCATCGTCCCAAGCGTTGCAGCATTCCCCTTTTCCGTGCCGGAAGGTTCAGAAGCTTGGTCAGAGCTTTGCCCTGCAAAGCAGCAGCAGCTCCAGCAAGGAGGTGACTTCCCCGGGGACCCTAGAAGGTCCAAGGACGGCGCTGACAATTCCAGCCTCGTGTCCCACAGTTGCTCCGTGTTTGAAATCACCTAACGAGGACCTCCCTCTCCAGCCGTCGGGAGAGATTTCTTCCGGACAGTAGCAGCCGTGATGACTTAAATCACCAAGAATTAAGAAACTCTTCTTGATAACGGAGCACAAAATTGCTCCCGAAGGAAGAGCTGCCCAGTTCTGACTCCAAAATGATGATAGTCAAGAACGGTTGCCTAGGAAAAAAGGGTAGGCAGGAAAAGAAGGGCTCATCTTCTTGCCCTGCCTGCAAGAAATCTTGTGTGAAGGGAAGGGGAAGAGAGGAGGACACCTTTGGCCTGATCTTGGTCTTTTTCTGCAGGGGTTTTGGCACGGTTAGGTCCTGAGCTGCTTCACCATTTCACCTAGCGAGCCATAAAAATAATCCTCGTGAAGGAAAACGCGGCGAGCGTTTGTCCCTGACTGGTTGCTCAAGAACGGGAACTGCAAGATACCAATTATCTAACGAGCAGTGTTCTTTAAATGGTGTTATTACGAAACGTTAATTGTTTTCCCCATTAAAACAACTAAGTTTGAAGAGAGAAGCAACCTTTTCTTTCTTTTCTCTTGGCAGTGACATCCAAACCAGGATCATCCACGGTACCGAACGCAACCCAAGCATCGTCCCCGGCGCAGACACAGGCGCCGCAGCAAAACCTCCAGTCGGCGCAGACGACTCATTCCTTTCCTTCTGTCACCCCCGACCTCATCATCCCGGCCCCAGTAATGACGATGGTGCCTCCTCAACCTCCTGCGCCGCCTCCGCCTGCTCCCCAGGCCCCCGCGCCGCCGACCCCGGCTCCCCAGCCCATCCAGCCTCACCCTCCCGTTATCCCAACACCCGCCCAGCCCGTGAAGGTGAGTGATTCCTTAATTATCTTAACATGACAGCTTAAATTATCTTCACGGCATTGAAACGGCGCAGTTGGTCAAGTGGTTGCCCTTTGCTTTGCTGCTGGAGTCTCATTTTAAGGCAAACGGCCGCAGTTTGGTCAAAAAAATCATGGTTTGAGAAACATGAGAAGCCTACGGTGACCCGCTCTGACACCGGTTAAGGTTAGGCATGATGAATTCCACCCAGGTTTGCGTGGAAACCCCGTTCATCCTCTTAAAACCTTCGTTCCTTGAGCTTTATATGACTCAGGAAGAAAATCTTGGCTTGCTGAAGTGACTCATGCCCTTGACCTTTGCTGGTACAACAGAGATAATCCGTACGTTTTTCTGTAGAGCTCAGTACAGACCAACAATATCCAAATATTTTTGGAAGGGCTTCCAGTGTCCTTCTTGTAGCGTTGCCGTGAGGCTTGAGTCACTAGCGATGGCGAATCCGAGTCAACGCTACAAGAAACACAGCTCGGTTGAAGCCGAAAAGTATGATGCCAAAAGTAATACTGATTTATTTGCTCGGTTATAGACAAAAAAAGGGGTGAAGAGGAAAGCAGACACCACGACACCAACGACCATCGACCCAATTCATGAATCGTCATCGCTGCCCGCCGAACCCAAGTCCACCAAGCTGGGTCCGCGCCGGGAAAGCAGCCGCCCGGTGAAGCCTCCAAAGAAGGATGTTCCAGACTCTCAACAACACGTGGTAGAAAAGAGTAGCAAAATATCCGAGCAGTTAAAATACTGCAGCGGGATCATCAAAGAGATGTTCGCCAAGAAACACGCTGCCTACGCCTGGCCCTTCTACAAGCCTGTGGATGTGGAAGCACTGGGACTGCACGATTATTGCGATATCATTAAACATCCCATGGATCTGAGCACAATCAAAGTAAGCTCAGGTTTATAGGAGGGGGAGGTCGGGGTCTGAGCTGAAAAAAGATCATTTTCTCCCCGCGTGTGCGCACCAGGCGTCTTCAGATGTCTGCCAGCTTTATTTTGGCCGTAGGTTTCTGGTACATTTGGTCTCTCTTACTCGCCTCCTGCTGTTATCCTGACATTTGGGAAAAACAAACAAGCCGGCATCCTTCCAGAAGGGCTCTTAGGAAACGCTCGCACGGGGTTTTTTATAGAAAATTTCCATTACTGTATAAATCTACGCTTCTTTTTTTTTAGCCCAGGAGATGGCCTCAGAGAGCATAAATCGCAGGAATAAAGGGATTTGATTTAAACCAGCCCCATTTTCAATTCTTTTTAAAATAAAGGCCCGTCTTTCTGAAGTTGTCTGTCTAAATCAGTCTTCTGTCAAGCACAGGTAGTTCCCTCTAGTTTAAAATTGCTTCGTTTTAAAGAGCGACTGCAAATTCATCCACGCTTCCCCTCCAAACATTAATTCGTTATTGGAGTTGTTTAATTTTAAAAAGCGACTGCAAAGTCATCCATGTTTCCCCTTGAAACATTAATTCATCATTTAGAATCTGACTTTTTAGCTAGGAAACCTTAATTCCTTATTTAGAAGTCTGTAACTTTTTAGTTACCGAACCTTAATTCCTTATTTAGATGTCTTTAACTTCCCGTGCAGGTAGTTTAGGCTTAGCTCTAACTCCTGCTTCGCCCAGTTTGGGCCTGCGTTTTAAAACCAGGGGACTGAATTTTCCCTTCCCGCAGCCCGCTCCTTGCCGAGGTTACACCAGGGCTGAAGCCAAGGAGGATCGCGGCTCTTCCTTCGTCAGCGGTGTTTCGGACCTGTAGGATCTTGGTGGGCCAAACCTTGGGGATGCTGAATTAAAATGCTTGGCTTTGGCTTTCTCCTTTCTCCTCCGGACCGGCTGGCGATGAGCGTTAGGTCTTGCACGTCCGTTGCTGCCTGTACATCTCGCTGCCCGACTGGCTGGCAGGGCTGCGTGTCTGAGGTCACCCTTGGCAGATGTTGCCGGGACAGCTGTTGAGCGTTCTCCGTCTTCCAGTTGTCCAACTCAACCCCGCTTTCCCAGGGAGGCAGAAGGAGGCGTGAAGCTTCTCTTGGCTCAGCTGGCATTGCCACAGCTGGATGGGGCATTCGGGGGGGTGGGGGGTGAGGGGTCATCTCAAGGTTGTCTCCACCCGGCTCAGTCCTCCCAGCTCCGCGTAGGCTTGGGACAGGAGCAGGTAGCCGCAGAGCAGGTCTGTGCCCTCCTAGGGTGGGGGTCCAAGCTCTAGAGACACTAGCGTGGTTCCTGGAGGCAGGGTGGATGGTTGAAAGCAGGTGAAGTGGTTGAATCCTGTCCCCTGCATCGACAAAGCCATCTTCTTCCATCGTTGGGTGAAGGACCATCCTGGTGTCCTCTGTCCCTCCAACCAGGCTGCGCCGTTCAAACAACTCTTGAGATCTTCCTTCTAGGGGAACGATCTGAGCAAAACCCACCATATTCTTCTGCTACCGCACGATCGTGGGCGGACGTGGAGGTTCAGCCCTTCTTGGTTGAGGTCAGGTAGAGCCGGGGTTCGTACTCCTGGCCTTCAACACCGCTCTTCAACACAGCAGCCCCGTTCGGTTCTTCATCCAAACCGTTTAGCTTGCTGTCAGCCACGTAGACAGCGAGAAGGTGGCTTGGAGAGCACGTAGTCCTCTCCTGAACATCACTGAGGATGCCCGTAGTCGGCTCTAATTTTTTATAAACCAGCCGCAGTCCTTCGTTTGACCAAAATTAAGTCATTCTTTTGACCAAAATCAGTCGTTCCAGCGTAGGGAGAAAACGGGTGCGCGAAATCCACAGGCGCCACGGGGCTGTATTTATTCAATCAATCAGTTTGTTGTGTTTGCACTGTTAACAGCGGAGAGTTTTTTGTTTGGTTTTTTTCCCTCTCCTCCTTTCTAGTCTAAACTGGAGAACCGGGAATACCGAGATGCTCAGGAATTTGCGGCGGACGTACGATTGATGTTCTCCAATTGCTATAAGTACAACCCCGCTGATCACGAGGTGGTGGCCATGGCACGGAAACTGCAGGTAAGGACGCGCGTTGTCGCAGCCTGCTTGGGTTTTCCATGAACGCCGGCGTCTCTCTTGGCTTATTTTTCCAGCGTAAGGGCCACGTAGTCTTGAAATACCGTAAAAAAAAATGCCAGCGTGGTAGATAACGATAAAAAAAAGAGACTTTTTGCTGTGGAAGTGACAAGGACTGAGCTGACTCGGCCCAATTTGCTGCTTTAAGCTCTTATTTTGTTTAATAGCGTCCTTTTTGTGTCTTCCGACCTTTTTGCTGAAGGAGTAGGAAGGAGAAGCGCGGCTCCAAAATGTCGTTTTTCTCCCAAAAACACCTAGGAAGAAAATAAACGACAGTACCGGCTTGGTTGTGCTTTTTTAATTACCTCTTCCGCCATTCTTAGCGGTGACGTTTTCTGCTCCCCGCTCGTTCCTGAAGGGTTTGTAATTAATGAATTAGCTGGTAAAGAAGCCGCACATCTCGAGTGAAGCGCTTGGCTTAACGCACGCGCTCCGCCACTCCACAAAATCATCTCGATTCCCTCGTTTCTCTGTAACTCGGAGCTGCTACGCGGGGTCGCCCGGCCGAAGCAGGGAAGAGCGCTTTGCTCCGCGCGGATCTGGGAGAGACCGAGCTCGTTCCGGTGCTAACGGAGCTCGCAGCAGCCGCGGAGAACCGCCGCGAGGGGACAAAGAGCTCCTGCTTTTCTTGGTTTGACCCAAGCATTTCAACACCTCTCATTAAAAACACTCGGGCGTTCCCCGTATCTGTGATTTCGGGCAGTTCGTTCACTCAAATGCCGATTTCTCCCTTTTTTTTTTGCCTTGGGAGGATTGTGGGTGCAGTTGTCGTTTTCTAAAGAAATAAGCTTTCCTGCCGTACGTCACTCGGTCCCTCCTTCGATACCAACCAAGCGGCTGGGAGCTGCCGTGGAGTCCCCAAAATCCGCGTGGAGCTGCATGCCGGGTGCCGGAAAGACGCCTCGGCCGCGGCGAGGAGGGGACGCAGGACGGGCTCGGCGGGACGTGAGACGTATGCGAGGACACGGGAGCCAAATCCGTAAGGGAAGAGGTTTTATTAGCATAGAAGGGTGCAACTCCAGCGGCGTGGAGCAGAACAATGAGGCGGCGGAGCCCTCGCTATGTGAAAGGAGAAGAAAATCCGCGTGGTTTGCTTTAACCGTCAGAAAATGGGTTGAGAAGGTTTGAGTTACACCAGAAAGCACCGGAGAGATGGGAAAAACCGATTAGGTTGGGGAAAAGGCTATTAAATTGGGGGGAAAGCTATTAAATTGGGGGGAAAGCTATTAAATCAGGGGAAAAACTACTAGGTTGCAGGACGTTTGACTCGAGAAACAACCAAAAAAAAGGAGAAATTGGCTGTTAACAGCTTTGCTGGGTTTTGCTACCTGGAAACCTCGCGGAAAAACCTCCGCGTGACGCAGCTTCCCCCTCCGCTGAAGTCGAAGGAACTTGGAGGAGAACAGCGGCTCGTGAAAAGGCTGCCAGCTCTTTCGCTTCCATCCAGATGCGAAGCTGCGACCAAGGGTCGAGGAAACGAAGCGGCGGCAAACCCGGCACGCGCGTCCTCCGAGATGCGTCCTCAGTTTTTAGGGGCTCGTATTTTTTCGTGATGCTTTTGTACAATTAGAGCTCAGGTTTGGGCTGGTTTAATTTGGGGCGAGTATACGCTGAGTAAATGTGTGTTTCAGCATGCTTTTAGCGTGAATTTAGTAGAATTCAGCATCTTAGTCATGTTTTTTCTGGATTTTATGGCAAGTAGATGCCTGGAAAACACGATGCTCACCCTCTGGCTGCTCTTTTCTTCTCGTTTTGGTCTAACGAAGAACTTCGCAGCCTCTTCAGGCGACGTCTTGGAGCGTTTCCCAACCAGCAGCGGAATGAATCTGATCCGAAATTCCAGTCACTCTTGTCGCAGGCTGAAGAGTTTCATGGAAACTTGCGGCTTTTCTTCTCTTTGCCCCGTTCTACGGGGAAAGATTCTCAGCGATCGTCATTGCCAGGTGATTCCCTCCGGACCGAGGGCAGTACGAGATCGGGGTTTCATCCGCATCAATCCCATGGACAGGCTTGGGAACACATCTCTGCAAAGATCAGCTGCTCAGGAAACTTCAGTTCTGACATAAAGGTGAAAAAAGTGATTTTTGCATGTCATAGTCCCTGGAAAACGGGCATTAAATTTCAGGGCAGCCCCGTAGTGGCGATGAGACGGAGGTGGGTACCGAAACGCCCACTGGATCCCGCTCCCCACCTGGTTGAGACCAAGATGGCACCTCTCCGTTTGCCTTTCCCGCCCCTAGAAAACTGATTTCAGAAATAAAACCAAAAAAGGGAGGTTTCTAGAGCACTGCTGAGGTTTGGAAACCAGGTTGAGGATTCAAGCTGGGACTTGAGTTCCTGTAAACAATGTACGCGGTGTCTTGCTTAACAGACAGCCCCGGTCGCCGCCTGCCACGTTACCGCTCCGTCCTGGAAACATCAGCCTCTGAAATAACTCGGTTTTCTGCTCTTTGTTACCGCTTCATCATCGGAAAAAAATTACTTGGATTTTTCAGGGTTAATGCCAGCTCGTGGAAGAGGTTTATGGCTTGTGTTTGTCCGGGCGAGGACAGGTCAGCGGGTACCGGTGATGTACAGAACAGCAGCGCTAGGAATCCCTGATGAAGAAGGCATTAATCAGCTTGTTATCTACTCACAGGGTTTTCTCTTCCGTCCTTTCCTGAGTGGACTCCTAGGGATCCTTCGGACACCGAGGGCTTCTCGTAAGCTGGGTGCTCCGAACTGGTGGATTGCTTTTTAACTTCACTCAAAGGAACTTGAAATTGGCCTTCCTGTTCATTAAAAGATGAGATAGGTGTAAAAAAAAACTGAGGAAGGTTTTATTTCTGACCCTAGAGAGTTTAGAAATCGAGTATATACGGGGGTGTAGCATTGCCTGCCGGTGGTAATCAAGCACCGGACTTTCTGGTTTGTGGAAAACAATAATTAGGTTGTAAACAGCCATTAAGTGCAGTGAATCAGTGACAAATGTATGTGCCTGCCTCCGTCTTCCCGCAAGCGATGCCGTCGCTGGAGGAGCTGGGGAATCGCTCCTTTCCCTCCAGCATTTTCTGCTCCTTCCCCTGAAATTTGAGCCTGAGCGCGTAAATGAAGTCGACGGCATTTCTGCCAGCAGATGGAAGCAGCAAACCAACAGCTACAGCGCCCGGAAAAGCCGCCGCTGCTGAAAAAAAGCCCCGAATAAAGGCCACGAGGAGGCTGAGGATGGAGAAATGCGGTCCAGCAGCGCTCCACCTGCTCGGATTTAAGAAGGAAGGTGGCAAAATAATGTGTGTCGAGGTAGGGGAGAGCCCAACGGGTCCTTAAAATCACAAGGATGAGCCCGAACTAGAAGAGCGGGAAGCCTTCAGGAAGGAAAACGTCGCTCCCGCGTTCAAGCGATGAGTTAAATCGGCGTGATTTGGTATCGCGGGGCGTTGGACTTGCTGAAGGGTTTTGGATAAGTCGTAGAAATCTATATGAACGTGCGCACGGTTTAATATTTACGGTCCGTTGGGTTTTAGAAATAAACCACAGATCTTGTCTGGTGGGTTTCTGGTCACAGCCACGCACCCAGGACTTGGAAAATAGAAAAAACAAATAGTAACCGTAGACTGAAAGTCAAACCTTTGGGCAGGAGGAGAAATTCTCTTTTATTTTTTTATGACTCGGTATTGAAGAGGTGGACACCGACATTTGTGCCGCCTTCGGGTTGTCCTTCCCACCATCGCTTGATTCATCTTCGGGGAGTTGCCAGGCTCCTTACGGGCTCCAGAAGGAGCCCGGGGCGAGTTGCTAAGCTCAGAAATAACTGCCTGACTTCTAAACGCCTAAAAGCAGGTGAATCGAGCCCGTTTTCAGGTCTCGCCTTGTAGGAGATGCCAAAAAGTGGCATTTTTTTTGTCTGCGAGTGCTTCGCCCTTCACAAGGTGGCACCTTGGGGAAAAAAGATCTCGTTTTGGGGTGCAGGTGGCACTTGTTCCTCTTCTGGGAAACTAAACCAACCACACTGAAAACTCTTCCTTCAAAGCAAGTCAACAGGCACCGAGAAATGCAGCCGGGCTCTGAATGCAGCCGGGCTCTGAATGCAGCCGGGCTCTCCCACCTTACTTACCTGCCTTGCCTTAGGTTTAAATGAAAAAGGGGTTTCGTATCAGGCTTCAGGAGGAAAAAGGACTTTCACATTGTTGGGACAACTGGAATTAAACCGGCTTCGCATCCCTCACTCTCGAGGATAATGGGAAACGTCCTTGCACGAGTGTTTGGGTTGAATCGAGGTGGTTTTCACGGGACATGGGTTGGGAGAATCCAGGCAGGCTGAAGATGGGATTGCGACAGCGGAGCTGCGGCTGCAATTCCTGCCTTGAGCTCTCCGCGAATCCATTGCGGAAGAAGATGTAGAAGATCTCAGGAACCCGGACGATGCGGCTTTTAAATGAGTCTTGTCCTTCTTGCTGGTAAATTCCCCCCCGCCAGACCGTCTTGGAGACGGTCAAAATTCCAAGTGGACTTGGAGCTTTCAGGAAATGATCTGGTCTTGTGACAGGCGGTGTGTTGACTGCTCGGGTAGAGACCACGAGTCCGTAGGGAACAGCCTGGAGATCGCAGCCGCGCTTGTAGGATCCTACTGTGCCAAACCTCGCGTTATTTTTCCCCTGTATTTTCAGGACGTGTTCGAGATGCGCTTCGCCAAGATGCCGGATGAACCGGAAGAACCTGTGATTCCAGCTTCTTCTCCCGTGGTGGTGCCACCTCCCACCAAGGTGGCTCCCCCTTCGTCTAGCGATAGCAGCAGCGATAGCTCCTCCGACAGCGACAGCTCATCGGATGACTCCGAGGAAGAGCGAGCTCAGCGGTTGGCGGAGCTCCAGGAACAGGTACCGCATCCGTCGTGATGGATTGGGGGTGTTCAACATGTCCTTCTTCTTGAACTTGGTGGCCTCGGGGCCTTTGCTCAAAGCCGTAGACTTTCTAGTTGTACAGTAGTGACCATCAGCTGCAAAGTGCTCCAAAATCGTTAGTTTTAAAGTGAAGCACAAAGGAATTTGTGCTTTCCAGGACGGTCCTTCCAGTTCCTGTTAGGACACATGAGATGGTCCCCCATGGCAGGAATTTGCTGCCTGCACTTTGGTGGTATCTCCTGAGCAGGCAGGGACACTCCTGAGCAGGCAGGGACACTCCTGGGCAGGCAGGGACATTCCTGAGCAGGCAGGGACGCTCCTGAGCAGGCAGGCAGGGACGCTCCTGAGCAGGCAGGGACGCTCCTGAGCTGGCAGGGACGCTCCTGGGCAGGCAGGGACATTCCTGAGCAGGCAGGGACGCTCCTGAGCAGGCAGGCAGGGACATTCCTGAGCAGGCAGGGACGCTCCTGAGCAGGCAGGGACGCTCCTGAGCAGGCAGGCAGGGACGCTCCTGAGTAGGCAGGGACGCTCCTGAGCAGGCAGGCAGGGACGCTCCTGAGCAGGCAGGGACGCTCCTGAGCAGGCAGGACACTCCTGAGCAGGCAGGGACGCTCCTGAGCAGGCAGGCAGGGACGCTCCTGAGCAGGCAGGGACGCTGCTGAACAGGCAGGACGCTCCTGGGCTGCCCGAACTCATGGGCTGGAGTGAGGTTTTACCCAGTGTGGGGGAAGCCCGTGAGATAAGGAGCAGGGCTCCAACCCGCAGCCTTATCTCCCGCGTCCTCCCTGTTCACGGCATCGTTAGGGCTGGTAATTAAAGCATCGCTAGCGCTGACGAAGCGAGCAGCCCGCTTCTGCCTGAGCGGGGAGGAATACCCATGAAGAGGTTGTCTCCTTCCCCTCGCAGCGGTCAACACTTTAACATACAGAAATCACGGTGTGATGAGAAGCTGGAGGGAACCGACTTCCTTAACAGTGAAAGATAAGAAAGCGTTAGGCGGTAGAGAAAGAAGTTAATTAATATGGACGAGGAGGAGGTGCTGGGCCAAAGTATCTTGATCTCGTGTGTGTGTGTGTGTCTGCCTCTCAGCTTAAAGCAGTGCATGAACAGCTTGCAGCCCTGTCCCAGCCACAGCAGAACAAACCAAAGAAGAAAGAGAAGGACAAGAAGGAGAAGAAGAAAGAGAAGCACAAAAAGAAGGAAGAGCTGGAAGACGCCAAGAAAAGCAAAGCCAAGGAACCACCGTCCAAGAAGCCCAAGAAAAGCAACAGCAACAGCAGTACCTCCAGGTCAGCCCCGTCCCTCTTCCGGCACGTCAGCCTTACGTTTTACCGCCCAGCGCTCTCTGCTAATTAACCTAATTACGCGCAGGACTCTTGACGAGTAACGCCTTTGCTAGGGCTGACGCCTCCGGAGGCGTTGCTGGGGGTCAAGGCCCAACCGTGCGTTCAGCTTCGTTTTTCAGGGCTGCTGCTTTTCCGTGGGGCTGCAGCAAACGCGCTGAGAAGGTGGGGAGGGGGGGGGGAATCGCGTGGAGTCGCTCTGTTGGATCTCAAACCCTGGAAGCCTCTCACTTTTCCTCCCTCGCCCTTTTTTTGGGGGGGGGAAGCTGTAAGTTTTAAATTCAGAGGTAAGATGCCGAGAGCCGAGTCTCTGCCGCTTGTCAGCTGCCGGCTCGAAGGGGAGGCAGGATCTTGGCATTTAACCCGAGGCGAAAAGGAGTTGTTTGGTGTATTTAGCTGTAATGAGATGAAATTAAGAAAGAAGGAAACGACGAGCGAGATCTTGGAGCTTGTCTCCGTCCCTGGGCCTCACCGCAGCGTTTAGTGTGTTCAGACTTTGAATAAACCCCAGCGGGCACGGCAGCAGATTATTTTAGGGAAACGGACCATCGGTGACACCATTAACTTCATCCTTCGCTAATTCTGGGGTGATTTTCTACCCAGGCTTCATTTATTAACTGCGTTAGCACCAAATCTGCTGTAAACAGTGGGATAAATACCTACAAATCTACCTCCATCGGTTTTGACGTGCCCAAAGCGTAGATAACCCCGACGGTGATGTCGAGGAGTCCCCGTAGCTGGGGTTTTTTTTCCCTTCTTAACGAACATTTTTTTTTTACGGATGCTGGGTTTTACTTCTCCGCATGGGGCGTCGGGCCCTGACGCAGCCCGACCTCCTGCCTTACCCGGCGAGGAACGGGCAGCATCGGTTGAGCCTTGGTCCATCCAAGTGCAGACATTGAGGAATTCTGCTCCGGAGCCGCTCCTGCTCTTCTGAATTACCTCCTGGAGCCGCTCATCTCTTTGGGAGAGCGAGCGTTGGGACGGGTAGCTCAGCCTTGGGCGTCTGACAGCAGCTTGAGCTCAGCCTTGGGCATCTAACAGCAGCTTGAGCTCAGCCTTGGGCGTCTGACAGCAGCTTGAGCTCAGCCTTTCTTGTCTTAACAGCGGGTTGAGCTCAGCCTTATTGTCTGAGAGCAGGTTGAGCTCAGCCTTCTTGTCTTAAGAGCAGGTTGAGCTCAGCCTTCTTGCCTAACAGCAGATTGAGCTCAGCCTTTCTTGTCTTAACAGCGGGTTGAGCTCAGCCTTCTTGTCCAAGAGCAGGTTGAGCTCAGCCTTCTTGTTTAACAGCGGCTTGAGCCCAGTCCTCTTGTCTGAGAGCAGGTTGAGCTCAGCCTTCTTGTCTTAACAGCAGGTTGAGCTCAGCCTTCTTGTCTTCAGAGCAGGTTGAGCTCAGCCTTCTTGTTTAACAGCGGCTTGAGCTCAGCTTTCTAAGTCCCAGCCTCGTGGCTGAGCTTCAAGCTCGAGCTACAAAGGAAAAAGATGCCCGTTTCCAGGATGGAGAGTAAAAACAGAGCGATTTAGTGGTTACGCGTAAGAGGTTAGACCCGAGCGGCTGCTTTTCGGCATTACGGTGTGTTCTATAATAACATTTCCTAATTGTTCTTAAGTAGTAAGAAGGAGCCTGTGACGGTGAAGAACAGCAAGCCCCCTCCAGCCTACGAGTCTGAGGAGGAGGAGAAGTGTAAACCCATGTCCTATGAGGAGAAGCGGCAGCTGAGCCTGGACATTAATAAACTCCCCGGTGAGAAACTGGGCCGAGTTGTCCATATCATCCAGTCGAGAGAACCCTCCCTCAAAAACTCCAATCCCGATGAGATCGAGATTGACTTTGAGACGCTAAAACCATCCACCTTACGGGAGCTGGAGAGATACGTAACGTCGTGTTTACGGAAGAAGAGGAAACCTCAAGGTACCTTTTAGCCTTAAACCCTGTTTTTTCTCCTTATTCCAGCGATGCTTTCCCAGTCGTGAGAGAGAGACGGGTAGGAAAAAAGACGAGGGCAGGTATTTAGGCGCTCGATACCCTCGTCCGGTGAAAAAGGGGGTTTTTATTGAAGAGCCACAGCTTCTCTAATGAGGCATCAACGCGTGTATCAAATCCTGCTGGGGGGCTGGAATTCGGTGGCGCCGACACGAGGCCGCTAATTCCTGTATCCCCTCTAAACGTCAGTGTTTTCATCCCAATTAATCTCTGCGAGTGGGTCGGTTCGATCTGACGCCAGCGGTTTTTATGAAACCCCTTAACGATCTTTCTGACGAGCGGCAGAGCTCCCTTCGGGGGGGGGGGGAGTTGGGGGGCGCAATTCCTCCCCCTCGGCATCCGGTGGGACGCCGGTGTACCGGACGGGTGTCGGGTGCAGGGGCTTTGCTCCGGAGCTCGGCGGGATTCGGGCTGAGGGACTCCCTGCGCCTCCCACCTCCGCTTCTGGAGGTAGAAGAGGGGTTTCCCCCTTTCTTAATACACCTGGGGTTTATTTTTTAATGGGTATTTTAATCTATTTTGGTATGCTTTAATCTATTTTGATATTTTAATCTGTTTTAATCTACTTAAATCTATTTTAAATCTATTTTGAATACATTTTGAATACATTTTAAATATATTTTAAATACATTTTAAATCTATTCTAAATACATTTTAAATCTATTTTAAATGCAATTTAAATATATTTTAAATACATTTAAAATACATTTTAAATCTATTTATACCCATTTTTATTTTTAATATATTTTAAAATATGTATTTCTGTAATAAATACACGTATTTATTCATGACCAAAGACCAGACAAACACTTTTAAATCGCCCCCAGCAAAAGGGGATGTGGCAGCGACGGGGGGAGGAATAAGGGACTTGAAAGGGAATCTCTCCATTTCCCGTGGCCAAGGGGTGACGGTGGCTTCCCGGGATAAATCCCAGTGGCAAACAAACCCGGCCAAATCCTGGCAGGTTCCTTCATCCTTCCGTACCCGAGCAAAACGTTTTCAATTTCTATTTTTTCCTTTAGTTTAGGGGTTTGGGGGTTTAGTAAAGCAACTGCTAAAGCAGCTGCCCGTCTTTATTCTCCGTTAAGCTATTAAAAACAGGGCCGGTTTACGCTTTGCCACTGCCTCAACCTCCTGCCACCCCCTTAGACCAGCGAGCTGATGCAGCTAAAAAAAACCCCAACAGAAAAGTGAGTTTTCAGCCCCGAATCACGCAGCCACGCCGGATGAAGCGCCGGCTTCCGGCTGGGCACAAGCAGGGGGGAGGAGAAGACCCCCCCCGGTCTTAGGCCAGCCTACAGCGGCTGGGTAAAGCCAGACCTTTCTACCCCGGAGGGGTTTAGGAGGACGAAGAAGGACCTCGCTCGAGCCAAGCAGGCGCGCGTCGTGAGACCGGGCGTCTGCTGGGACGGGCTTAAATCCCGGCCGGCGTCCATCGGTAACGTCCCCATCCCGCTTTGGATGGCGACGCAAGGGGACACCCCCATCACGCTCCACCCCGTAAAAAACGGTCACCCCCCCCAAAGACCTCCGAGACCCCGCTACGCCCCAGCTAGTTCAAATCGGCGCTAGCAATAAGCAGAGGCGCAGGATTAAAGCTTGGCTCAGCCCGTCCGCGGGAACGTCTGGCCGCGGCAGGTCTTGGGCAGCCCCCGGGGTGGCTGCTGGTGTCGGCAGGGGAGGAGCAGGCAGGTTTGGGGGGAGCAGGCAGCACCAGGCAGGACTCGGGGTTCTTAATTATCCTTTAACGATGTCGTACTGTTGTCTTCTTGCAGCGGAGAAAGTGGACGTAATTGCTGGTTCCTCTAAAATGAAGGGGTTCTCCTCCTCAGAGTCCGAGAGCACCAGCGAGTCCAGCTCCTCCGACAGCGAAGATTCAGAAACAGGTTAGACGCAGCTTATTTAACGACTCAGTCCTAGACCTGGTTTCTGTATAAATAAATATGTTTTCATTCCTGACTCGGCCTTTTAATTTTAAATTTTTTTTTTTTTTTTTTTTTTATTTATTTAATTGTCTTTATAATGAAAAAACCCAATATCCGCAGCCGCCCGTTGCTCGTTTTTGGGCTCGACACGGCCCACTTGGCAGTAGCGATGTTGTCTCTGGCAGTTCTTAAGCCCGACACGATGATTTTGTCATGAGCTTTTCCTTGCTGATCTTGGACGTGAGTGCGGGAGCCAAAAAAACCGGCGTGCGCCAAGGTAGCTCTTTGCCTGGTTAATGATCTAGATTTGTATTTTTAGAAAAACGCTGCGTTTTTCCCTCAAAGGAGAGGTATAAAGCGTTCTCGCCAGCACCGCTCACGCCACAGAGGACGGAGAAAGACGGAGGAAACGGGGTTTTACGTTTAAAAGCCTTTTTATTTTTACAGGCAGGTCTCGAGAAAAAAGGATTTAAAATTAAATTCAGAATTTTAAATCACCGGAGCAGCGTCTGCTCTGCGTAACTCTGCTTCTCCCTCGTGCCACCGTCGTTCGGGCTGAAATTAGGCTGTTCTCACGTTCTTCTTAATTATTACGCTTTCCTTGCTAGCCTTCCCTCCTTGGTTTTAGGGAAGCAAAGCTTGTGCCGCCATTTAAAGCTGGTTTTTCCTCCTAGCTGCTATCTCAGCTTGGACTCCGGAGGTTAAGCTGGACTTATCCCAAGCACTTAAGTCAACGGTGAGACTTACGCATCCCCAACGGGTTGGGAAATCGGGAGACGCACGTGGCAGAAAATAATCCGGATTTATTTTCATAGCTGGGCTGGGTGCGTAGGGCGAACAGCACTGCAAAAGGGAGCAGAAATCCCCCCAAAAATAGCATAAACCCCCCAAAATTAAGCAGGATTGATCGGACTCGTCTTTGAGCCGGTGCTGGCAGCGCTTCCCAGCGATCCTCCGCTTTTTAGGGATGTGTCTGTCTGGGATAAGTCCGGACTCTGGTATCTTTTAACAGATTTACCTACTTTAATGTATTTTTAATAGAATCGGGCTTTTTTTTTTTTGCCTTTTTTTTGCCTTTTTTTTTTTTTTTCTCTTTTTCCCTTAAAGGAAGTTGAAAGGTTTTGATGGAGCGTTTCAGGGCGACTCTCGGCGATCAGGAAATGGAATTGTTTGGTGCTAAATTCTCCCCTTGCTGGATGGGGGAAAGCCAAACCTGCCGTGTTTAGGCTCTTAAACGAGGTTGTATCCAATTTACCTTTATTTCTGCCAAGCTCACGATGGCGTCAGCCAAAATAAACTCGGGTTTACCCTACCCACCTTGGCGCATAGCATTCGTCTTGGCCGACGGCAACTCATCCCAAACCCAGAGCCTCGATCCCAGCGTCCCATTCCCGAATGGAACCCATCGGAAAAAAACGCACCCGCTAAACCCGTCCGCTACAAATCCCAAACGTGCCAAAATGGCGTTTCCTTTAAAATTCTCTCCCCTCCCCCCCGCCCCAAAGCCGATGAGAGAGAGTGGATGGCAGGATCCTCGGCCGGGTTGTGTTTCGGGTGGTGATTTAGAGGGACGATCTCAGGGGATCCCTCCGGAGCGCGGCGGTGGGGATGCGAGGTGAAAGGTGGGAATTTTCGGGATGCGCCGGTGCCAACCCCTTCTCGTTCCGACAAGCGGCGCTGATTAAAACCTAGAAAGGCGCCAGGATCTCCTCTCTGGCAAAACCAGCTTCCGATGGAGCGGAAAATGCTCTTTTTTGAGTGTTTCTCCCCAAACGGTGGCTGGGTGGATGCGGAGAAGCGCGGGTTGCTCTTGCGGTTGAATTTTTAAATGCTTTTGTCCTCTTTTTGGCTGCTTTTCCCCAAATCCGACGTCTCTCCGGTATTTGCCATCCCGGCTGTGAGTATTTGGGATTCATTTGACCGACGTAGACCGACGTTATCCGGCTTGGGCTCCCGCTCCGGCGCTTGGAAAAGGCTTAGCCCAACGCGGCTCCGGCACAGATAACCTCGGTCTACGCCGGACATCTCCCCATCGGGGAACGGACCTGACCCATAGCGCTTTGGGTAGGAGGTTCATTAAGAGAATTAATCTCTTTTATTCGATGAATTTCCAACGCCGATGGGTTTTTGCTCTCCTAAACCGTTTTTTTTCCTCCCTTTGTGATAAAATAGACGGGGAAAAGCTTTGACCGCAGGGATTTGCCCAGTGTCCCGTAGACCATCTCCATCCCGGTATTTGCAACGTTACCGTTGAATCACTTTCAAGTTGTATTTTAAGACTTTTTAAAAGACCTTTTAGGACCTCTTAAGGTGTTTTAAGACCTTTTAAGATGCTTTAAGACCTTTTAAGACTTTTTAAAAGACCGTTTAGGACCCTTTAAGACCTTCTAAGACCTTTCAAAAGACTTTCTAAAACGTTTTAAGGCATACTTTTGACACGGTGTGTTTACGGTGACGTTAATCTAAAGACCCTGAGCGGGACGGGGCGGTTTGTTTTGCTGTTGTAAAACACTCATATATTTATTTTTTCCGAGAGGATAATCCTGGTGACGCCTGCGCTGGCTTAAGCGGAGAATTAGATTTAAAATTTGCCGGTAAGCTTCAAAATTCGCCCTGCAATTTTTGATAAGATCTGGCATCTTAACGGTCTTCTTTTCTATTAACGAGGCTTTTATTTGCCCACTGAGCCGCTGTACGGTGGAATGACTTTGTGCAATAGATATTTGTGATTTTAAAATCGGTGGCGAACGTTGGTAACGTGGATTTTTTTTTTTTTTTACCTTGATTTTTGCGTTTGCTGGGGTTTATTGTGAAAAAAGGAGGCAGTTAATGCTAACGTGTATAAGCAAACACAGACGCGATGAAATTATAAACTAGAATTAATTGCGATTAACTGCAACTCCATTTTATTCTCTTGAAAGTGCGGCTTTGCTGCTCAGCCGCGGCTCCCATGAGCTGCCTCTTGCCCTTCTGCAATCCAGAGCTTTTAAAAGCCGAATTGTTTTTATTTCACCCGCTTGAGTCCGTGCGACGTCTCCGTCCCTCCGTGTAGCTGGCAATTAAACATGTTGCTTTATGAAATCGGGCGTGTTTTGCCGAAAATCTGCGGAAACTCGGCACATAGGAGGCTTCCAAGGGAGGAAAAAAATAATAATACCGGTTTTGTAGCGTAGGAGATGGGACTGAGCCTTTGCCTTGAGCTCCGAGAAACCGGAGGTGCCAATCGAGAGGGTTGTTCCGGTTTAACTTGTTGTAATTAGCAATTAGTGGATGCAAATTACTCCAAACTCCATCCTGGAAGCATCTCAGTCGGATTTTTTGCTTGCAAACGGCCGGGAACGAGCTCTCCGAGCTCTTCGGATGCTTCTCCCGGCTTCGAACGTCGGCGCTTGGGCTGGACCGCGGTTGGTGCTCGGGCAACTTAAAACCTGGCCTGGTTTTGGTAGGCACCAAATTTGGGGTTACTTAACGGCAAACCGGACACATTCTGCCTGTTCATCCTCACCGTCCGGCTGAGCGGGGTTATTTTCTCTCCCAAATAATTTGGGAGATGCTTCCCAGGACCCCCGAAAGGCCGGTCGGGGGGGAGAAACGACGCAGCTGCAATAACGAATAGTAGCGATTAAAACTTCAGCGACTAAACCTGAGCCTCGGGTAGTTCGTGGTCGCTAATTTTGCTTTTCTTCTGCAATTCCCCGAAGGAAAACTGCATTTATCTGCGCGTTTTATGCAGTTGGGTAAAGGAAGGAGCTCTGCAGCTTGCTCAAGGCTCCAGCAGCGCGGTTACGTCGTGCTAAGGATTAGCAGTCGGGGTTAGAGCCGGCTCAGCAATGCTGGAAAACCCGTTTCTGGGGTTGCGGAGCTGCTTTCGGCAAATCTTTTAAGTGCTTCTGCGAAGGAGTTACGGGTTCTGTCTTGAGGAGGAGAGCGGTTAATGGGGTTAGCAGGGGGCTAGGACTTGGGGGCGTCTCAGAGTTGAAGATCCCTCGGGTTTAATTCCTGGGTACCCCCGGGTTTAATTCGGAAATACCCGAGTTGAAATCACAGGAACTTGTTTTTAATTGTTTAAATCACAGGTACTTGTTTTTAATTTTAAAGTACCTGGGTTTAATTCAGAGCTTCCTGGGTTTAATTCGGAGCTACCTGGGTTTAAATCGCAGGTACCCGGGTTTTGTTTGCAGGTACCTGAGTTTGATTCAAAGGTACCCAGAATTTGCGGCACCCGGGTTTAATTCAAAGGGTACCCGTGTTTAATTCACGGATACCCGGGTTTAGTTCAAAGGTACCCGGGTTTAATTCGGAGTCACCTGGGCTTAATCCGTGGGTACCCGGGTTTAATCCGCAGGTACCTGGATTTAATTCAAAAGTTACCTGGGTTTAATTAGCAGGCACCCAGGTTTAAATCGCAGGTACCCGAGTTTAATTCAAAGGCACACGGGTTTAATTCAGAGTTACCTGGGTTTAATTCGCAGGCACCTGGCTTTAATCTCAAGTTTTAAATCACAGGTACCTGGGTTCAGCCCGCAGGTACCTGTAGCTGCCCCTGCGGCGTGGGCGCTGGTGAAGCTCAGTCCCAGCCACCGAGATACACCCCAGGTCCTCCACGCGCTGGCTTATTTTAGTGAGTTTTAATCCCAGATCCATTTTCCAGAGAGAGAGAGAGAGAGAGAGAGAGAGAGAGAGACGGGTTGGCTTAACCCAACCATTTATTTTCTCAAGCCTTTGGAAATAATTTCCTCCTTTTTGCCCCGTTCCCAGGCTCGGTTTCTCTGCTGCTGTGTACGATAGGAAGGACTTAGAGTCCCTCGTTGACCTACCGCGAGTCTTCCCCCAGCTCATCGCCGCCTTTTTCGCTCGGCAGGAGAGGACGGAGATCTGTTAGGCTCGGTTTAGCCGCGTTAGCCCAGGGCAAGGTGCCAGGGCGCGGGTCCGGCAGGTACAGGCAGGAACGGCGGCCGTGCCGGTTAATCTTGACTTAGAAGAAACTCAGATCATTGTCGGCAGATGGTCGGCGTGCAGGCAGGGAGTCGGGCAACGGGCAGCGAGCCGTCGCGTGGCTTTACCCTGCAGCAGGCAGCCCTGCCCGCGGGCAGCACCTCTGTGCCAGTAACGGTGCGGAGAAAAACCCAAATCCCTTTAGTTTTACCCTAGAAACGCTTCCCCGTCGCTTTGCTCAAGGACAGGTCTCACCGGAAAGACTCCCAAGTGCCGTACGGCATCTCGCGGTTATGCCGCGGGGTCCTGGTTTGCCGGCGGCGACGTCTCTTTGCCGTGGTGGAGTGGCTGCGCCGGCTCCGGGTTGAGCATCCCCTCCTTGGGTGCAGCATCCAACACCCCGTCAAGCAGCTTTTGGGTCAAATTAGGCAAATTTTGGTGTATTTAATGGGATTTGGAGAATAACGGCTGACCCGGTCGTTCCTCCGGTAGCGCCGCAGCCGCCGGCGTGCCCAATTCTGGGGGGATTCGCAGGGTCCGTAGGGCGGATGAAGCCACCGCTCTGATCTCCAAGAGCAGAATTAGTTAAAATGAGTATTTTCCACTTAAAAAAACCCATCCACCGCCAAATCCAGGAGCTCAGCTACCCTAAAACCGAATAGAGATTCCCTTTTATATAAAAATAATTATTTTTATAATCAATATTCTATCGAAAAGTTGCTTTTGGGGTGGGTTTTTTTTAAAACGTCGCTTTTAGCATTTAGTATAATCTTTTCCCCAAATAAGTTTGTTATTTTCCCAGGAGACACAGGGGGAATTACGTGGGATCGTGATTTTATTGGAATGTGTAACTGCATGTTTTTAGCACACTTGTAATTTTAGATCTCTTTTTTTCCTGAATGCACCAGACTTGGAAAATCGGGATGACTCTTAACTATGGACAAACTGTTTCCATAACCGCTTTTATTTAGATTTGTTTTTTCCGCTTAACCTTGATCTGCCACAAATACTTCGTATAAAATCTGTTTATTTTTCTGTTCTCTCTGCATGCTTCGGGATTTCGCAGCCTTGTAACCACCAGCTTCTTCCCCCCCTCCCCCCCCAAAAGAGAACAATTGTATAGCTTTGATATTTTTATTTTTAAATAATAAAATCAATAAAGTGGCTTGCTACGGAAAATGCACTTTTTTGTATAATCATGGAATTTTAACCGATAATGTGGAAATTGTGATGATAGTGAACCGTATGTCGGTGTTTCGCTATTTCGGGTAAATTTGGGTGGGACTAAAAGTTGAGGATTTAGGGAACAACAAAATACATACACGTGGCTGCCGACACGCTGGTGGGAGCGGAGCCTCATGCACCAATTTAACCATCCTGCTCTAAAAACGTCTTGAAGTGACATCACGGAAATTACCCTTTTTCTTTAATCCCGGTGATTTTTAGCCCCGCGGATGAGATTTACGCGGCCAGCGTGAAACGGCGTCGGGGTCGGAGACGGGACGGGGCTTCTTTTTGGTGCTCTTGCTCCCCGGAGAGACGCCGGTAGAGATGTTGAACCACACAACGCCAACTGTAACCCAACAACCGTCTTCAACGGTGAAGAAGGTTCA
The DNA here is from genome assembly GCA_027474245.1 of Spheniscus humboldti. Taxonomy (NCBI): domain Eukaryota; kingdom Metazoa; phylum Chordata; class Aves; order Sphenisciformes; family Spheniscidae; genus Spheniscus; species Spheniscus humboldti. The sequence continues at coordinate 3,203,557 of CM049913.1, read as the reverse complement.
TCCTTTGACTGGGTCAGCCAGGCTCGTTGCATCTCCGAAATCACCGATGCCACCAGGTGATCCCCCTGGGACCATCGTGGCTCTGCCACTCATGGTCTCCGTTGGCTTCGTCTTCTTGGTTGAGGGGTCTCCCAAAGCATCCGTCCACCGGCGGATGCTTTCAGCCGCGGTCGCGGTTGATTGGGTGATTCGAGTGGCAGGATTCGCCCGTCCTGCTCCAAGGTCTTGCCTTGGTTCGTTGTGGCGATATTCGGCTTGTACCAAGAACGATGGCAAAGCCTGCGCTGATAAAGCTCCCCTGGGAGAACCGCCGGGTCGTGGCACGTCGGAGGATGGACGGAGAAGAGCGCGACCGTCTTCCCCGAAGGAGCAACGCCGGAGAAGAAGTGGGTTTCGGATCAGCCGATGCTCACAGCTGAGCCACAGCAGCTCCTCTTCCCACCCAAAATGGGAGCAGGGATGTGCTCGGCCAAGACACCGCCGTATCACGCGGCTTTTTTCGGGAACCGATACTTAATCCCTCCTGATCCTGGCTTAGTCCGCAGCTTTTCTCCTCTCTTCCCACCCGACACCCACGCTCTGCAGGTTTCTCCCGATTTGGGGTTTTCTTTCCGTGAGCGCTTTTATCCTGATCAAATAGGATGAGACAGAAACTGGGGGGCTCCATGCAGCCGCCTCCGCTCCCCATTAGCTGCGCCCGGATGTGTCTTATCCGTAGGGAGCGTTTGCTGGAGAAACTTGTCTCCGCTTCTTGTCCCTCCTCCTTCTCCGGCATCAGTGGGATGAGCGGTGAAGCCCTGCCAAGCGCTTTCCCTCTTGATGGGAGAAGACGTCAGGTCTTGGTCTTTCTGGAAGGTGGGTTCACGCCTGGCATCCATCCGGAGCTGTGGATGCCCGTTCGGATCCGTGGATGCCCATCTGGAGCCGTGGGCCACCCATCCGGATCTGTGGATGCCCATCCAGAGCTGCGGACGCCCATCTTGAGCCGTGGATGGCCATTCAGATCCGTGGATGCCCGTTTGGATCCATGGACACCCATCCGGATCCATGGACTCCCATCTGGAGCTGTGGATGCCCGTCCGGAGCTGCAGATGCCGATCTGGAGCCGTGGATGCCGATCGGGATCCATGGACGCCCACCCGGATCCATGAACACCCATCCAGAGCCGTAGATGCCCGTTTGGAGCCATGGACACCCATCCAGATCCATGACCGCCCAAGCCCGGCATCACGACGCTCCCGAGGAATCCCGCCTCTCCTCTTCCCAACACCCCGGCTCCCCCGTAGGCATTTTAATCCCCACCACGCTCTTCACCGCGTCCCCCGATGCCGGCATCCCCTGCGACCTTCCCCTTCCCCTCTCCCGCTCTTCTGTTATCTGCGGATCCGCCGGATCCGGGCTGTAACGTTGGGAATCATCAACCACGGGCTCAAAAAGCCTTTTCCACCTCGAAACCAAACACTTCTTATATTTAAAACCAGACATTTGCAGGCGGATTAATAGGGGACGAGCGTCTCCGCAGCGCCCAGCGCTGAGCTTTTCCCTTCTCCCCTTCCCAACCGTTTTATGGTTGGGGTTTTTTTCCCCAAAAAACCCACTTTTTTATCTATTTCAGCCTCAAAACCTGCAAAACGGTGCCACTGGACCGGCACAGCCCATCACCAGGCATCTGGGCACGCTCCAGTGCTGATACTGGTCACCGGTGCTGCCTTAAAATTAAAAAAAAAACCCAGAGGTGAAGGAGTAAACTTAAGAAATTAATTTAATTTCTGGAGGGATTTAAGGGAAAATCCCGTTTGGGAGATGCTCCCCAGGCACCAGCAGCTTCCGCGCCCCCCCCCCCCCCCCCCCCCCCCCCCCCAAATCGTCGCCGCGAGGGTTTTTATCTGTCACGTTTCACTGGGCACATGCAAACACCGTGCCAAATAAAGCAAAAATCCCACCGACGAGGGATTTTTGGGGCTGGGTAAGCGACCTCGGACGATGTATTTTTGTTAATTCGCTGTTTCTTGGCATGGTTTACGGAGGAAATCCTGGGAAATCGTTGCCCTGGACCCAAACTCAAGCCAGTTGTTTTCGATGACGATGCTTTAAAAATATCTCCGGAGGGGAGGAGGCGTGAGAGATCATCCCGCGGGAAGCCGGCAGACCCAAACCTTCCACGGATTTAGGAGGAAAGGGGGATGGAAAATTGCTGTTTGCGTAGCCGGGACATTCGATATCTTATTTTTTTTATTCCTCCTGCCAAGTCTCTCGCTCCTTATCTCCCCCTTCGGAGCAAGGCGGCATTCCTGGAATAGCTGAGTCTGGTTGAGCAATGGTTTTTCTTGGCCGTTGGGTCCTTCTCCACCGTGAAGACGCCGGTGGAAGGAGAGGGGGGTTCTTCGCCTTCATTTTCCTCTCCTTTTCGCTACAATTTTCCTTCTCCTTTTTGCGACGGCATGGCGGTGAAAACCCCGAGCCTCCGGGCAAGAGGTCCCCGGGGAAATCCAGCTCGATCGATGCCTAAAACCTTCTCCTTTGCCGTCGTCGGTACTGAATCGGTGCCGTTGAGTTTTTACGGGGGCGAGGGGGTAGAGCGGCACCGCTGGGGTACTAACGTTTGCTCTGTTCCCCTTTCCTTTTTTGGCAGAAATGGCACCGAAATTGAAGAAAAAAGGGCATTCGGGGCGAGAGCAAAAAAAGGTAGGAGACGGAGCGTCCTTCCCAGCCCGCTTGAGTTGGGATTGAATCCCTGGGGAGGTTTGGGAGCGCCAGCAATGCGGGCAGGACCGTCGCCGGCACGCTTGTCTGGGTTGATGCACCAAGCCCCTTGGCTCGGCCAAAGAGGCTTTCGGTTTGCTGGGCAGCTCTCCCGAGCCAGCCCCGGTTTGAGGGGTGTGGTTGGAAGGACACCGGGAAGGCCTTTTCGGTGACTGGGGAGGCGGTTTGGTGACCGGAAGGATGTTTTGCTGACCAGGAAGCCATTTCGGTGACCGTGAGGGCGTTTCGGTGACTGGGAGGGCGTTTCGGTGACCAAGAAGGTGTTTTGGTGACTGAAAAGGTGTTTTCGGTGGAACGGGAGGGCGTTTGGGTGACCAGGAAGGCATTTTGGTGACCAAAAAGGTGTTTTGGTGGAATGGGAGGGCATTTTGGTGACCAAGAAGGTGTTTTGGTGACCGAAAAGGTGTTTTGGTGACTGAAAAGGTGTTTCGGTGGAATGGGAGGGCATTTTGGTGACCAGGAAGGCATTTTGGTGACCAAAAATGTGTTTCGGTGACCAGGAGGGCATTTTATAGACTCATAGAATAGTAGGAATTTTGGTGAAGAGGAGGGTGTTTCGGTGACCGAGAAGGTGTTTTGGTAACTCACCGGTGTTTTTTTTTTTCCTCCCTTAGCATCACCATCACCACCATCAACCGGTGCAGCAGCAACCGCCGCCGCCGCAGCCTCCGCCGCCGCCGCAACCGCAGCAGCCCCCTCCGCCCCCTCCGCTGCCGCAGCCCTTACCGCCGCAGCCATTACCGCCCCAGCAGCCCCCGCCGCCGCCCCCGCCGCCGCCTGTCCCTCAACAAGCTCCTCCGCCGATGAAGTCTTCTCCTCCGCCTTTCGTCCCCTCGCAAGTCCCCGTCCTGGAGCACCCGCTGCCGGGGAATATGTTCGACACCATGACGCATTTCACCCAACCCATCATGCATCTCCCTCAGCCGGAGATGCCGCCCCATCTCCCCCAGCCACCCGAGCACAGCACTCCTCCCCACCTCAACCAGCATGCCGTGGTGTCTCCTCCAGGTGAGCCTGGCTTCTCGGGACAAGCCCGCCGCGTGGTCCTTCCTCAGGCTGGGAGGAAGAGGATGGCGTTGGGTGGGTTTTTATCCCTCCTGGAAGATGGCCGGGATGGAGGAGCAGTGGGTGGGCAAGGGGGGGGACGGTTCTCCGCTCCTGACGTCCGTGGTGCCACCGTGTCCTTCCCTTTCTCCCCAGCTTTGCACAACGCTCTGCCTCAGCAGCCCTCGAGACCCAGTAACCGAGCTGCGGCGCTACCCCCGAAGCCTTCGCGTCCACCGGCCGTCTCGCCGGCCATCAGCCAGCAACCCATGCTTCCTCAACCGCCTCTGCCCCAGCCTCCCCAGGTCCTGCTGGAGGACGAAGAACCTCCTCCGCCGCACCACAACCTGCCTCTGAGCACCAGCCAGATGCAGCTCTACCTTCAACAGCTGCAAAAAGTGCAGCCGCAGACTCCTCTTCTCCCTTCAGTGAAGGTCCAGTCGCAACCGCAGCCGCCCCTGCAGCCGCCGGCTCACCCCGCGGTGCAGCAGCTGCAGCACCAGCCGCCGCCGCGGCCCATGCACATGCAACCCATGCCCTTCCCATCCCACATCCCCCAACCCCAACCGCCGCCGCAGCAACATCCGCCCCCGCAACCGCCCCCGCCGCCCCCGCCGCCGCAGCCGGCCAAACCGCAGCAGGTCATCCAGCATCACCCGTCGCCGCGGCACCATAAGCCTGATCCCTACTCGACCGGTGAGCGGGAGTCGGGGACGGCGGTCGAGTCTACGGCTTGAGCCAAGTTGCATTGCGTGATGAGGAGGCGGTTCGGGGCGGTGGGGTGGCTTCCACGCGTCCTTCGAGGTCCGCCAGCACCCGTCGGCAGACGGTGGTGGGTGCAGAGGGAGCCCCGGTTAGCCGGAGCCTGACGTAACCGCCCAGCGAGGCCTCTTTCCATCTGAGATCTCGAGGAGCTCAAGTTTTTGAGGATCTCAAGTGTTTGAGGATCTTGAGGATCTCGTTTTTGAGGATCTCGAGGCTCTCAGATCTTTGAGGAACTCAAGGATCTCAAGTTTCTGAGGATCTTGAGTATTTGAGGAACTTCGGGATCTCAAATTTTTGAGGAGCGAGGATCTCAAATTTTTGAGGATCTCAAGGATCTCATTTTCAAGGATCTCAAGTATTTGTGGATCTCGAGGTTCTCAAATCTTTGAGGAACTCGATCTCAAATCTTTGAGGAACTCAAGGACCTCATTTCTGAGGAATTAGGATCTCAGTTTTTGGAGGAACTCAAGGATCTCAAGTCTCTGAGGAATTCGAGGATCTCAAGTTTCTGAGGAAGTCAAGGACCTCATTTCTGAGGATCTCGAGGGTCTCAAATTTTCCAGGATGTCAAATTTCTGAGGATCTTGAGGGTCACGAGCCTTTGAGGGACTCGATCTCGTTTTTGAGGATTTCAAGGCTCTCAAATCTTTGAGGATCTTGAGCATCTCAAGTTTTTGAGGATCTCGAGGTTCTCAAGTTTTTGAGTCTCGGCGCAGCTCTGACGCCGGAGAGCGCTGGCCTTGCGTTCGTCGCCGTCCTGGCATTGGGTGGTCTCTCTCGAGGAGGTGGGGGGTCCGCTCCCCGCTCGGAGAGGAGGTCAGGGCTGTGGATGCCCCGCGGGGGTTTCCCGGCATTTTTTGGAGCGCGGCTTCCGATGAGGCAGCTGCTTGGCTGCCAGGTGGAGGAGGAGGGATGATCTGGGGGGGAAACCCGGTGCGATGACCTCCAGCCGTCCCAGAAGTCGGAGGAAGCCACTGGGATAACGTGGCCACGGGGCTCAGCCTTCAAAATCGGCTTGGGAGATCCCAGATCTCCATGACGGCCGTGGGCTCGGTGGTGCCGCCACCGACGTTCCCGATGGAGAACGTCTCTGGCTGGGATAACTCCGGCAGCGTCGTGCTTTCGAGACCGGGCACCCATGAAACCTCTGCGGTTCAGGGAGGTCTCGCTCCTGCTTTTGCTCGGCTGCGTGGTTCCTCGGGTTGTGGCCCGTTGGGTCTTTGCTCCCGAAGTCGTCCCCGCGGGCGTAGGTCAGACAAAATCCACGGATTTGAAGGGATGGAGCCAGGTGAGGGCAGGCAGCGCTTGGAGCCGCTTCCCCTGCCTGCGGAGCTGCCGCAGGCAGCTTGGACGTGATGCCCGGGAGGACGAGCTTTGGATGCGATGCCTGAGGTGGAGCCTGCTGGCTCCCGAAAACCTCCCGTTGCTCACGGAGCCAACGTGTCCTGCCCCCCTGGCTCTGGGCAGGGAGAGGTGCGGGCAGGGAGAGGTGCGGGCAGGGAGAGGTGCAGGCAGGGCAGCGTCGGCGCTCGGGCGTCCCGGCAGGAGCGGTTTTACAGCCAGGAATATTGATGGACCACCAGGAGAACAAGCAGAAGGGATCGAGTTATGGGGAGGGGGACACACACACCACGAAGGGGCGTCACCAAGGCAGGACGAGCCCCCGCGCAGCCTTGGAGCATCTTCTGCTCCCCGGCGTTGGCTCGCGGCAGCGCTGAGTTTTGGAGGAGGTGGCTGGGGTCCGTTGGGGACGTCCCAGGGCCGTCACGGTTCAGCCGGGAAGAGGGCTTGTCCCACGGGGCGATGGCGTGCGCCGACCGGCTTTTTCGGGTGATGTTTGGCGTGCCGATGGTGACGACGGTTAACTGATTGATGCCAAACTGTTCCCAGGTCACTTGAGGGAAGCCCCTTCCCCTCTCATGATGCATTCCCCACAGATGCCGCAGTTCCAGGGTTTGGTCCACCAGTCGCCACCTCAACAAACTATCCAGCCAAAAAAACAGGTAAAAAGGAAAGCAGAGCACCCAACCGCGGGGGTCCCAACCAACGGGGACCATCGTCTTTCCACCACCGGCTTGGGAGCAAGCGCCGAAAGCCAAGGGGCCGTCGGCCAGCAGTTTGCATCGGGAAACCGGGGATGTGGGGATGAGGGAAGGGCATCACCGGACGTTTCTGGACCCTTTTCTTTTTTTTCCCCGTGGCAGGAGATGAGAGCCGCCTCCGTCGTCCAATCTCAACCCATGGTGGTGAAGGAGGACAAGATGCATTCGCCCGTCATCCGTAACGAGACCTTCAGTCCCCCGTTGCGGCAAGATCCGCCGAAACACCCGGAGAGCATCAAACCACCCGCGCACATCCCACAACGTGAGTCTGGGGACATGACGTTTCCTCCATACCCCCCATTTCGGTGGCAGAGACCCCCATCACCCCCCTATTTCGGTGGCTGAGACTCCCATCACCCCCATTTCGGTGGCGGAGACTCCCATCACCCCCTGTTTCGGTGGTGGAGACCCCATCACCCCTTATTTTGGTGGCTGCGCCCCCATCACCCCCCCCATTTCGGTGGTAGAGATCCCCATCACCCCCGGGTGGTTCCCCCTCGCCGTGGGGCTCCTGGGGGACCCCCCACAACGTCTGACGGGAGCTGCTGGTTTTTAGGGACGGAGATGAAACCCATGGAGGGGGGACGACCCGTCATCAGACCCCCGGAGCAAAACCCCCCGCCGCCGGGTGTGCAGGAGAAAGATCGGCAGAAACAGGAGCCAAAAACACCCGTCGCCCCCAAAAAGGTAACGTACCCTGGCGAAAATTGGGAAGAAACCTCCCAAAATTCAGAATTAAACATCCCAAAATGAAGCAGGGCCGTGTTGGCCGCCTGAATCTTGGTGTATGGCCAAGATTTGGTGGAAAGCGCCTGACGGAGGTTGGAGAGGTAGAGAGGGGACCCCCACCGAGCCGAGGGACGGGGATGCCATCGAGAGGGACCTGGAGAAGCTCCCAGAAGTGAGCCCATGAGAACCTCATGAGGTTCTGCAAGGCCAAGTGCAAGGTCCTGCACCTGGGTCGGTATCGGTACAGGTTGGGGGATGAAGGGATGGAGAAGGAGCTCCATGGAGGAGGACTTGAGGGTTATTGACGGATGGAAAGTTGGACGCGAGCCGGCAATGCGAGCTTGCAGCCCGGAAAGCCAACCGTGTCCCGGGCTGCATCAGAAGCAGCGCGGCCAGGGGGTCGAGGGAGGCGATGCTCCCCCTGTGCTCTCCTGAGACCCTGCCTGGAGTCCTGCGTCCAGCTCTGGGGTCCTCGGGACGAGAAGGACACGGACCTGTTGGAGCGGGTCCAGAGGAGGCCGTGACGATGATCCAAGAGCTGGAGCACCTCTCCTGTGAGGACAGGCTGGGAGAGCTGGGGTTCTTCAGCCTGGAGAAGGCTCCGGGGAGACCTTGTGGCCTTTCCATCTATAAAAGAAAGATGGAGACTTTTGACCAAGACCTGTAGGACAAGGGGCAACGGTTTTAAACTGGGAGAGGGTAGGTTTAGATTGGCCCTAGGGAAGAAATACGTTACGCTGCGGGTGGTGAAACACTGGCCCAGGTTGCCCAGAGAGGTGGTGGGTGCCCCATCCCTGGAAACGTTCAAGGTCAGGCTGGACGGGGCTCCGAGCGACCTGATCCGGTTGAAGATGTCCCTGCCCAGGGCAGCGGGGTTGGACTAGATGACCTTGAAAGGTCCCATCCGGCCTGGACCAGCCTGCGGTTCCGTGGTTCTAAGCGTGTGTGGAAAACGTGAGGTGCTGGAGGAGCTGGTCCCGCTCCTGGCATTCCCGGGAAGGCGTTGGAGCCACCCACTTGGTTTCTGGGGGAGGAGATGCTGCCTGATGTGGGTCCACCACCTCCTCCGGCATCCTCCGGCCCCGGGGAGCCGAAAGGGGTTTCCGTGGATGATGCGGTGACGGGGAACGGCTTTTTGGCCACAGCGGGATGGGTGTTTGCTGGATCTGCTTCCCCTCCCCGGCTCGGCTCTCCCTAACCCACCCGTCCTTCCTTCCGTAGGACCTGAAAATCAAGAACATGGGTTCCTGGGCGAGCTTGGTCCAGAAACATCCCACCACTCCGTCCTCCACGGCGAAGTCCTCCAGCGACAGCTTCGAGCAGTTCAAGAGGGCGGCGCGGGAGAAGGAGGAGCGGGAGAAGGCGCTGAAGGCTCAGGCGGAGCAGGTGGAAAGGGAGAAGGAGCGGCTGAGGCGGGAGCAGGAGAGGATGAGGTGAGACGGCCTTCGCCGCCGCCATCGCCACCAGCCCAATCGCCACCACCACCATCACCACCACCGCAACCACCACCATAATCACCACCACTACAGTCACCACCACCACAATCACCACCACCACCACCACCATCACCACCACCGCAACCACCACCATAATCACCACCACTACAGTCACCACCACCACAATCACCACCACCACCACCACCATCACCACCACCGCAACCGCCACCACCTCGGTGAAGGCGTTTTTGGGGCGTCCTCACCTTGGCCAAGGGCATGGGGAGCCGTGTGCGCAGTGAAGCCAGCCGCCGCGCTCTCGCGGCACAATCTGCCCTGGTCCATGGCATGGTCTGATCTCGTGGCACGGATCCGATCCGTGGCACGATCCGCTCTCTGGGCGCGAATCCGATCCAATCCACGGCGTGATCCGATCTTGTGGCACGGTCCACGCCAATCTGATCCGTGGCATGGTCCGATCTCGTCGCATGAAGCCGATCTGATCTGTGGCACGATCCCATCTTACGGCACAAATCTGATCAGATTTGGCACGAACCTGATCCGGTCTGTGGCATGATCCAATCTTGTGGCACGAATCTGATCTGGCATAAAACCGATCCGATCTCCTGGCACGATCCGATCTCTCGGCACAAATCCAATCCGATCTCCTGGCACAATCCGATCCCGCGGCACAAATCCACGCTGGTGGCTCTGATCCCCCACCACGACGTGCCGGGGTGCCCCAAAACCGGGTGCTCGGGGCCAGAGGTGCCCGTCCCCCAGCTGTAACAGTGTTTGCCCCGTGTCGGTGCCACTGCAGCGGGGGGCGAACCGGAGCCAGACCTCGCCGGGGCAGGGGGAGGAGGTCGCGCGAGGTGCCCGACGCCTGACGGCATCTCCCGGCATTTTTTGGCAGGAGCCGGGAGGACGAGGACGCCATGGAGCAGGCGCGCCGGGTGCACGAGGAGGTGCGGCGGCGCCAGGAGCAGCAGCAGCAGCAGCAGCAGCAGCAGCAGCAGCAGCAGCAACAGCAGCAGCAGCAAGTGTCGGCGGCGGCGGCGGCGCCCCAAGCCCAGAGCTCGCAGCCCCAATCCTCCCAATCCATGTTGGATCAGCAGCGGGAGATGGCCAGGAAGCGGGAGCAGGAGCGGAGGCGCCGGGAAGCGGTGAGTGGGGAGCCGGGGCGGCTCCTGCCCTGAGATCGCCGGGGGTGCTGAAAAATCCCCGGAGATACTGGAGGAAAAAAAAAATCCCTGGGGATGCCAAAAAAAATCCCGGGAAGCCAAAAAATCCCTGGGGAAGCCGAAAAATCCCTGGGGACGCCAAAAAAAACCCCCCAGAAAGCCAAAAAATCCCTGGGGATGCCAAAAAAAAACAACCGAGAAAGCCAAAAAATCCCCGGGGACGCCAAAAAAATCTCCTGGGAAGCCAAAAAATCCCTGGGGAAGCGAAAAAATCCCTGGGGACACCAAAAAAAAAAACTCCTGGGAAGCTAAAAAATCCCTGGGGAAGCCAAAAAAATCTCCTGGGAAGCCAAAAAAAAACCCTTGGGGACACCCAAAAATCCCCAGGGATGCGGCAAAATCCTCAGGGATGTTGAAAAATCCCCAGAGATGCTAAAAAACGCTCAGCAATGCTGAAAAATCTCCGAGGACGCTGAAAAAGCCCCAGGAATGCCAAAAAATCCCCAGGGAAGGCAAAAAATGCCTGGGGACGCTGTAAAATCCTCAGGGATGCAAAAAAAATGTCCCTGGGGATGCTGAAAAATCTCTCGGGAAGCCAGAAAATCCTCGAGGACGCCCCAAAATCCCCAGGGAAGCCAGAAAATCCCTGGGGATGCTGAAAAATGCTCGGGGACACCGAAAAATCCTTGGGGATGCCAAAAGAAATCCCCTGAAATGCCAAAAAATCCCCAGGGATCCTGAAAAATCCCTGGGGAAGCCCAAAAATCCCTGGAGACACCAAAACAGTGCTGGGGATGCCAGAAAGAATCCTGGGAATGCTGAAAAAATCCCTGGAGAAGCCAGAAAATCCCTGGGGATGCTGTAACATCCCTAGGGAAGCCAAAAAATCATCGGCGTGGCCCAGAAATCCCTGGAGACGCCAAAAAAAATCTTGAGGGATGCCAAAAAATCCCTGGGATGCTAAAAAAAAGTCCCCAGAAACACCAAAAACTCCCTGGGGATGCTGTAAAATCCCTGGGGATGCCAAGAAATCTCCGGGGACGTTGAAGAACCCCCTGGGACGCCAAAAAATGCCCGAGGATGCCAAAAAATCACCAGGGAAGCCAAAAAAATCCTGAGGGATGCCAAAAAAACATCCCCAGGGAAGCCAGAAAGTCCCTGGGGAAGCCGAAAAGTCCCTGGAGATGCCGAAAAATCCTTGGAGACGCTGAAAAATCCCTGGGGATGCAGCAAAATCCCAGGGTAAGTCGAAAAATCCTTGGGGATGCCGAAAAATGCCCAGGGATGCAAAAAAAAATCCCGGGGATGCCAAAAAATCCCTGGGGATGCCAAAAAAAATCCTCAGAAACGCCAGCAAATCCCCAGGGATCCCCAAAAATTCCTGGGGTCGCCGAGAAGTCCCCAGGGATGCTGAAAAATCCCCGGAGACGCCAAAAAAATTCCCCGGGGATGCTGAATAATCTCCGGGGAAAGCGAAAAATCCTTGGGGATGCCAAAAACAAAAGTGCTGGGAATGCTGAAAATTCCCTGGGGATGCTGCAAAATCCCCGAGGACGCCCCAAAAAAAATCCTTGGGGATGCTGAAAAATCTCCCGGGAAGCCGAAAAATCCCCGGGGATGCCCAGAAAGTCCCGAGGATGCAAAAAAAAAATTCCCGGGAATGCCACAAAATCCTCAGGGACGCCAAAAGTTTCCCAGAGATGCCGGAAAATCCGCGGGGACGCCAAAAACAAAGAATAATAATCCCCGGAGCTGCTGAAAAATCCCCGGGGAACGCCAAAATATCCCCGGGGATGCCCAGAAACATCCCGGGAATGCTGCAGAATCCCTGGGGATGCCGAAACCCCCCTCGGGGTGCCGGGGAAAAAATATAATCCCTGATGACTCCCCCCGAAAAAAACAAACAAACGCCCGGGGCTGGCAAAAAAAAAGAAAGGGAAAAAAATTCCGGGAATGCGGCAAAAAATCCTGGGAATGTGGCAAAAAATCCCAGGGATGTGGCAAAAAATCCCGGGAATGTGGCAAAAAATCCCGGGAACGCAGCAAAAAATTCGGGGAATGTGGCAAAAAATCCCAGGAATGTGGCAAAAAGTCCCAGGGATGTGGCAAAAAATCCCGGGAACGCAGCAAAAAGTCCCGGGAACACGGCAAAATCCTGGGAACGCAGCAAAAAATCCCGGGAATGTGGCAAAAAATCCTGGGAACGCGGCAAAAAATCTCGGGAACATGGCAAAAAATCCCGGGAACGCGGCAAAAAATCCTGGGAACGTGGCAAAAAATCCCGGCAATGTGGCAAAAAATCCCGGGAACGCGGCAAAAAAATTGGGGGAATGTGGCAAAAAATTGGGGGAATGTGGCAAAAAATCCCGGGAATGTGGCAAAAAATCCCGGGAACGCGGCAAAATCCCAGGAATGCGGCAAAAAATTGGGGGAATGTGGCAAAAAATCCCAGGAATGCAGCAAAATCCCAGGAACGCGGCAAAAAATCTGGGGAATGTGGCAAAAAATTGGGGGAATGTGGCAAAAAATTGGGGGAACGTGGCAAAAAATCCCGGGAACGCGGCAAAATCCTGGGAACGCGGCAAAAAATCCCAGGAATGTGGCAAAAAATCCCAGGAACGCGGCAAAAAAATCCCAGGAATGTGGCAAAATCCCAGGAATGCGGCAAAAAATTGGGGGAATGTGGCAAAAAATCCCGGGAATGCAGCAAAATCCCAGGAACGCGGCAAAAAATCTGGGGAATGTGGCAAAAAATCCCGGGAACACGGCAAAAAATTGGGGGAATGTGGCAAAAAGTCCTGGGAATGCGGCAAAAAATTGGGGGAACGTGGCAAAAAATCCCGGGAACGCGGCAAAATCCTGGGAACGCGGCAAAAAATCCCAGGAATGTGGCAAAAAATCCCAGGAACGCGGCAAAAAATCCCAGGAATGCGGCAAAAAATTGGGGGAATGTGGCAAAAAGTCCCGGGAATGCGGCAAAAAATTGGGGGAACGTGGCAAAAAATCCCGGGAACGTGGCAAAATCCTGGGAACGCGGCAAAAAATCCCAGGAATGTGGCAAAAAATCCCAGGAACGCGGCAAAAAATCCCAGGAATGCGGCAAAAAATTGGGGAATGTGGCAAAAAGTCCCGGGAATGCGGCAAAAAATTGGGGGAACGTGGCAAAAAATCCCGGGAACGCGGCAAAATCCTGGGAACGCGGCAAAAAATCCCAGGAATGTGGCAAAAAATCCCAGGAACGCGGCAAAAAATCCCAGGAATGCGGCAAAAAATTGGGGGAATGTGGCAAAAAGTCCCGGGAATGCGGCAAAAAATTGGGGGAACGTGGCAAAAAATCCCGGGAACGCGGCAAAATCCTGGGAACGCGGCAAAAAATCCCAGGAATGTGGCAAAAAATCCCAGGAACGCGGCAAAAAATCCCAGGAATGCGGCAAAATCCCAGGAATGTGGCAAAAAATTGGGGGAATGTGGCAAAAAATTGGGGGAATATGGCAAAAAGTCCCGGGAATGCGGCAAAATCCTGGGAACGCGGCAAAAAATCCCAGGAATGTGGCAAAAAATCCCAGGAACGTGGCAAAAAATCCCAGGAATGCGGCAAAATCCCAGGAATGTGGCAAAAAATTGGGGGAATGTGGCAAAAAATTGGGGGAATATGGCAAAAAGTCCCGGGAATGCGGCAAAATCCTGGGAACGCGGCAAAAAATCCCAGGAATGTGGCAAAAAATCCCAGGAACGTGGCAAAAAATCCCAGGAATGCGGCAAAATCCCAGGAATGTGGCAAAAAATTGGGGGAATGTGGCAAAAAATTGGGGGAATATGGCAAAAAGTCCCGGGAATGCGGCAAAATCCTGGGAACGCGGCAAAAAATCCCAGGAATGTGGCAAAAAATCCCAGGAACGTGGCAAAAAATCCCAGGAATGCGGCAAAATCCCAGGAATGTGGCAAAAAATTGGGGGAATGTGGCAAAAAATTGGGGGAATATGGCAAAAAGTCCCGGGAATGCGGCAAAATCCTGGGAACGCGGCAAAAAATCCCAGGAATGTGGCAAAAAATCCCAGGAACGTGGCAAAAAATCCCAGGAATGCGGCAAAATCCCAGGAATGTGGCAAAAAATTGGGGGAATGTGGCAAAAAATTGGGGGAATATGGCAAAAAGTCCCGGGAATGCGGCAAAATCCTGGGAACGCGGCAAAAAATCCCAGGAATGTGGCAAAAAATCCCAGGAACGTGGCAAAAAATCCCAGGAATGCGGCAAAAAATCAGGGGAATGTGGCAAAAAATCCCGGGAACGCGGCAGAATCCCGGGAACGCGGCAAAAAGCCCCGGCCGGCGGCTCACCGCCCTTCTCCTCCCTTCTCTTGCAGATGGCGGCGACGATCGACATGAATTTCCAGAGCGATTTACTGGCAATATTCGAGGAAAACCTTTTCTAACGGCGCCCGGCCCCGCCGGCGCTTTTCCTCCCGATTTGACTCTTTCCAAAAAACAAAACAAAAAAAAAAAAACAAAAAAAAAAAAACAAAACAAAACAAAAAAAAAACAAAAAAAAAAAACCAAAAAAAATCTCCTTTTTCCCCCCCCCCCCCCCTCCCCCGGCCACAAAAAAAAAAACAAAAAAAAAAAACCAAAAAAACAAAAAAAAAAATCCCCCACAAAAACAAAACAAAACAAAAAAAACCCACAAAAAAACCACAAAACCACAAAAAAAAACCCAAACAACAACAACAACAACAAAAGCTTCGGACTCTCCGTTAAGTGTTTAAAAAAAAAACAAAAAACAAACAAAAAACCAAAAAAAACCCCCCGAAATCCAATCCGGGATCGGGATTGTCCGGCCCCGCCCGGCGCGGGGATGGGCGGGGTCGCCCCGCCCCCCCCCCCTCCCCCCCCCGGGGCTTGGCGCTGGGTTCAGGGTTTTTTCCTTTTTTCCTTTTTTTTTTGGTGTGGGGTTTTTTTTTTCCCCCTTTTTTTCCCTCTTTTTCACACCGGAGAAACAAAAAAAAGAAAAAGAGGGAAAAAAAAAAAACCCCAAAAAAAGGGAAAAAGAGGGAAACGGGCGGATCCCGGCGGAAACAACCTCGATCCGGGCGCGAATCCGCCGGGAAAAGGTGCCCCTCCCCCGTCCCTCACGGGACACTCGGGGGTTTATTTGGGTTTTGTCTTTATTTTTCACCCGTTTTGGGGCGGTTTGTTGGGTTTTCCCCCCCCCAGGCGGGGGCGGGGCGGGGGGAGGGGGAGGTTTGGCCTTGTGGGGGGCGGGGCTTTCCGCTGGGAAAAGGCGATTGGGGGGCGGGGAGAGCGGGGGGGGGGAGGGGCACCGGGGGGGGGGAGGGGAGGGGAGCCGCCCGGGCCCAGCCCTGCCCCGCCCCACGGGGCCGTTCTCCCCCCCCCCCTTTTTTTTTTTAATTTCCTCTTTTTTTCCAAATTTTTCCCATTTTTTTTCTCTCCCTTTTTCCCTCCATTTTTCTTTCTCCTTTTTGTCTTTTTTTCCTTTTTTTTCCTTTTTTTTCCTTTTTTGCTCCTTTTTTCCCTCCTTTTCTCCTCCTTTTTCTCCTTTTTTCCCCTTTTTCCTCCTTTTTTCCTCCTTTTTCTCCTTTTTTTCCTTTTTCTCCTTTTTTCCTCCTTGTCCTCCTTTTTTTCCTCCTTTTTTCCCTTTTTCCTCCTTTTTCTCCTTTTGTTCCCTTTTTCCTCCTTTTTTCCTTTTTCTCCTTTTTCCTTTTTTCTCCTTTTTTCCTTTTTCTCCTTTTTTCCTCCTTTTCCTCCTTTTTTTCTTCCTTTTTTCCCTTTTTCCTCCTTTTTATCCCTTTTTCCTCCTTTTTTTCCTTTTTCCTCCTTTTCCCCTCCTTTCCCTCCTCCGCTTTTTTTCCTTTTCTAAAATTTTTTTCTCCCTTTTTTCTTTCTCGACTTTTTCCTTTTTGTTTTCCTCCCCCGTTTTTCCCTTTCGTCTCCTCCTACGTTTCTCCTCATTTTCCCCTTTTTCTCCTTTATTTTTTTCTTTTTTCACCGTTTTCCCCCTTTTTTCCTCCTTTTCCCTCCTTTTTCCCTCCTTTTTTCCTTTTTTCTGGTCCTTTTTCCCCCCTTCTTTTTTTTCTTCCTCCTTTTTTCCCTTCCCCCACCCCCCTCCCCCGCTGATCCCTTTTTTGGGTGCCCCCCCCCCCCCCGACACTCCCCCGCTCCAGCCGTTTTCTCCCTTTTTACCCCCAAAAGCCGCCGGGTTTCTTATTTTTATTCCGTTTCCGCTCCCCCGCTTCCCCTTGGGCTCAGTTTTGTAATTTAAAACAAAAAAAGAAAAAAATTCGTCATTTTCAAAAAAATCTTCACAAAATCTCCAGGTTCCTCGAGCGGGGGCGGGGCCGGACGCCCCTCCCCCCCCCCCCTTTCTTTTTTTGTTTTTGGGGTTTTGTTGTTGTTGTTGTTGGGGGTTTTTTCCCCCGGTTTCGTTCCCACTCGGTGCCATAACCCCCCCCCTCCCCCCCCCCGCCCCTCCCCCGTTCCCAGCGGGATCCGCTCCGGAGCCGTCGGTTCGGTTTTTTTTTTTTTTTTTTTTCCCCTTTATTCCCGTGAAAACGCAGTCGGGTCTCGGCCGATCGTGGAATAAACGCAGCTCTTTTGGTTTTTTAAAAAAAAAAAAATCATCGCCGGGTTTTCGCCCCGTTTCTTTGACCCCTCCCCCCCCCCAGCGCCAGGGGTGGGGCAGAGGGGGGAGGGGAGGACCCCGGTTTGGGGGGTGGGGGGAAGGGGGGGGCTGGGGGGGGGGGGGGGGGAGTCCCGTCGCCGGGGCACCTGTGGGTGCTGGGGCCGCCCATCCCCCACCCCGTGGGGGGCGCAGGGCGGGGGCGTGTCTCCCACCCCACCCCCCGCCCGGGCGGGGCCCGCCGGCGCTCCCCCACCCCACCCCCGCTTGGGCGTGGCGGCCCCTCCCCCGCCCCAGGTCGACGCCGAGGTCGGGAAAAGGGGAAATTCCCCCCCCCCCCCCCCCCGGGAAACTGAAAATCGCGTTTGAACGGTTCGAACTCGGTCGGGGGCGGGGAACCGCCAAAAACGGCCACGCGGCACCTCCCCCCCCCCGCCCCCCACCCCCCCCCGTTCCGGCTGGGAAGCGGAGAATTTCCTTCCCAAATCGACAAAATTTTCCGTCGGAACGACGTCAGAAGTCGCCGGATTTCGCCCCCCCCTCCCCTCCCCCCTGACGAAAAACGGGCGTCGCCGCGAGGCCGCGACGCCACCAGGGCCCCGGCGCTTCGGCGGCGCCGACCCGGCCGCCGGCCATTGCGTTTCCCTCCCGGCGGCCGCGATCGAAGCCCCCATTTCCCAAATCCCCCACCCCCCCCACCCCCCCGATTTCTCCCCGTCCCGGGGGCGCCGGGCGGGGCCGGGGCGGGGCCGGGGCGGGGCCGGGGCGGGGCCGGCGGCGCGGCGCTAAAACTCGGCGACGGGAACGATTCCTCCGGCCCGATTCCTCGCGGGAGAATTTGGGTCTAAACAGTTGGGTTTAGGTCATTTCCGCTGAAGCAATTTTAAAAGATTTTCTATTTCGACGACTTTGAAAGAATTTAAACGATTATTTTCGAGGAATTTCTATTCGAGCCGTTACCGTGAGGCAATTCATACGTAAACAACGTCAAAGAATTCCTTTTGAAACAATTTTAAAGAATTCCCATTGAAATTACTTCTACACAATTCATTTTGAAGCATTTTTAAAGAATTTAATTCTTTTCAAGGAATTCTTATTTAAACAATTCTTAAACCTTTTCTACTTAAACGATTTTACAGGATTCATATTTGAACAATTATAAAGAATCCCTTATACAATTATTTTTAAACAATTTCTAAGCAATTTCAAAGAATTTCTATTTAAATTCTTTTCAAGCAATTTCTACTCAAAGTTATTTCTAAAGAAATTCTACTTAAACAATTATTTTTAAAGAATTCAAACAATTGTTTTTAAAGAATTTCTATTTAAACTATTTTTAAACAATTCAATTGTTTTTAAAGAATTTCTATTTAAACTATTTTTAAACAAATCAATTGTTTTTAAAGAATTTCTATTTAAACGATTTTTAAACAATTCAATTGTTTTTAAAGAATTTCTATTTAAATGATTTTTAAACAATTTGAACAATTGTTTTTAAAGAATTCCTATTTAAATAATTATTTTTAAACAATTTATATTTGAACCATTTTGAATTTACAACGAAATTACTTTTGAAGAATTTATATTTGAACAATTACTTTTCTAGAATTTCTGTTCTTAAAGGATTTAAACAATTTTTGTTAATTCACATTTAAACAATTACTTCAGAACCGCTTCCATTGAAACGATTTTGAAGAATTTCTATTGAAATTCTAACAAATCTCTCGTTCAGCCGTCATTTTGAAAGGGTCCCAAGTTCTTTTCGAATTATTTTGATTTTGAAACAATTATTTTGAAACAATTTCCCTTTAGGCAATTTTAAAGAATTTCTCCGGAAATTTATTTTTGAAGAATTTCCGTTGACACAACGAATCCCGTCGGAGGAATCCCCGATTCCGGCGCTTTTCGAGGGGCTCCCGGCGCCTCTCGCCGCTGGTGACCCTCCCCCTCCCCCACCCCCCGGCCGCCGGGATTTGGGGGGTTCCGGGGTGACCCTGCGCCCCTCCCCCCCCCCCCCTTTTCTCCGGGACTCGGCACCTGCACAACTTCGGGGGGATTGGGGGGGGGGGGGGGGGGGTTGGGCCCGGGAGGGGCGGGGGGGGGAGGGGGAGCCCCTCCCCCCCCCGGAGGGGGGTTGGGCCCGGGAGGGGCGGGGAGGGGGGAGCCCCTCCCCCCCCCGGGTGGGCCGGGCCCTCGGCGGCTGGGGGGGAGGGGCGGCTGGGGGGAACCGGGGGGGGGGGCAAAAAGGGGGGGGAGGGGAGATTGAAAAGGGGGGAAATGGGGGAGGGGGGAGATAAAAAGGGGGAGAAGAGGGTTAAAAGGTGGTAAAAAAGGTTAAAAAAAGGCGAAAACGGGCAAAAAGGGGAAGAAAAAGGGAAGAGGGCGAAAAGCACCGGCGCAGCCGGGAAAAAAGGGGGAAAAACGCGAAAAGGGGGGCGGGGGGAGGGGCGGGGGGGAGGGGCGGGGGGAAAAAGGGGGGAGGGGAAAGGTCAAACGGGCCAAAAAAAGGGGGGAAAAAGGGCGCGGACGGAGCCCCGGCGGGTCCCCTCCCCCCCGCGGTGGGGGATGGGCCGGAGGGGGCGGTTCCCCTGCGCCGCCCCGCCCCCCACGTGACCTCCCCGCCCCCCCCCGCGCGGCCCTTTTTTCCCCTTCCCCTCCCCCCGCGCTCCCATTGGCTGTCGCCCACGCGGCCCCTCCCCTCTCCCGCCCCCGCGCCCGGCGCCGACCAATGGGCGGGAGGGGGCGGGGCCGGGCGCGGCCGAGCTCGGGCGAGCGGAGGAAGCGGCGCGAGAAGGTCGGGGGGGGGGGGAGGGGGGGGCGGTGGCAGGGACCCCCGTGTCGCGACAGCCCCGTGACAGGGACCCCCCCCGTGCCAGGGAGCCCCTTGGCGACAGGACGCCCCCGTGTCGCGACACCCCAGCGACGGGGACCCCCGGTGGCGCAACACCCCGGTGGCAGGGACGGTGAGGGGACGGGGACACGCCGGTGACGGGACACCCCGGTGGTGGGAGACCCCCGTGTCGCGACACCCCGGTGACAGGGACACCCCCATGCTGGGACACCCCCCCCCCCCCAGTGTCGCGACACCCCGGTGACAGGGACCCCACTGGTGACAGGGACACCCCGGTGTCGTGACACCCTGGTGACCGGTGACAGGGACGCCCCCATGTCGGGACAGAGGGTGACAGGGACACTGGGGTGATGGGGCAACCCGGTGATGGGTGTGTCCGTCCCCCCCCGGTGACAGGGACCTCTGGTGACGGGGACCCCCCTGGTGACAGGACAGCCCCGTGTCACGACACCCCAGTGACTGGTGACAGGGACCCCTGGTGACAGGGACACCCCAACGTCGCGACGCCCCGGTGACTGGTGGCAGGGACCCCCGGTGACAGGGACCCCCGGTGACAGGGACACCCCAACGTCGCGACGCCCCGGTGACTGGTGGCAGGGACGCCCCCATGTCGGGACGCCCCAGGGACAGGGACACCCCCCGTGTCGCGACACCCCGGTGACGGGGCGCCGAGGTGACGGGGACACGCCGGTGGTGGGACACCCCAGTGACAAGGACACCCCCATGACAGGACCCCCCCGGTGACGGGGACCCCCCGGTGATGGACACCCCGGTGACGGGGACACGGTGGTGACATGGACCCCTCCAGTGACACGGACACCCCCCACCCCCCCACCCCCCGGTGACATGAGCCCCCCGTGATGGGACCCCGGTGCCAGGGCCACCCCAGGGGTGGGACGTGGCGGTGGCGGGGCCACCCCGGTGACACCGGTGACACCCTGATGGCGACACCCTGATGGCAGGCGCAGCCTGGTGACACACCACCCAGGCGTGGGCCACCATGGGGACGATGGGGCCACCGTGATGATGGGGCCACCGCGGTGACGGGGCCACCCTGGTGACAGGGCCACCGTGGGGATGGGACGCCCTGGTGACACGGCCACCTTGGTGACGTGGCCACCATGGGGATGGGGCCACCATGGGGATGGGGCCACCATGGGGATGGGACACCCTGGTGACATGGCGCCTTGGTGACATGGACACCCTGGCGGTGGGGCCACCCTGGGGATGGGTGACCTTGATGACAGCCCACCTTGGTGACATGGACACCCCAATGATGGGGCCACCAAGGGGATGGGACACCCTGGTCACATGGACACCCTGGCGGTGGGGCCACCATGGG